>KK121808.1:106252-124046 GCA_000611955.2 Stegodyphus mimosarum
ATTCCTGCTTCTAAATAACCTAATGTCTCTACATACTTCCCTTTTAAAGAGCGACTGGGGATTAGGGACCCAATCGTCAAATCCTGGTGGCGGAGAATCATCATCCTTCCTTTTCAGTTCGGTCGCCACAGTAGAGACATTAGGTTATTTAGTCTTTAAGAGATGAAAAGTGAGCAATGCCTTCGCCGGGACTCGAACCACGGGTCTCTCGAATACGTGCCGAGAGTGCTGACCACTAAACCACAAAGGCATGCTAAGAAGGCGGGAGAAATACCTTATAAACTTAAGAACTAATATTGTAAATAAACACGGGACGGGTTGCGAATAAGTAGGCGATATATGAGATCTTTACACGTAAATACAAAAGAAATTAATGTTTTATAAACATTCGTGTACTGTGAGCCTAATGTCTACGTCACGGAGTGGGATATCAGGTCCTTACAAATGTTATGTAATACATACTTATCCTAATTGAAATGCTTACCTTAATTCAGTTATCAGTAATGGAAGTTATTAATTTGATTTTATTTTGCTATGTTGAAAAGTAAGTGTTGTTATTTTTTTAAAGGGCAGTTTTTTTAACTCTCAATTTCAGTTTCTTGCGTTAATTTTTGTCTCTTATATAAGAGTTGTTTGGTTAACCATTAAATTTTTGTTCTTAAAATCTTAACTTGGTTTTTATACTGCTTGTTTAATTTCTGGTTAGGTTGACCCTTAAGGTCATTTTTACTTTAAATTTTAAAGTTTTCTGTTTATTACACTAGTAGGTGCATAAAGTTTATTAAGTTTTGTTTAACGTACCCCTAATTCTGGAAAAGTTTTGAATCCATATTTTCTGACTCTGGTGATAAAGTCGTTTGTGGTGTTGAAGAAACGTTCTTAAGAAACATGAATTTAGCTGTGCTATTATTAGCTATTATTATAGCTATTATTATATTTCAACTGTAAAAACATTCTTTCGGTGTTTAATTTAATTTAGTTAATCATGCCTGATTTTTTGCAATTCATTTTCGTAAATTATTGCTTTTTGATGAAAGAGCATAATTTATAGCCTTGTTTTCGAAATTTATCTGGGGAAAAATACCTTCCGATTCTCAGAATGCTTATTTCTGCCAGATAGTTGTCTGAGAATCCCTTAACCAAAAGTCTCATTTTCTGCACCTTTCTTCCAAATCTTTTTTTTATGCATTTGTGCTGTGCAGAGGTTTTGTCACGAGGGTAACTGGGAGTTCATTAGGCTTCCACCCATGTAACAGTGACACCCTGGGCGAGGCTAGGTTCCAGAATGTGTTTATTTCATTTGTGGCGGATAGTTGATAGACCCCTCCTCTGAAAGAAAAATTTTCAAGTTACGAGAGGTTCGCCAATTTGGTTTTCCTCTGAAGACTTTTCTACCTTTCTGCCATGGTTCTCACAGGACTGGCTTACAACTGGCGACTTTTGGAACTTCAAGCATCGCCAAGCCGGGGGCTGGCGAGAAGAAGAGCCTGCAGCCAAACAATATGTACTGTTAAGAAGGAAAACTTCGCAGAAGCAGAAGTGGCTCCCTTCCAACGAAAAGGGAAACAACTGCGCATGCGTGAAATATCTGTCGCCAAAAAGCACCAAAGCTTGAAGCTGAATGTCGAAGTTGGTTTGGACAGGTTCGACCGTTACGTTTAGCAAGCGTTTAAACAAAGAATAGGTTCTTTGGTTTCAAGTAGCGATATGGACAATGGAAGTTCAACAGCCAGTGAAAGTGAAACTTCACCTAATATTTCATCATTTCCGAGTTTAAATTATCGCGACAAGTCAAAGAACGATTCGTCTTAACCCGTGTTCCTCAATTTCCTATACACGTCGCGGAGGGGGGAAATGTCGGCTAGGTACCAAAGAACCGGCAGCATATAAGCATTCTGTACCGCGCCACGCACATAGGAAAGAATCCCTCTTCGTGATTGGATATGGTTTCCGATGACGTCATTTTCTCTCTGCTTAGGAACGCCTTGACTTTGCTTGGGCTCGAGGGTACACCTCCATGCCGTTTGTTTGCATTTTTATAGCAGTACAGAAAAGATTATTACGGGCGTTGTACTTTTGTTGCTATGAGATTACACTTCTTACAGCACTGTAGTGTGGTGAATGCAATGTAAAAAAAGGTAGTGATTTTTTTTTCTAGAGAGAAAATTTGGTATTTATTCTTGTGCTAACTTCGTTAATGTGTATTAATATTAAGTGCAGAAATGTGTATTAAGATTTTTATGAAGATGTATTCTTAATTTAAAACTCTTCATATTAAAAGTATTGTTATTATTAATTTCATGTTCATTATTTAGCCATTCTCTGCAGATGCAATCTCTGAAAGCACTTAGTTATTTATATAATCTAGCGCTTAAGATTTCTTCTGATATTAACAGCATCTTTAAAAGGTTTTATAATTTTATAATTCTATGAAACAAGAAGATGTTTGCAGAACGCTGCAGCTAAACTTTTTCGTTTCAAAGAAAACAAACGATAATTTTCACACTACCGTTCACTCATGCGCATCATTTACCGAAAGAAAAACCATAAGAATCTCATTTATATGTCATTACACCAAGAGAAAATGATGTCATCAGAAAGTATGTCCAATCACAAGTCCGGATTTTTCCTTTTGCGCGTGGCGCGGTACAGAATGCTTATATGCGAACCGGCACATCACAGAGGGGAAATTCTCGCCAACAGATTCTGTCGCCAAATCCCTTGGCGAATGTTCCCTTTTCTTTGTAGCGGCGTTGCAGACAATGTGGTTTACATTACGTCTATCGAGCCTTTCCTTCTTTACATAGAGGTTCTTTGCTGCAGCGGTTTTCGAGGAGGGGAATCGGAAGTTTTCGCCAGACAAGAAGCAGTTGCTGAGATTGAGAAATTGTTCAAGAGAGCCCTACAGAAGGCAAAAGGGGAGAGAAATGACCAGCACAATGGTCGGAGGGAAGCCATGGAAAGGAGGAATGCCTGAAACTAAAAATTATTAGTTCTAATTTCTCTTATTTCTGTTTTACAGAAATTTCTGTACCGGCAAAGAAAAAAATGCGCCCCCCGTCAAGGAAGCATGTTCTTTCCTCAACTGAAATTTATCTCATATGGTGGCTCCACAACCCTAATGTATTAACTTAAATTTAAGGTATGTGAATTTGTTTTTATTTAGTTCTACAGACTATGTGCCACCACAGGAACATGTAATTTTCTTAAACAAATATTGTTGTCGCGTGCGTACATATTTATCAAACTAACCATTGTTTCCCGCTTTAATCACTGTAGATGACTTCTTCTGTTAAACACCTATAAGAAAAAATGTAGAAATTTATTGTTTAATTCCTAATTAATGTTAAGCTTAAATTTACCTAAACTTGTTTGTTTTACTCTTGAATTTAGAACATTGGACCCATTATGTTAAAATAAACTTAATTAAACAGGTTTTTGCATACTTTTGAACCGCAAGGCAATACCGCGAAGTATTACGCTTGTTGTATTATCGATATGCTTTTGATAACGATACTTGTTTGATACACACTAATGGTACTAATATACACACTAACGGTACTAATATTTTGTTTCAATGTATGTCACACCTATCACCCTTCTGCAGTGCATTTGTTAGTCTTCTTATGATTATTCTAGCATTGATAGTATTATGTTTGTACGATCACAGCACCCATGAATAAATTAATAATGTTAAATTTAAAAGTGATAATACAGCACAAATATTCGGGGATCCTCAAGAACGTAGTTACTATTCACAGAGCTTAAAGTCAGGTCATAAAGGTTCTCCAAAATCATCCGGTAGTTCGAAATAATCTTGTGCTTGTCTCATAGAAATACAAAATCTGGAATTTGGCCTCTGAAAAAATGCTTGTTTATGGCCTCTACTATCTTAATTATATATTATCTCTGTGAGTACTCAGATATTTCACAATGCAATGCTTCTGCAGCTATTCTATAACTCCTTTTCTATTACCATTTATGAGGTAAATTCCAACTACTGTTCAAGAACATGAAAGCTTACAAAGAGTTACAGGCAAAGGTTACGGTCCAGCAAAACACTTTCGATGATTTTTATGGTTATTTTCGTCAAAGTTCCCAATTGGTTGATAATTTTAGTAACCCATTGTGCAAAAGCTAACCTAATTTTTTTTCTGTAATTACTATGAAAATTTCTTTAAGATTTCTATAAAATCACACCATTTAACTTTCTTTATTTAAAACAAAGAAAAACTACTTCATAAATATTTGCTATAACTTTCCTGTTTTAGAAACTTTTAAATACTATAAATTATAGCTAAGGACTGAGTGTTCTGTGCATACTTTTGGCGAACATATTCGCAACCGTATCAAAGTCCTGATCTCGAACAGAGAGCTGAATGCAGCTATGTTCTGTGGTAGAATAACTGGGGTTCAGTGGTAGAATAAGTGCACGTAAGAAGGGTTTAAAATTACCATTTTATTAAACTACTATTTACTGCCACTTCCTAACTCGGAAGGGATAACAGAAAATAATGACCGCACTTGGGTCTAAACTGAACAATCAAATAATTTTAAAAAAATTAAGTAGAAAATTAAGAAGTCGTTGCTCTCAGAGCTATAAACGCGAGGTTGGCCTCTATGCTAAACTATCAGTGGGGCGTAGCAAGATTTAGCTAATACTAACGCACTTAGATTACTTGAATAAGTATTAGCGTAACAGCGCTAAGGCTTAGAACTTAAATACTAGCTAGTCAGGTGGACGTCGAACAGAGCCGCAGTGATCTGAGACTAAAAGCTGACCATATTCGGTGGCTTGCAGATCACTGTTTGAGAAAAGCTGCACTATTGGGTTTCTAAAGTTTATATTTAAATTACTTATTTATATTTCAGTTTTATTTCTTTTAGTTAAACAACGAAGTTTGCCATACCTACTAAGATAAGTTGCTAATCTTTAAGAGGAATTGAAACCCCATATACTGACCATGTTAAATTGACCATATTCGGTGGCTTGCAGATCACTGTTTGAGAAAAGCTGCACTATTGGGTTTCTAAAGTTTATATTTAAATTACTTATTTATATTTCAGTTTTATTTCTTTTAGTTAAACAACAAAGTTTGCCATACCTACTAAGATAAGTTGCTAATCTTTAAGAGGAATCGAAACCCCATATACTGACCATGTTAAATTGACCATATTCGGTGGCTTGCAGATCACTGTTTGAGAAAAGCTGCACTATTGGGTTTCTAAAGTTTATATTTAAATTACTTATTTATATTTCAGTTTTATTTCTTTTAGTTAAACAACGAAGTTTGCCATACCTACTAAGATAAGTTGCTAATCTTTAAGAGGAATCGAAACCCCATATACCGACCATGTTAAATTGACCATATTCGGTGGCTTGCAGATCACTGTTTGAGAAAAGCTGCACTATTGGGTTTCTAAAGTTTATATTTAAATTACTTATTTATATTTCAGTTTTATTTCTTTTAGTTAAACAACGAAGTTTGCCATACCTACTAAGATAAGTTGCTAATCTTTAAGAGGAATCGAAACCCCATATACCGACCATGTTAAACTGATCATATTCGGTGTATCTTTTCTCAAAATCTGCCACAGATACACGGTTGAAATTTTTTGTGTAATTAAAGTGCATCTTTTTAATTATACTAAAAACCATTTTTCCAAAATTTGAGATTTAGAGTAATCTATACAATGTTATATTAGGCATAGTAAAATTTAGCACTTTTTCACAAAAAAAAATTTGTAAAACCTTTTTTCTTCGCTTATCACAAAACGTTCATTTCTGTAAACGTTAGTAAAATAACAAATAAGCCCCAAAATTTTAATCCTCTGTGAGCAGTAGTTACTGAGAAAAGGTATATCGTATATAAAAAATCACATTTGTAGAAAAACGAATTTTTACGCATTTTTACTCGTTCATCAAAACATTCGATGCTAAACTAAAATTGGAAATTGTATTTTTTTACAGTTTTAATTTTAATTGGATTTTTTTACGGTTTTAGATTATAGTATTTTTAGAAAGATAAAAGGGTACAGAGTTTGAAAATTCAATAATCACAACTCCTTATTTTTAGAAGAATTTTGGCTTAGAGCACCCCTTAATACGAAACAATCACCAAATTCTCTAAATAATGATACAAGCATTTAATTAAATGTTATTTTCGCTTGATTTTTAAAGTTATCTCTATCTCCGTCGCAAATACTTCTTTTATTTTCAATTTCAGTTACTTCGGGAAATGTTTGCTTACTATACAAGTGCAAGCCTTATTTGCTAGGAATATACGCGCAACGATGTTTCAAAATTTCTATTTATTTTGTCAGGGATTAAATGCCTTTTTCCAGCTCGCTGCTGCGGTGTGGTAGAACTTATCGTCTAGCTAACAGCCAGAAGACGCGATATCAACTTCTTCTCGAGGAAACAATTGATTTTTCAAGATTTCCAGTTTAAAAACTTTAAATAATACTACAGAGTGTAGCTTCAAATATGGGCTTCCTTTACAACTGTCTTTACCAACTTGCAATTATGTACGTTAAACAAATATGCGATTAAATGTTACTTCACCCAAACTTCTGGAATGCCTGGTACTGTTTCTAATGCTGTTACATTTTTCAGAAATACAGCTTGTTAAATTTCTGCTTTTGTATCTAATAATGAATTTCTAGGCGGTTTAGGAGCTATGCGCAAATTTAACGGTGTGGAACCAAGTAAAAAGTCGATTAGTTAAATTTAAATATTCCTTCGTTATAAATTTACTGAATATTTTCCTAATGAACTTCATTCAATGTCTCTATTTTAAGTTACTCATTAGATGGAATAAAAGTTCTGTTATGTATTACTTATTTCAGTTGTGATTTAAATTGTTTTAAAGGTAATGATTTAATTTATTTTGCTTCAGACTTAAAGATTAATTTGTTTTAATTTTTGTAGTTGAACTTAAGTTTCTTTGGTTTGTTTAAAAGTAATTGTAGTCATTTAATCTGTTCTCTTGACAGTTTTGGTTGATGCTGATTTTAAGTTGCTTGTGTAATTAATTTTTCTTCTTTACTTTTGGTTGGTTGGTTAACTATTTAAATTCTGTTTAGTTAATTATTATTTTTCTTAACCTTGGTTGTTAATGTTAATCTCTTGATAAGTTGATCCTTATGGTCAATCTTTTTAAAGTTGTTACACAAGTTGGTGTTTAAAGTTAATTTAAGTTTTAATTTCTATTATGCCCCTTTTCTGCTAAATTTGGGATCCATATTTTCTGACTTTGGTGGTCGTTTTGGTGTTGTGGAGAATATATAAAAATTTTCATACTTGATTATTGTATTTTAACTGAAGTAATTTTTTATTTCCTTACTATGGTGGTCGTGTTTGGTGTTGGAATAAACCCAAGAAAATTATCTATGAAATTATTATATTTTTATTTAAGTACTTATCAGTATTGAAGTTAATTTGTTGTAAAATCAATAATTAACACCTATCCTTTCAAATGTATTCCGTTGCCCTTCCAAATAGATTTATTGACTTGTTTTCGATTTCTTCGCCCGCTAGACGGTAGTCTGTGAAACCTCTGTCAACATTAGTTACTTTTGCACCCTGCGGAGAGGCTAAATTTTTACATTACTAACCCTGCCGCAGGGTCAGGGGGGCGGGATGTTTTTGCTTACTCGCAGGCTATTCCTATGCTGGAATGGGACCCCTCGACGAGGCTAGCAGCGATGTTCGCCAAACGCAGGAGCTCTTTCCACCTTGGGCTGCACCTTCCTGCGTGGTTTTTCCCTGGGGTTGCCGGGCGGTTGGCGGTTTTCCTACCATCTACAATCGCCAATCGAGCAGTCTTGGCGTTTTGAGTAAAAAGGCTTGGGAGCTGGCGACGGAGAGGACGGACGGAAGACTGACACGAGCAGCCATTTTTGACGGAAGGAGACGGAGCTGAAAGCGTCAGCGTTATCAGAGAAACATCGATGTCGGAAGAAATGGACGAGAGAAGGACACCATGGAGGGCGACGAAAATGTCCAAACTTATCGTTTACTAATTTCTTCTTCTTTTTTTTCTCTCCTTAGAAAGAAACCATATCTACAATGTATTCTCCATGTTAACTTCACTGTTTGGAACGTCAAATTGTGTAGCGCAGTGACGTTGGCCGAAGTTTGTTTGTCGGATGACTATCTACAGTGTTAAATTCCCTGTTTGGATTGGTATGATAGTTTTTACTTTTTTTCACACCACCGCCACCCATGTAAAATTCTGTATTAATTCAAAGTATCTTAATAAATTCTATATTTAATTTTAACCTTCTTGAAATGTTTCACTTTTAATTTAGAACACTGGACCTGACTTTATGTTAACACAACGCATACTTAATTATTCTGTTGGAGCTCTTGGTCACTATTTACGATTGATTTGAACACTAGTTTTACAGTATATATTGTGTATATCATGTTGTCACAAACTTTACATATTCATGTTATTGAGAATTGTTTATCCAAATATTGACTTATCATTTGGTATTGAACTTAAAACCTATACACAAACTCTTAAGAATTAAAAGCTCCAACAGTTCAAAAGAATTTCAAGTCTTCATCAGCTAACATCAGATCAAAGTCCATCCAGATATTCAATAATTCGGAATAAATCAGTTCACTTTTTTCAAATCAAATGCGTAAATTTTAAGAAGGAATTAAATGTTAATTCACTATAAATTATTCCCAGAAAGATTGCTTTGTAAAGAAAAAACAATTATTTCTTTAAAATAAAATGCATAATCTTTCTTCTTTTCTCCGAAAATAACGACTCCCAGGTTACAACTTTCATTATAAGCGCTCATGCAGAAGAATGTAATAATCTTGTTAGTCAAATCAAAGTGGTGATGAGTTAGTCACCACATTTCTCGTTCAGGTGTCACTGTAGGGACCAGTAAACTTTTGAGACAAAGAAACATGAGAGATCATCTATGTCCTACATGAGATTCGAACTACGAATTTTTTACTTGCTGACTGTAAGTAGATTTGCCAGCTCAGTGACCACTTACACCGTGCCGCCCAGCCGGAATACTGTTTAGTGATTCTGACTGCCGAAACAAATGCTTGGTTTGAATTCTGTAGAAGGCATGCATGTTTGTGAATGTATAGTGTCTATGTGGCATAGAGACACTCTAAATATGCGGTGAGCCGAAAGTGCGCTCGAAACGTTGTTGGTAGGAAAAGAAGGATTGGAGACCCTCGAACCTTTCCGCTGGGGCTACTCTCCCTCAAAATTGGGGTTGAGTTGAGCTAAAGTCAGGCTTTCACTTATTTGATTCCAAAGGCTCATGCACGCGATAGGCGCTTATGACTCCATGCCAAAACGAATGTCGTGGGTTTGTGCTGACCATTGTCAGGCAAGCGAGATTGTCAACAGTAACAACAACTTACACCATAAAAGCTTGAATAGGTGATTCGATGATTGCTGACATTCTTATAATGTTTGAACAAAATTTCATTCTTATGTCGCCTGGCTATATTATATATGAATATGTTCCAGTACATTCATGAGAGCATAAATGAAGATATCCACAAAAAACCGAATTTCATTCAAAGATAGAAATGCTCAAGTGTATCAAAATCCGAATGTCAAATCAATATTGTGTTTACTTCATATTTTATTTCCTATATTCATAGCAAAGGCAGAAAAACGTCAGTCAATGCTTCCGCAAAAACTTCACAGGGTACATTGAATAAAGAATAGCAAAAAGTAAACATTGCTGAGAAAAATAGAAAATATTTGCTTTGTATTCCAAAATATATGTGTGATGAATAGGAGATAATATACTGTGAAGTACCTTCATGTGCTCAATTTACAGATCCAGAGCAGCAAGAGAAAATGTAATGACATCTTTTGTCCAACTTGCAGAAATCCGGAGAGCAGAGAAAGGAAATAAATAGAAAAATGCTTATAGAAACAGCGTGAGTTAGAAGAAGGAAAATATTGTATAAATTGCTGCAAGAATAACTTGATATTTGCTATTGTTGCGATGTGTTAGAGAACTGTAATGGTGATTTTCCGATTCAGACTAGTATTTACAAAAGCGAGTACAGCGGATGGGAGATTTAGAATTGAATTTGAGGTTAGGTTAGCATGTTCTTTATTAATGAAAAGAAAATCATTGATTACAAACATGAAGGAAAAAAGGCACGAAAGTTTACCCATAAAAATCTTGAATGAGTTTCTAACAACATACAAGCCAGGCTGACAGACGGAAAGAGAACGAAAAGTGTATACGTAAAGGCAGTATCTTTTTTGATCCGTGAATATATTTTTTACCGAAAAAAAAGACTTTCAATGAATTTTATTGAATTAGAAAGTTAACCAGCATTGTGAGGTGGTTAGAAAATCTGCCAATTGAGTCTAAAACTTTCTCCTGGAAACCAATAGAAGAGCATATTCTATTTGATTACTACTCCAGTTTATTTTTCACAGATCTATTTTATTTTTAAATTAGAGAAACGAGAGAAAAGAATGTATGGTTTATTTTAATTAACATGTTATTTTCTTAAGTTATATATTTTCCAAGCATCGAGTTTGGTCATCGCCACCAAAAATGAAAATTAAGTGAGTTTAATAATGAACGCGAGTGAGTTACTGAACATTGAAAATGACTAACAGGAACCTCTGCGTAACTCTCAATTTGCGAAGAAGACACACTACTCACCACTCATCCTTACAACATTACGCCCATCTAAAATTCTGATTGACATAAAGCTGCAATGATAAAAATGATACGCAAAGAAAAAAATAGCCAAAGACATCAAGTTTCAAAGCCTTACCGTAAATAATGAATTTGAAATGGCATGGCATCTAAGAGAACTAAAACTAAAACTTTCTGATATAGCATTAGATTTCAGAAGGGTGTAAGGCCAAAGCTGGGGACTGAAAAACACCTATACAAAAGATTCTTCATAGAACAATAATAACCGTTAAATATGGGCAGCAATATGAGCATCAAAGTTGAAGGAAAGGAAAAAATGAATTCTATTTACTATTCAAAGGCCTTTTCTTTTGCAAATCACAAATGCTTTTAGGACTTCAAACCAAGCGTTGCGTATGCTTGCAGGAATTTCTCCACTTTATGTACAATCTCTAAATGAAGCAGCAAAATTCACAGTTTTCCAGCTCTGAAACCCATTCACAAGGAAAGAAATGTATGAATCCCTGAACTGCCATATAGAAGATATCCTGTGTTAGATTCCAGTGCAATTATTTTAGTGAAATATAATGGAAAATAAATACTTCCTATTCAATAGG
Source organism: Stegodyphus mimosarum (assembly GCA_000611955.2). NCBI lineage: Eukaryota > Metazoa > Arthropoda > Arachnida > Araneae > Eresidae > Stegodyphus > Stegodyphus mimosarum. The sequence goes on from KK121808.1 coordinate 117,526, forward strand.
GTGCAAAACTGCAACAAAGACGGTTCAGAAATTGCCAAAAGGTGTGTGCTGCGTTATTTTTAATGATCAATTGCAATATATCGGAATCATAGCAAGGGAAACTGGAAGAAAACAGTAGTGTTTACCAAGCTGAATTTATAGCCGTAAAGAAAGCTATTCGCGTTTTAATAAACAAAAAGTTTGAAAAAATTTTAAAACAATCAGACAGCAAATCAGCATTAGCAGTACTTCAAATATTTGCAGCAAAGCCCTATGGTACAAAGCATCTTTAATCGAGGCGGCGCCAGTCCCCAAAATGTGGAATTACTAAGATCCCATGCTCAAACTCTTGAAGAACTGAGAAAATATGGCAAGAAGAATCAGACCCCTCTTCACAAGGCAGACGTCTTCATGAAATATTTCCAAAAGTAAACAGGATAGCATATTTCAATAATCCGCATACCATCTACTATGTAACAAAGTATGGCCCCTTCGTCAGATATTTTAATGTCAGAAATATTTTTAACACAGATATGTGTATTTGTGGGACAAAGGGCTACTCTGATCATTACATATTTAGCTGCAATCTGACATAGGTTGCAGCAATCTATCAACAAATATGCAAGCCTTTGTTGTTGTTGTTACTAATGCTCACTTTTCTGACCTACAGTTAGCCCAAGCCCACGAAATTCATCTTCGCAAGAAGCGCAAGATTACGCCTGTCATTGACAACAGGCTTGAGCACCATACAGGTGACAATGCGATTTACCTCATTTCCGCCCCCAATTTTGATGGAGAGCACCCCAGGGGAACAGGTCCGAGGATCTCCTACTCCTCTTCCTGTACGATCAATCTCACGAGAGGACTTTCGGCTTGCCCCATATTTAGATGCCCCATGCCGCACGGACACTATACATTTACAAACATTCACGCTTTCTCCGGGATTTGAAAACGGCCCTTTCGGCATGCAGTCAGTAACTACATCGGTTGGGCAGCATGTAAGCGTTTAAAAATATATGACATCAAAATAAAATAGCATAAAAACAAGGTAAGCGAAGTAATTCAATACCTTCATAACATAGGTACAAGACTATTTCAAGTCACTTACGAAGAGAGTAATAATTTAACAAGGGCGAGATAAGCCAGAAAGAGGACCTTGGATGTTTGGGTCCCTAAGAAAATATTTACATACCTATATGTTTGAAACTGTAGGTTTCAGAAGCAAATATATATTTAAATACACATAATTACTTAATATTGCCACCATTTTAATAAATGTGCGATTTAATATTTTAATTTTAATATTCCTATATTATTTACTTTGCATACCTGGAATAAAAAATTTAAATTGTATTAAAGAAATTAAATATTGTATAGGAAAGTAAACTGAAACATCCAGCTCTTGCCAACTATCTTGTATTAGATATTTTTTTACAATTAAATTATTTTCCATTTATTTCAGCTTTTTGCTCAAAATTTTTTAGTAATGATACAAAAATCACAAATGATTAAATATTGAATAGCAGCAGTACAAATTTCTGCAACAGAACTACGCACTAAATTTAAATACGGATTACCACAAGAGATGTATTTAGATCGTCGCCCAACCGTTATAGTAGTTATCATAGATGACTGCTGTGAAGGGTCCGGGTTCGAATTCCGGAAAAGGCATGAATGTTTGTAAATGTATAGTGGGCTAGCTGAAAGTCCTCTTGAGAGGTTGCTGGTATTCCCTCGAATCAGTCCCCCTCCTGGGATGCTCTCCATCAAAATTGGGGACGGAACTGAGCTAAGTCGCATTGTCTCCTGTAAGGTGACCAAGGCTGTTGCCAACGACAGGCGCAAGCTTGGGCTGACTATAGGTCAAACAAGCGGGCGTCAGTCAACAACAACAATATATTTAGATCACACTTGAACGGGAATCCTGTATATTTCCCTGGTAGGTTTCCTGCATTGTCACTTAAAAAGACGGGAAATACAAATGCATTTCCACCCCCTTTTAGCTGTCATTGTAAAGGGAAACTACTACTCTTTTGCAACTTTTCCTCTAGGTCGCCCTTGGGGGTCGCCTTTATACAAAGGAATTTGTTGAATTTCTTCTCCTTTCTACTGTTTCTTTTCCCTAAACTAGAGAAATATATGATTTTGAGATTTCGTAGCTAAATAATTGTCGTATGTTGGAATATTAACTTTTGACATTGCCTCACAATGAAAATACGCCTTAGCAACAAATGCATGCCTATAATCAGTCCATAGTCTAATCGGTTTTTATTTGTTTCCAAACTGAATTTAGTTTAGAAATACATGTACTAATTAACATTTTTAATTTATACTCGAAAATGAAGTTTAACTACTTTTTTCTCGTATAAATCGGCAGTTCGCTTTCATTTGTTTAAAAGCATTGTGTAACAGCTTATATTTATATATTAAACAAATCCCTTTATATTTTTCTTATATTAGTTTCATTTACATTTTTCATCAGTATTCTTATTCAGTTTAATTTATTAATTCCCCCCCCCATTGTATCGTAAGTTATTTCATCTTTCAACTACATTATTGTTCATTGTTCTTTCTTGCAGTTTTGTGATAACAGCTTCTTTTATCATTTAGCGTGCTTTTTTTTTAATTATTTTCCCTTTACTATAAAAACAGATTTTATTGATTATATTTTCATTGCATTGCACTGCCTTGCATTTTGCATGTTTCAAACAGCAATATTAAATACAAAAATTACAATAGGAAGGGGAAATATAAAGAAAAAGTACATTTTTAATGACACTGAAAAATTGGTGAAATTAATACTAATGTAAAATTTTAAGCGGATTTATAAACTTTATTTATTTATACAGACTTACTAGAGTTCGTTACTAGAGAGAACTAGCTGGTTGCATGTGACGTTATGTGTACCATGAGTACCAACCAATTTCCTTTAAAAAGACCTCCATGAAGCCCCTTCTCCGTTGGGCAGATAGCCCTTTGTGCCTTGGTCGTAATCCAAACATTCCCACTTTTATTTATATATGCGTATAAAGACTGAAAGTGTTATAAACAGAACATAATCTTGTCAAAATATTGATGCTGTTATGCAGGTCACTTTTACAGGAATTTAGCTCATATTTTCATTATGCGCAAGAATGTAAGGAATACTGAAACTACAAATGTTATTAAAATAGCATTTCTGGTTATTATTTTACCATAATGATGAAAATTTTGTTCTTAATTAAAAAAAAGGCTTATGCCGAAAATTAATTTTGTCTCTCGGTAAAATATTAGGCACTACACCGACAGGAAGGGACGCTTCATGGAAGACGTTTCAAGGGAAAATAGCTTGTATGCACGTTACATAAGAGAAAAACCTCGAAAACGCCTATGAACGCCTATCTTTCGCCGGGACTCGAATCCCGGAATAAACTACCAGTGTTCAGCGGCTTTTATAGCTCGGCCGCTGATAGGCCTTTGTTAAGGACTTTTTACGTGAAACTGGCCCATGTATTTCTTGTTCATGTGTACATGAAAGAAATAGCAGATGCTTTATTTAGATGAAAAGGAGAATAGAACCTTTAAGAACCACCTGTGTATATCGATTCCACTGATATCCCATTACGTGATATTCAATTGACCGAAGGTATGACCTGACTGTTATCAGTACGGGAATACGGGTATAATTTTCTTATAAGAAAGAAGTTGAAACAAAAGGCTACATATGTATCTATATTTTAATTAATATTCATTTTGATCATCTAAGAAACGAAGAGTAAATGCTAATTTAATGAGAGATTTTTTTTAAAGTTAAATTTTAGTAAATGCTGTAAAACTGTAATTTAATACATTTTCCACATTTTGCTTTCTTGCCACATTTTGGATTTGCAAATATTTATAATAAAAGAAATATAGAAAGCAAATATATAAGAGTAATTACTGCTGAACTCACAGAAAGTCCTGACTTTATAAACGTAATTACTCTTTCCATAAAATAACCAGTAGTTGGAATATTATCGCGTTTTGTCTCTTCCGTATTTTTGAATAAAACTTCTATGCCGAATGCGAAAGAAAACATAAATATAATATTTGATTTTAAATCTGTGATTTTCAAGTATACCCTCATTTACATATGTATATACCATACGCATAAGCATATTAGTATGGTTAGGTTACGTGAAGATGGCAAAGCACACAGGAGGGAATGCCTTCGTGGAATACATTCTAAGGGATTATTCAGTTATGGCAAAGCACACCAGGGCTGTCTGCCGAAGTGGAAGGATGCCTTTCGTGGAAGACTTTCTAAGGGAAACTGGCTAGTATGCACGTTACACATGGGGAAAACGAGTAAAACTCCCATGCAACCAGCCCGCTCGCGGGATTCTAATCTCGGGCCGAACTACCAGTGTTCAACGTCCTTACCCCTCGACCGCTAGTGGGCCCCATTCTAAGGGAACTGGTTCGTAGGCTACAGTAGAGGAAACCAGGCATGTAGCCAGCCCGTTTGTTGAGGTTCGACCAGTGTTCAGTGATGTTAACCACTCGACCGCTGATAGATTATATATACATATATATATATATATGTATACATATATATATATGTACATATTTACATATACATATGCATGTATATGTTTGTATGTAAGTATATATATATATGTATGTACTCGAATTAAATTTGTATATCTATCTCAAGTCTACTAGTATGATAAATTTCAAAACAATTTATATATAGTCCAACGTCACATTTCTTGCAGGAAACTGAAGTTGTTTTCCTAATTCCGTTTTTATAACAAAGTACGCAACGTCTCTGAACCTTCGTTTGAAATGGCCAGTGCTGGTCGAGGTTGTTCGTTGAAAGCTTCCATTTAATGGATTGTGAAGTTCTAGGCAAGTCTACTAGTATGATAAATTTCAAAACAATTTATATATAGTCCAACGTCACATTTCTTGCAGGAAACTGAAGTTGTTTTCCTAATTCCGTTTTTATAACAAAGTACGCAACGTCTCTGAACCTTCGTTTGAAATGGCCAGTGCTGGTCGAGGTTGTTCGTTGAAAGCTTCCATTTAATGGATTGTGAAGTTCTAGGCAAGGACATTACCTTTGGTTCTTCAGCAAAACTTTTCTGAACCATTTGATAAATTAAATTCTATCTAAAATTTTTATGTTTTATCCCAGGGTTTTTCATTTTGAACAAAATGAAAGCATTCAAAATAGACAGGTCTAATAAGTGAAAAAATAATTGTTTTGGTCCACAGTTTTCCGCCCAAATGTGTCGCTATTAGCCATTCTGTCGCTGAGATCTACATAACCCATATTAGCGTTGTAACAAGCTATTACATCTGGCTTTTCGGATCCAGTTTCTATTTCTCTGGATGGATTATGCATGTTACTCAGCATAAAAACCTCTCGCTTATCCTTCCAGCACGTAGCTACCATACCCTGTGAAAATAATTCTCTGCATTCACCTTTTTTCATTCGTGGAGAAGCCAGATTCTTCGGATAATATTTTCGATTTGACCTAACGGTACCACAGCTGTTTGTTTCATACTTACGGTGAAGTTCAAGAAACAATTGTGGGGATGAAAAGAAATTATCCATAAAAAGTTTATGTCCTTTTCCTTTAACGCATTCAACAAGACCAGTGACAGTTCGATGTGCAGAACATTTTTCTCCATCACCTAAAACCTTATCCTTTCCCAGATACACACGCATGTTGAACGTATACCCATTTTTATCTGCAAGTTTGTAGACTTTAATACCGAAACGTTTTCGCTTTTTCGGGATGTACTGGCGAAAGATTACTCGGCCTTTAAAAGCAACGATAACTTCATCAACCGTAAGTTCTTCTGTAGGGTCATATATTTCTTTGAAGCGAGAACAAGCGACATTCCGAATCTTCCACATGCGGTAGTACTCGGGATCTTCTTTATTCGGTGCTAATTTATTGTCAGAAAAGTGAAGAAATCGAAGAGTGTTTAAATATCGATCTCTTGCAATGGCTTTTCCAAAATATGGGGTTTCGATCATCTCATCAGTCGACCAGTAGTCTTTTAAACTATCTTTATCGATGTGTCCCATAAGCAGAGTCAGAGCTAAAAATTTCCTTAGCTCCGATGCACTTACATTTTTCCATTTCGCAGAATGAGCTCTTTTAGAAACACTTTCAGTGAACTCGAAAAATTGCTCAGCATATTTATTTGTTTCGAGTGTTATAAAATCGAGTAAATGCATTTGAAATACGCATTCGAAAAAATCAATTTCATTACTGCATTCTGCAGCATTTCCTTTTAATGCGTTAGTTCCTTTAAATGAATAGGTATCCGTTTTCATCGAAATATCAGGATCAACCCAATTTATATTTATGTTTTCCAGATGAAATTCATTAATATTTTTTCCTTTGTCTGCAACATCTTCCGAAACAGACTGAAATTTCGTAAAGGAAGACACCACTTTTCCTTCATCATTATCAATTTCGCATTCGGAATCACTGTTACCACTGTTACTGCACAGTACTTCATGACACTGTTTTCTTTTCGTAAATCTCTCTCTCTCTCTCTCT
>KK121809.1:3165-42283 GCA_000611955.2 Stegodyphus mimosarum
AAAACATGTGTATTAATAAAAATGACATGGTTAGCTGAATATAGTTGACAAAACAGTAAAAGACTGGAACATTGTACTCATAGAGCTTCAGTGTCCTAACAAAATAGTAGAAACTGACGAAGCACAAAAAATGGCCTTCTGGTTGTTTATTAAAAAAAGATGTATCAGTACCTTCTGAATTCTACAGGAATGATTGGTACAACTTTGGTGGGATCTCTGTCAACTTTCATGGTTTGATGGTAGACAAATTTAACAGTCAATAGGATAATATATAAGTAACAAAATCTTTAAATACTTTCTCAAATTAAAGGTCTTTCATGCATTATTTTGACTTACTAACCTCATCTTCAGTTATTTTTAACCTCTTCTTCATGTTTGATGGTAAACTAGGTAACCTAGTCTCATTAAGGATAATCTTTGTTTTCAAAGCATCTGTCTGTTCAGCGTATTTGTCTTCAGTAACATCAGTGTACTTCTGTTCAAAATCAAGAAGTTTCTGTTTCTTGGACTTAAACGAACCATTTAAAGGTGAAACATCTTTACTTTTGAAACCATTTTCTATTGAACTGCAGACCTAATAAAAAACATTTTTATGAAAATATGCCATAAAAACATATATTATCTTCCAAATGTTTCATTGTTTCATATATAGAATAAATCACACATAAAAGTACATTTTAAAATTTTAGAACAATTTAATACATTTAGAAAACTGATTTAAAGAATTTCAATTTGTTTTTCAACAAATCAAAGAATTCAGTTGAAACTATATGCCATATTTTTGAAATAAAAATGCACAAACAGTATAACTATTCCAAAGTTCACTAAACAATATTCTGATCTATTGTTCAAAGCAGATAATTTTCTTTATTGTCACAAAAAATAATTACTGAAAGACTGCAATCACTAATTTAATACAGTATCATAACAAATTTTACATCTATATTCCTTTTCATCTATACACATCAGAACTGTGTTCTTACAGTTGTTACAGATATCTGCACAAGTATGCACACAATATCTAAACCCATGATCAAAAAAATCAAAATCATCAAAAATTTTAAGTATAAAGTTATAAAGACTGTATTTTTAAAAGTACAAATTTGATTCTTATTATGGAAAAAATAAGCAAGAAAACAAAAGCATCAACACATCAACAAAAAATTATAAATTTTAATCCCTCACAAAATAAATAAAAAATAATAATAATATGGTATTTTGTGTATGTAAAATTTTAAGTATTTACCTCTAAATTCCTCTTTTCTGAGCAATCAGTGCAGCATAAACATTTATTTCTAACTAAAGTTAAATTTTTAGGGCATTCTGATATATTCTGAAAATACAAAAACAAAACTTTTAAAAGAAATTCATATTAACAATCACATTTTTGCTTCAATATCATACACAGATGTAAAATTCACAAAAGACAAATATTTCTAAGATTTATTCTCACAATTACCAATAATATAAAGATGAGTTTAATCACAATGCAAACACTCAAAGATATTTTTCAATTATTTTTATGAAAGCATTTAATTGTGTATCCCATGCAGTAATATCCACACACAAAATATAAAAAGAAAATATAATATTTATCAGGTAGCTAAACCTAAGTTATATCAGATTTTGAGTCGGACACTTGTGCACAGAATTAAGAGAATTTGCACATTATGTGAAATTTCTGAAAAATGAATGGACAGATTTTAATGAAATTTGGTATAAATATACATTTAGGTATTTGCATATTAACACAACCGCCTTAGTAGTAGTTATTAAATTTTCAAGAATGTGCTAAACTCTGGCAACCATGTACATAACCATTCTTTCAGCAACCATGTTCATAACAATCCTGCAGTCAAGCAGTGCCGGCATTTTCGTGTACATTCTTTTTTGTTGCATTCCAAATTCCAATGGTTTTTTATAAACAAATTGTAATATTTTTTGGCCTTAGTTTTAAAACATAAGCTTGTGGAATTTGCCACCAAAGAAAGAAACTGCGGTAGTATTTTTGGCAGGTATACAAAACTGAAAATTTTTTTAAGGGAACAATGAGGAAATAAGTTTCCTAGATAACCACTGTTACTGAAGTTTGCATGAAGCTGGATCTGTAGTTCTCTGATTTTTTTTCAGTGAAAACAGATTACTGTGTACTTTGTCAGAAGTACAGCATGAAAAAAGTTGCAGAAAGATTTGAAGAAGAATGTATATGTTTTATTTTTTAATCTAATATGTAATCTTCATTTAATAATTCATATCTGTATTTTAAATTGCTAAAGTGTGTTTTCTTTTCATATAATGATAATGTTTACTTATTTACAGTAAATATAGATAGTTTGGGAATCCCTCTCAAAAAAAAAAAGTGTGAAAACCACACACTTGTACCTGGTAAGTAATTTTTACCTTTTCATCTGTAAAAACTTGTCAAACTGTACCAAAGTGGTTGCTTTAATATGTAAATACATTATAAGAGAAAAAGAGATGTACCATTCTAAAGTCATTTTACGTACATATGATGCTCAGTAACGTTCATAGTGTAGGGATGTCCAAAATCCACATCATGATATTGAACTAAAAATGAGCCTAGTATATGGTATGGTCCCCTTCTCACAACCAGACCGATTGTATAGCATGATGACACACTGGACAGCAGGCAGTTGAGGATTTTTGTAATAGTTGATCCTACTTCTGTAGCAAGGCAGTTTTCATGGCAAGATGAAATTGTTCTCGTAAGAAAATCCCATACATGCTATATGGAGTTACAGTGAGAAGATCTATCTAGCCAATTCTATGCAGTGAATATCCTCACTCTCCAGATAATCATTTACCAGCTGAGACCTATGTGGATGAGTACTCTCATCCATTAACAGGAATTCAGGACAGGGTACATCCCTGAAAAGACAAACATAGGGCTCTAAGATCACCTCTCTATATCTTATTGCAGGCAAAAAGCCTTTATCAAACATGTGCAGGGATATGCGGCCATCCAACATAACCTACAGAAACCATTATACCTCCATCACCATAATGATCCTTTTACCTGATGTAGGCGGGATACTATCGTGCAGATATGGGTATACTGTCAGTGCCCAGGCTGAATCTCCTCTTGTGTAAAAAGCATCATGTTGTCTGCACCATGCTAAACATGCTCTGTTATATGCTGCAGTGAGCAGGATGCAAACAATGGGTCTAATGGCATACAATCCTATCTCATGAAGCTTTCAGACAATTGTAGAGCATGAAACTCAGGTTCTAGTTCCAGTATGCAACTCACATGAGAGCTGAGAAGCTGTAGCAGTCTTATGTCACTACAGTGAAAGTGCCATGATTCTCATTCTTTGTTGTGGATCTTGGTTGACCTTCTTCTGGTCTTTTTTATACGAATTCAGTGTCCTGGAATGAGTTTCCACACACTGGAGATGAACACTGGATACTTCATTGAGCACTGTACCCACCTGTGTTTGTGATTGGCCTGCCTCCAATCTAAAAATAATTCTCAACCGCATTCCATAATCCATGCATTCATAGTTACTAATTTTACTTAATACTTTATGAAATTTACCCAACTCTTGCAAGAAGTGCAGTGTACATATTGTACATGAGTATAAACACACAAACTGGTGAAAATGCCTCATGCACTTATATTCTCTCAACAATCACAGCTGTGCAAACACACACGTATCTGTTTACGTATTCGACTCTGAATATTTGCATAATTCTTTGGCTGCATAATTAGTACCCTTTGTTCAATACTTTTCATAAAAATAGATATAATTTGCAAATTCTCTTAACTTTGCACATGAGCGTATTTATGGGCTATCATTTTACACATAAGATTGGTACCTTGCTTGAATTTTTTCTGCCAAAAGACAAATGGTTAAAACTAATTTAACATTGGCAGTTTTCCCTGAATTCTATTCCTAGTAGCGAAATGGAAAAAGTTTGCATGGAACTTTTATGTTCTCCATGTGTGAAAGTGAAGAAAAGAAATAAACATTTTTTCTTACTCATATGCATCCCATGTTATTCTTCTCATATGTACCCTTCTTATTAGGCAACTGCACTTATGTACATTGTTACAGTCAATTAATCATCTTATTTCAAATATTCTTGAAAATAATGCTACATTCTTATTTATAAATTGTTAACATATTATTAGGAATTTATTAGAAATCAGATATATTATCATATTGCTAGGAATTTATTGGAAGGAAATTAAAACAATTAAAAAAGTTAAAGCTTTCAGATTTTACATTTCGCACAAAGCAGTTTTTTTCAACATTTTGTGTGTTACTGTTATTTATTAAATATCATGTTCTTCACACTTAAACCATAAAATTCAATTCAATAGCAATATCACAAAATAATTTTAAAATGAGCATATCTTTAGAATTTCTAATACACAGTCTCACACTCTGGAGATAAAAATGATTTTTTTTTTCATACAGTGTTGCCAATGCTTACTCTGGAATCATTTTGTTAAGCAAAAATTCATTAAAGTGTTACAAAATATGAAATTGATAATAAAACAAATTCCAAATTAGGACTTCCAGATACCCATATTCGGTGGAGGAATATGTTATTCAAATTTGATGGATCTAGTTACCGTTGTTTTATTACAATGCATGAAGCATACATGCATTTATGCAGATTCTTCATTATTTAATTTCTTTAAATATAACACAGGGCATTAATATTTGGTGGCAACAATTTGAAAAGTGAAATGGACATTTAAAGTTTCCAATGCAAAATGGCAAAACAAAATTAATAGTCCTTCAGGGCTAGCGCCCTTTGAGCTAATAAATTTTAATTTAGCTACCCTGATATAAATATATAAAAATTAAAACTTATGTAAATGCAAATAAATAACTTTTTATTCACATTATAAGTAATCATCAGTTTCCTAATTCTTTCTTTTTTTTAATTAAAAAATGCTGCAATAAGGAGTTTTTAGAAATACCAGAATAACTCACCACTTTTTCAAATATTGGATTTTTATGGCATCCATAAGCAACTATACAAAATCCTGTATCATCACAAACTTTTGAAGCAATAATGGGAATAGTCTGTGGTTTACTATCTCTTCCATTTGGCTTGGAAACAATGTGGATAGTCATTTTCGGTAACAAAGGTTTTTTTATTACACTATGAAACATAAAACAGAAGGTAAGTACAAGGAAATTGACATACAATGTGGAAAGCGTTTATAAATTTAAAAAAAAAAAAATGAAAATCTATGTGTTTCCTGTATTTATCAAATTAAGTGCAATAATTATTATATATTTCAAATAAGGTTTTAATAGATAGCATATTTTGATAATTCTTAATTGAAGCTAGCGTTTTTAACAATACACATAGCACTTTCCTGAAAGGGCATAAAATAAAATAACAAGTGCAAATTGGTATTTAAGTTTTGTCTTTCCAAAAGCTTAGATATTAATGTATTATACACTGTCTCTTTATAATAATAAATACGTTTTGAGTATTTTTTACTTAAAAAAATTTTGCAAGAAGAGAAACAAGTCACAGCCTGAGGATGTTAGGTCTGGGGAGTATGAGGGATGTGGCACTGTTTCCCAGCATAGGTCTGCGAGTTGCCAAAAGCAGCATGTGGTCTGCCATCATGGTGCCGTGTGATATGCTTTCTATTGAGACAGCCTCTTTTCTTCAAGCACTAGCTTAAACTCATCCATTTTCTGTCAAAATCTCTCCAAGTTGAGCTTTTTGTTAAGTTTAAAAAAATTGTAATGTATGCTATGTATGAGAGTGATGCCTCATCTCATACACAGCATTATTCAGGCTTATTCAACATTATTTTCTTATTCAGGCTCAAGCTCAGTTTTTTCCAAGAGAAACAGAAAGAAGCATTACTGCAGGTGTCCCTCAAGGTTCTGTTCTTTATCCTTTTCTTTATAATATTGATACACAAGACACATCAAAAGAATCTCGTATTAAGAGTCGGTTATTTGCCGACGATACTGCTATCCTGATTCAAGCTTCAAAAAACACTATTTTATAACTTTTTCTTCAAAATTATTTTTAAATATTATTAATTTTATTATCATCTTTGAAAACTGGATGACACTATGGAGAATTGCTGTTAACGTTGACAAAACTAAAACCATTATTTTCAGAAAAGGATAACTTTCTTCCTCCTAAACTCATCTTCTTTGGTGACGAGATTCAGTGGACGGATCAAGTGAAATACCTCGGAGTCACATTCAACAAAAAACTCACTTTTCGACAGATTATACTTAAATTTACATTCCCTTTATAAGCTTAAGTTAATCATATGAATTATTAATTCAATAGATATAATCTACTACAGGTTCTTTCTCTGAAGCTTGCTAGGTAGGAAAGGAGAAATGAATAAAAAGTGGATGGGTGAAAAATTTGGAGAAATTTGTTCTATGCACTTCACAAATTTTTCTCGCAAAATTTTGTTGTTATAATACATAAAACTTATCACCAGCAATTGCTCTAATTTCATCAGTGCAAGAAGCATTACAGCTTGATTTATTTTTTAAATAAAGAAGCTGGCATATCGTGAGTTTCATAGCACAAATATATTTTATATTTTCAGTAACAGCATTTATTAAGCTCTGTTCAGGGATTTCAAGCAAAAAATTTAGATTTTTCAGTTTGAATGGAGAATTAAGGGAAAGAAATTTAAATGTGATGCATCAATATTAATGGAACTACAATAAAGCATGAAACTGGTTTGAACTGATGACAACAAAAATGATTTTAATAAATGAAGCTGATGAGTTTGTGTTTTGAAGTATTCTAATTCATGAACGCAAAGAAGCATTACTTTATCCCTCCCCCAAGTTAAGATGTGTAACAGGCTGATGAATCGTGAGTTTCAAACCAGATTTATCTTTTAGATTTCAGTTTAGTCCAAGAAGACACATCATTTATTAAGTTCTGTTCAGGGATTTCAAATACAAAATTAAGCTTTAAATGACATAATTCAGAAACCTTTTTTTTAAATATGATGCAGTTCAGTTAAGGGAACTACAATGAAACATGAAATTAGCTTAAATTGCAAAAAATTATAATAAAGGTGGAGGGGACAGGTTGTCCGGCTCAAAGTATGCTCTTCCTAATGATATTTTCACAGGTAATCCATTTTTATCATCAGTTATCATTTGGTTTCAAGAAGGGTTCATTTTCATTCTCAGCAAACAGAGATGTACATACGATGGCTAGATCATGCAAATACACTCATGTCCAAAATTATCTTTACATACCCCAAAATGATGATATTCAATGAAATATCGAATCAATGTGATCCGTATTTGCAGGGAATGTGTGAAAACCAAGCCTAATTAGCATTATCCAATCAAAAGTAATCTAACGGTTTGTGATATGCAAATCTAGGCATTACGTCATCCAAGGGGGAATCAAGCGCTTTGCGCAAACTGAATATTTGAGTGAATTTCTGCAACATAGCGTTTGATTTCAGTGTGTAGGTACTCAAAGCGGTTTGTTATGGCTTCGAAGTATCATTTGGAAGAATCTGTAAAGTGGCGAATTATCGGCCGTGTAGAAGCAAGGCAGTCAATCATAGAAACAACTACATGTCTGAATATTTCAAGACAAACAGTCTCTAAGCTATGGAAACAGTTTCAAAATGATGGAAGTGTTGTAAGGAGGCCTGGACAAGGTCGGAAACGAATGACAACTGCTTCTGAAGATCGGTTTCTGGCCTTAACTGCCCGTCGTAACAGAAAGGCTACTGCTCGCCAGTTAAGTTCAGAGCTTGCAGCCGCCACTGGAACTGTTACATCACGGCAAACAATATACAGAAGGCTTAATGAAAAAGGCCTTTATGCCAGAAAGCCAAGGGTATGTGTTTTACTGTCTTCACAGAAAAAGAGGGATCGCTTTAATTGGTGTAAAGAACATCAAAACTGGACTGAACATCAATGGTCCCATGTTCTCTTTACTGATGAGTCGCGGTTTAGTTTAACTGGTGATTCTAAACGTGTTTACATCTGGAGGGAGTCAGGAACACGAAATGATCCCTCGAACATTGTGGAACGTGACCGTTTCGGTAGTGGAGGTGTGATGGTATGGGGTGGAATAATGATCGATGGACGTACGCCCCTACACGTGTTCAGCAGCGGATCTGTGACAGGCCAGATATATCGGGATGAGGTCTTAGATCCTTATGTAAGACTTTTCAGGGGTGCATATGGACCTGACTTTTTATTTATGGATGATAATGCCCGTCCACATCGAGCAAACCTCGTTGATGAATTCCTTGAAAGTGAAGACATTAAGCGAATACCTTGGCCACCAAACTCTCCTGACCTTAACCCGATAGAGAACTTATGGGACTACCTTGGAAGAGCAATTTCACGTATACATCCTCCTCCTAGAGATGTAAATGCTTTGAAGACGGCATTGCTAGAAGAGTGGAGATTAATTCCCCAAACTGTGTTTAACAACGTTATTTCCAGCCTTAAAACACATTGTGATATGTGTGTACAAGTCAGGGGAGATCATATTCCATATTAAATTCGTAAGACTTAATTCTTTTTCTGAATCATTCCTTTTTTTCTTAACTCTCTTTGTCACACTTTATTACCATTTTTATTGTTTCATGTTACAGTTTTATATCATATGAGGTGATCTTCAATTTTTTCTTTTGCATTTATGTGTCATCATGTTATCTATGATTCCACGAAAATTCATTAAATTATTAGTCTCTGAGAAATCCGTGAATTTATGCATGTAAACATAATTTTGGACATGAGTGTATTTCTCACTTAAGTGGTGAGGCACACATATTATTTACAGACCAATCCTAGTTTCTGAATATGGTCTGAAATGGTTTGTTGAATTAAGCTTTTTTGCAGTCTTAACCTTTTAATTGTCATGCCCGAAATAATCTCGGGCATAGCACTGGTGTTCCAAAATGTCACACCCGAGTATTACTCGGGATAACTTTTTTTGAGTGCATCATATTGTTATACCCGAATTTATATTGTGAGAAGATTATTCTGGCTTCAGTTCAATAGATGGCAGGACTTTACTGAAGGTTTAAAAGGATAGAGGAATATGTTCAAAGCGTGCAGCATTTTTTTGATTACGTGGCAAACATTTGATTTTTGCAATAAAAAAAATTGACAGTTTATGTATGCAAATCATCAAAATAACTTGACAGTTAAGGGGTTAATAGATATACAGTCACCCAAATAAGGCCAATAAAAATGCAGTAGATCGGAACTTTTACCTATGATACAGGCGAAATCAATAAAAGCCATTTTAGAAAGGGTAAAAACAAATTGGGTTTAACTGTTTGTTTATCAAATAAACAGGTATTAGTTCTTTCAGAATCCTACTGAACAATTGTTGCAACTTTGGCTTTGACAAATTTCATGGTCAGTGGGATATACAGGGTTGCCACTCAAACAGAAGAATGAAATTCCCAGATTTTTCCAGGTGTTTTAAGAAAATTCCAGTCTATCTGCATAGTTAGCATTGGCTGTTGCTGAGAGGTAAATTAATTATGGTACCACATGAACACACAAAAATTTGCTAATTACATATGACATATATACAGTCTCCAAAGCATTACTATTCTAACAATAATAGGAGTTCTTTTCTCCATTGAAGACTGAGGTTAAAATCTGTCCAATCTGGATTTTTTTTTTTAAATCTTGTTTTGCAGACATTTTGCAGCTAAATTAATGAAAGAAATCTATTTAATGATATTTTAAAATAAATTCAGGCATTTTACATTTATTTAGCAGCACACATAAGCAAAAAATATGTGCATTAAATTTCGTGATGGTACATCGTTATACTGCCAGAATTAGTTTCAGGATATGCCAGAGAAACTTACTTGAAAGTTGAAAGTATTATTAACTAATAATAAATAAATTTAGAAGGAAGAAGCACATTAAATAACATTAAAATAAAGTTAATTACTTAAAGACTAAAAACTGAATTACAGTAATCAATGATATTTTGGCAAATATAATTATATTAAATGGTTAGCCTAGATGATTGATTACTATTTTTTTATTTTACTGCAAAATGATAAATATGGCATTTATTAAAAAAAAAACATTTTTTTTAAATTTTGTGATAAAATTCTAGCACAGTACAAAGTCCATAATCTGGACTTATCGGGACCTCGGCGATTCCGAGTTAGGAGTTTTTCCGAATTATAGATCATCAATTTAAATCTGGTAAGATGGCATTCAGAAATTATACAATTAAAAATATGAAACATTAATTTCTGAAATAAAGAGCAATTATGATCTAAAGGGTATCAAAGTTTACAAAAAAAACTTAATATTTATTTGTTTACTTTATTAAACATTTCTTTCAATGTAAGTTATTTAAGTTGCTTCATTTTTTGTGTTAATACTTTTTCTTTAATTCAATAAACAGACATAATTTCTTGTTCAGTTCCAAAGTTCCACTGTTCAAGTCCTGTAATTGCTGTGTCAAGAATATCGACTAGCTTGTCAATCGAAATTTTTTTGTTTTCAATAACCTCTCTGTCACTTTCTTTACTATTGGAAGCGGTATTTTCTGGATCTAGAACCATACTAAAGATTTCGCCGTCCATTAATTGATTGATGACTGGGGCCTTGTCGTCGCAATGAAAAACTTCTGTTAGATCATCTTCATTTATTACCGGTTCTCCACATTTCTTTACATAATCCAATAACTGGAAAATTTCACCTTTAGTTTGTGATGTCCGAAAACCTTCAAATTTGCGGCCATCATCTTCATCGTCCTCACCATGAAATATGGTAGCTGGCCATAAATTATGACAAGCATTTTTTAACGTATCTGAAGACACATCCTCCCACGACCTTGCGATGCTCCACACAGCAAATTTTATGCTAAACTATTTCAAAAATTCTTGAATAGTCTTGCCATTGTTCAAGAAATTTAACATAGATATTAAAAATGCTACTTTATATTTGCATTTCAGCACGTGCAGTATTCCCATATCCATAGGCTGAATGATAGATATACAGTTTGGAGGGAAGAATAATACAGATTCTTTCATTAAAACTAAGTGAAGTACGCTCTGAACAGTTGTCAAAAGTCAGGACTATTTTTGAGTCACCACGTTAACCAACCGAATTCAAATGTTGCCGAGCTTTGGGTATAAAATGATTTTCAAACCAATCAATCATCAACGCTTGTGTCATCCATGCTCTTTTATTTGCGCGATATATAATGGAAAAATCGTTACTCCTTTAAGTGCTCGAGGTCATGCATGTTTTTCGATTACGAAAAGTTTGCAGTTGTGCGTTCCTGCAGCCTTTGCACACACTAAAATTATTAGTCTCGCTTTGGAATCTTTGACACCAAGTGGAGCCTTTTCTGTAGAGGTTGCCAAGGTATTTTGTGGTACATATTGCCAGAAAAGACCAGTTTCATCAGCGTTGTAAATTTGTTCTGGAGATAACTGTTCACTAGTAATGAGTTCAATGAATTCATCTGCAAATTCTTCAGCAGCTTCAGTATCAGCTGAAGCTTTTTCACCTGAAATTTTTAATTGTCTTATACCATGGCGATTTTTAAATTTGGTTAACCAACCTGTCAAATATGTGCACTCTGTTTAAGTTCATTTCTTCATGAAATATTTTGGCTTGAACCATTAGCATTGGAGTCGTCAATGGTGCACCCTTGCTGCGATGCCGTTTGACCAATTCAATCATCACTTTGTCATGATCGTTACTTTCTAACATAACAAACCCTTTTTCTGTTATTCATTGCCAGTGGGGTGTCAGTATCCACAAAAATTCCTTTTTCTTTTTGCTTATGTCATATACAGTTGACTTTGCAATGCCATACTCCTCGTATAATTTTGAGACGGATATGCTTTTATCCATTTTGTGCAGCAATTCCACTTTTTGTTTGATGGAGATCGAAACATGTTTTCGCTTTGTAGATCCTTTGGCAGCTCCAGAATTGGAAATTCTTTTTGACATAATCGAAAGTTCAAGCTTAATTTTTATAAAATTGCTCTAACAGTCTGCAAAATATAATAAGCCGGATCCAATTAGAAGATTAAGGAACAGCACAATCTGCAACATTAACTGAAATGCTTTAGAATCAGTAATGATAATTTTAGCTTAGCTTATCTCTCTGAAATCCAGACCCTTCGCTATTATGTATCCTCAAAATACCGAACCGCCCCAAGTACTTTTCCAGTTTCACAGCAATTTTCTCCCCTCCCCGTTTATTAACACAGAAAATAGGTGTGAAGATTTCGAATAACATCCTTTGTACTTTCTAACAAAGCTTCCATTAGGCTTTGACCCCGTTCCATTCTGAAGTGGGGTGTCGGTATCCACAAAAAATTCCTTTTTCTTTTTGCTTATGTCATATACAGTTGACTTTGTAATGCCTTACTCCTCGCATAATTTTGAGACGGATACGCCTTTATCCATTTTTTGCAGCAATTCCACTTTTTGTTTGATGGACATCAAAACATGTTTTCGCTTTGTAGATCCTTTGGCAGCTCCAGAATTGGAAACTCTTTTTGACATAATCGAAAGTTCAAGCTTAATTTTTATAAAATTGCTCTAACAGTCTGCAAAAAATAATAAGCTGGATCCAATTAGAAGATTAAGGAGCAGCGCAATCTGCAACACTAACTGAAATGCATTAGAATCAGTAAAGATAATTTTAGCCTAGCTTATCTCTTTGAAATCCAGACCCTTCGCTGTTCTGTATCCTCAAAATACTGAACGGCCTGAAATACTTTTCCAGTTTCACAGCAATTTTAAGCTGTGAAGATTTTGAATGACATACTTTGTACTTTCTAACAAAGATTCCATTAGGCTTTAACCCTGTTCTTTCTGAAGGTCAAACCAACAAGCCTTTCTGGCTTTGTTATGATCACGACTGAGATTTTGTTTACTTCTGTTATTTTTATAGGACCTTTATTGCTGTTTAAAGATATCCTGCACTTTTATTGCTGTTTAAAGCTTAAAAGCTCACTGTACCATAAAAGAATCAACAACGAAATGTCACAAGCAACCAAACAATAAGAAACCTCTTAGGACAAGCTGTTTGCAGTAAACTGATACAATGCATTTGGAGAAACTGCACCTGCTACTGCATACCTTAGGGAGGGAAGAAAACAAGATTGCAAGCTCGGCCATGTTCGAAAATCTCCACATGTTTTATTATGGAAGGAAAAAAATCAAATGCGCATGCATAAAGCATACAAAAAAATGTTTGTGGCTTTGAGGTCCAGATTATAGATCATTCCGGATTATGGACTTTGTACTGTATATGGGTATGGCCTTGGTATGATTTTGAAAATTGTCGCCAACACCAAAATGACCCATTTATACCATGATAAATGTCTGGTTTACTGCTCATCATAGTGTAGCCAAATCCCACATGTACCATATACTAGGATTAAACCGATTTTGTTTTATATGAGAATGGGAAGGTATTTTCTTTCATGCAACATGCACTGCACATGTGCATGGGAATCTCTTGATTCCCGAGGCTACTGGAAACTTGTTGTGCCTTTCTAAAAGACAATCAAATTGGAGCTGTGATAATCGGCTTTATGCCAGCTGCCCGAATGATGCTCATGCAATACATAATTCGCCAAGAAAGTGATCACTTCCAACATTGGCATAATTTTTTTTCTTTTTTTTCTTTCTTTCTTTTTTTATTTTTTTTTTTTTTTTTTTTTTTTTTTTTTTTTTTTATAGGACTACCATATGAAATTCCCTGACTTTTCCAGATTTAGACTAAAATATTTAAATTTCTTGACTTTTCCATGACTTTCTTGGTCAATTTTCGAATTTCCTGACTTTTTACTTTTTTTCAAGTTTTTCAGGTAGAGTGGCAACCCTCTATATGTAACAACAACAACGAGGAAAAACATCTATAAATATAGATGTAAAAAAAAAACTAGATGCATACTTATATTATTTCCCCACACAAATGACTGTCTTATGCTACACTAATAAAACACTGTGATATGTTTCTCTTACAGAAGCATGCCACTTGGAGACTGACCAACTGGTCACATAGTTTGAGAAAAGTGATCAATTATCACAGATGTTTATCCCCATGGATGTTTGCTTATTTTTTTAACCTCTAATATTATTTACATGCACCTTTATTCTCATGCAGTTTTTTAATATACATTACAAGTCTGCAATGAGTTTTAGCTGCATTTTAGCTTTCAGTAATATTTTAATTATAATATTAATTATTTATTATTATTATATAATTATAATATTAATATAATTATAATACTAATATTAATTTAGTATTTTAGCTTTCAGTAAGCACTAATAAAGATGAATCTCATAGAGAGCACAAGCATCAATTCCATTACATATATTTATATACATGCCACTTATGTATCTAAATTTTTGGGCATTCTTTTAAAGTCAATGCTTTCGCACATTCATGGAGTAAATAATTTTTAATTTTTTCTTTTCACTTCTACAGCTTATGTGATTTTTCTGCCTTGCAAATCTCCCCAAAATTCTCAATGGAAAACATAAATAATAAAATAAAAGTCAATAATAAAATAAAAATAAAAAAATAAAAGTCAATGCACGAAATCAAATGTATACATTTTAAAAATCAACTGCACATCTGCATCAATATACATATGTTATTGCTTCATGAAAATGCATGCATAATGGAGATTTTATACACAAATGTTTTCAAAAGAAACAGATTTAATAATTTAAAGTTTACTGCAAAGTGCTAAGATTTAAGAATTTCAGCATAATTTAATCAGCTAAATGAGCTTTATAATTAAACTGCAATTTCATTTGGATAATTCCATGTCTTATATTGAACTTCTGATTAACATAAGGACTTTTAATTAATGTAAAGTAACCAAGGGAATGTTTTAGCTTTAGGGCAGGAATACACCTTTTATTTACCTGTTAAGGATTTAGTTTTAGTCTGTGAATATAAAATATTTATTATTATACTTTTGGTATTTATCAACATTTTCTATTATTTTTCTTTATTAATATATGAAACACATTAAAAAATACTCCGAATTTATATAAATGTGTATATAATTTTCAAATTTTGGAAAAGTGAGGAGAATGATCATCCAGCAATGGTGAAAGGGGGTGCATGGGACAAAAAGAGGTTGAGAGCCACTGAGCTGTACATTTATGACTTGAGTTGCCATACACAAGTTAATTTTATAAACAAATGACTTACCCATTTAATACATGTTCAAAAAGTTGAACAAATCCTTCTTCTGTAACTGCAGATAACAAGATGTGCTAGAAGATCCAGAAAATAAATTATACTTAAAATAATTAAAACTTATATAATTCTGCAAACATTTAATCATATTTTAAAGAAAATAATAAGCATCATACATTGACATTCAGAAATTAAAAGTTGAAAATGATTTCTTATAAAAAATAACACAAAGAACATGAGTAATCACCACTAATGCATAATTATGTAAATTTAAAAAATACAAATGTTAACAACACTGTGTGATACTGTGAGAGACTGAAATGATCCAAATATCATACTTTAATTTGTACTTGTTTGCAAGAACTTTTATAAGACATTAAATTTCAAACATTAATTTCATATACTGAACTGAGAGTTCAACCTCAATATCTCCCAAATTCTAGATCTGAGAAACTCATACAAATTGTAACCATAAATACATATGTATGAAAAATACAGATTTTCTGCATTGATATTAGTATTAACTTCTATATAAGAAAAATTAGATCAATTTTTGTCACTAAAGAAGGAGACACTTTTTGACACATGCATAACTTTTACATTGAAATTAACATCCATAAAGCACTAAAAATTACTATTTCTCAAAAGGTTCATACATATTTCTGTGAGTCATGAAAGTTTCCAAACATCACTTCTCTTAAAAGTCCTACTTTAACCTGGCATTACCCGCATGACAAAAACGAACGGAAGTACTCTTGCAGGGTATGTCATACCCAAGGGTGTTTCATTATATTTTCTACCATAAAATCTATACAGAAAAGATAAAAAAAGAAGAGTATAGTTGTAAAAATAGTTAAAAATGCTACTTACATTTATTTTGCACATTCTCTGTACACACATGCCATGTGTTCCATATATATATGTTTGTCACACCTTTCACAAATAAATTTAGTTTTTCTGTCTTTTCTATTAGGGCATACAGTGCACCTTTTATATATTACTTTGGCCTTTTTGCAGGTAGTGTGATGTCTCCACTAGATCCTAGTTTTTCTTTTAAGTTTCGTGGAAGCATTGCTTGCTGGCTCCTACTTTTCTTGTATTCTTCTAAAAGTTGAAATCCCAAACATTTCAGAAATGATTGCCTCGTTTGATGTTCACTTGGTGGTTTAGTACACATCAAAATAATTCGCACGTTTATTGCAGCAACGTTCAACAGTGCAAAAAATATTGTCATTGGCCAACGATTAGATTTTCTAACCATTGAATATGCTGCAGCCATTTTGCCAACAATGTCGACTGCTCCTTTAGATAAGTTGTAGAAAGTTATTATTTCTGGTTTTTTTTATTCTCCTGTACATCATCATTATTCATTGTAGAAAGAACTATAATTGTGTTTTTTTGGAAACCAAACATAGAGGACTAAATCTCTCTCGTCTTTGAAATAAAAAATATTGGAGGAATCCCTCTTTTATTTTTTTCTTATGGTTCCTACCATAGTTATCTTCTTCTTCAGAAGTTCCCGTGAAAGTGGATAGGATGTCTACCAATTATCAACCATCAAATTACGACCCGAATTACAGAGAGGTTCCATCAACCTTTTTACAACACCACTTGGACTGTTATCAACTTGAAATTGTCCTTTTGGCTGTTGATCAGTGTATACTTCTATTTTCCAAGTGTAAAATATTCTCAAATTGACAAGGGCGAAAATTTTTATACCATATTTTGATGGTTTTTTCGGCATATATTGTTGAAATGGACATCGTCCTCTAAATGATTCAAGTTTCTCATCTATAGTAACATATTCTCTGATATTATAAGGTTTTTTACAGTTTTCCAGAAATGTTTAAAAAAATTCTCATATTGGAGCCAACTTATCCAAATTTTTTCTACTCTCTTCAACTGAAGATACAGCACCCAATAAGTTTCTCAAATGTCGCGATTCTTCGTCATAACTATGATAACGCGCCATATCGGAAGAACAATTTGAAAGCTTGTTCATATACTCAGAACTATAACACAAGTACTCGCGCAGGGTACAACACACCCACTGAGGTGATATCCGAAAAATTATTTTTAGAATTAGACCCCAGGTTTCCTCTCCTTCAAGGTTATAACCTTAGAGTCAGCTACATGAGGACTCATTCATTTCCCGAAAAAGGTTAGGTAGGAACATGAAAAGATTCGGGGGGTGGGTACCTCATACCCTGTGCAAGTAATGTCGGGTTAATATTATTTTCAGTTTATACACGTGCACACACATGCATAAAAAAGTGAAAAATGGCAAAAGCAGAAACATTGTTGAACATCTGTGTAAAAATGTGCTTGATGGCTTGAAGTAAAGTACAATTTTAATTGTAATATAGCATACAGGTTTAGGATATTTTTGAAAGCCAATATGAGTGTTTGAAAAGAAAAAAAAAATTCAGCCTGAACAATCAAGTCTGCTGTCCTATTTCAAAGGCTTTCACATCAGGAAAAGTTGACAAACCCCAGTTTTTGTTCCTTGCAAAGCTAGCAAAGAAACTGAGATATAGTGACTTGGAAGATATAAAAAACCGTTTTTTCTTTCCTAATCTAAATGAATACCAAATGACTTAACCAGTGTACCTTTGCTACTTTCATCTCCTTAAAGCCCTCTACAAGATGCAAGCCATTTGCCAAATATCTGAAAATGATTTAATTCTTATCACCCTTTCTTTTGAGTGCAATTTTAAATTCTATGGATTATCTAGTATAATTTGCTTGCACTTGCAAACTAAAAATATTCTTTCTATTTAAATTAACAGTAACTGCATCTTCTGCTTGTGTCATTTGAATTTATAAAAAGTTCCACATGAACACTGTACTTTCACAAAGCAATGAATATTAGCATTTTTCTATTTAATAACCTAAAATTCTATGCAATTTTGCTGTTATTATAAAGTCTTTCAAAAATGCATCATTCTGCATTTCACATTTAAATTTTAGTAAATCTAAATTGAGTGCTTCCCATTAAAGTTGAACCAAAACTTTCATATAGCAAATTCAAATAGATTTCTGAATGCTGTAACAAAAAGTTGAATATCAGTGTGACTCCTTTCATTTATCAACCATATTAGAAAAAAGAAAACGTTTTTTCTCAATATGTGCAGATCTTAAATGAAAACAATGGCCATGCAACTGTAACTGTAAAATGTCACCTTTTACTTTGTTCCTCACAATACACATGCATACATTTGGAGAATACTTAGAACAGCATGACAGTCTGGATTATATCACAGCAACTGTTAAGCCTTGAGGCAGATTTACCATGGTTTTGGCACTATCTCATGGATTTCTACAGGCATTATTGTAACCCTAAAAGGGAGAAAGGTTATTGCTGAGGACTGCATTCACACTTCAGTTATCCACATCCATTCTCTTACACAATATGGATGCGTAATGATGCCATTTTCTACTAAAAGATGGCATGATAATGCTTGCATAGATGCAGCTGCTCTTATCCAGTCACACCATGAGGAACATGGGAAAAATATCCCTTCCTGGCCTACACATTTTCCCAACATTATCAAACTATTATTGCTTGTTTTAAACAAAATTAGGCTTCAACACCTACTATGAACATCTCGGCAGGAACTTCCATGGATTTTTCAGGAAGAAAGGTATTATATTCCTTTAAGTGTTACTCACAACTTGTATAAATCTATTTTTAGTCAATATTATTCACATATACCAAGTCTGCCACATTAACAAAAGAATTCATATTAATATTTGTTGCTTCCATTATTTTGATAACTATATGTAATCAATCATGCATACTTTGAAAATGATTATTTCAAGATAGTCAGTACTTCAAATTATCCACAGGAAGAAGTTTATACACTATTAAAAATTTATAATTGCTATGTTATATTCCATACTATTTTATTTCTCCTACCTGCAGCTTTAAAGTTTAAAAATAAAAATATTTTCCTTATGTTCATTTGTGTGTTTGCCTTAATGTAATATTTACAATTTTTCAGATATTTTTGCAATGTAAAGTAAAAAATTTACTTCATTCAAATGAATTTTATTTTCATTTAGAGATGACAAAACAAAGAATGGTGTCACTTTCCCCCCTTTTCTTTTCTCTCCCCCTCCCCCCCCCCTTTTTTTGAATGTGAAATAATTATATTCAAGATAATAATTTTTTTTCTAAGCATATACTAATTTTTTTTAAGACTAAGAAATATTATTTAAAATTTATTGATAGTTGTGTTTAAAAAATATGATACCTTTTAAATGACTATCATGCACATTTGCTCATCAAGATGCTATGATTATTTATTTGTTACCAGATATTTAATTAACTGAAACAACTTAAGTAAACACTAGCTTTTAATTTTTCATATGAAATCCCTCTTTAACAAATTTAACTTTGTTTTTATCTAAAAATAAATATGCCTAAAGTAACAAAATTTAATAAATTAAAAAAAAAATCTGATAATATTTTAGCATCACTACCCAAGTCTTGAAATCCTGCTCATCAAAAATCACATGATATAACAACATACATCAAAGAGCCACTACATTATGACCACCCTCCATCTATAACAATGGGCTCGTCTAGGAATAAAACCACTGTGTGTGCACGACTGATGTTGGAATACATAAAGCAGCTTTGCATTGTCTTTCCAAAGATAGCGTGATTAGTGACATAATGGAAAATGCAGCTCATTTATCAGACTTCAATAAAGGTCAAATTGTTATGGCTTGGCGGCTGGGAGAATTACTATCAGAAATGGTGCATTTAGTGGGCTGTTCACATGCAGTTGTTGTGAGCACATATCGAAAGTGTAGTATGGATGGTGAAACAGCAAGTCACTAGCCAGCAGTGTGTCGTCACTGGCACATCAATTCCAGAGGAGAGTGGAGATTGATACGCATTGGTCGCCATTACAGAACAGCTGCAACAGCCGAAATAACTACCAGCTACATCATGGCGACCCAAACAGTTTCTCAACACACTATGCAGCATACATTGCTGCATATGGCCCTACGCAGCCAGAGGCTATAGCATGTCCCTGCATTGATGGCATGTCATCACCACCTGTGTCTGCAGTGGGAGAAGAAACATCAGAATTGGATATTAGAAGAATGGAAGAAAGTTGCATGGTCTGACAAACGTGTTTTCTGGTCCATCACATCGAGGGCATGTGCTAATATGCCAATTTCCAAATGAAACCCTGGCTCCCCTATGCACAATTCACAGAGACAAGCCAGTGGCGGGGATATTATGGTATGGGCAATGTTTTCATGGAGTACATTAGGACCTATAATCGCCACAGAATAATCCCCGATATCTGTGTGCTATGTGAAAATCATTGCAGACCAGGTTCAACCATTCATGACAACAGTATTTCTTGCAGGGGATAGTGTTTACTAACAGGATAATGCACTATGTCATAAGGGTCGAATCGTCAGGGAATGGTTCGAAGAGCATTCCAGTAACTTTCAAGTCATGTTTTGGCCACCAAATTCACCTGATATTAATCCAATAGAGCATTTGTGATCTCACCTGGAAAAACAAATTCATGCTGCCATATTATCCTTTGCAGGACCAGTTGGTGAGCGCTTGGTACCTCAGACTACATATCAGCACCTTGTGGAATTAATGCCATGCCGGATGCTGAAAGTTTTGAGGGCTAAAGGTAGTCCTTCATGTTATTAACAGGGTGGTCATAATGTAATGGTTCTTCAATGCATAATAAACAGCCTACATTTATATTATTTCCAAACAAATATTTAGCAAGAAACAAAATGCCAGACTTAGCTTAGTCATTTACTGAATCAAGTAATTAGAAGCAAAAATGTGATTTCTAATGCACTATAAAAAACAGTTGGATGGCTTGCTATTAATACAAATTTACAATGCAAAGTTTAGAAGGAAAAATTTTAAATGTTGCTTTTCATATCTATGTAAAATATTTAAGAATGTATGCATTGAATAACGAGCAACACCTCAATTAATCACATATTTTTCTAAAGCAATTTCTTTCACAAAAATCAGACACAAGTTAATGCTAATGGGTACATATTATAATCTTGCTCTTGTACTTTATCTACCATTAACATCACACTTGTGCAACCTCCAGCAATTACATTACAATGACCACTTCAAAATTCACAAAGAATGTAAAAATTTACTTTTCATATTAGCGAAGGCCAATGCATTAAAAAATTTATTTTAATTTCAAAAGAATTTCAGTATTACAAGAGTTGCCAATTTCATCACCAAAATCACATGCTTTTACAAAAACTTCAAAAGCATAAATTGCAATCCATTTGTATGCAGGTTCAAAGAAAATATGTGGTATTAAAATGGAACAAAGAGCTAAATTACCAACATAACCCGTCAATAAAAATTAAATAGAATTAAAAAAAATTCAGGAGAATATCAGAAAACTTATCTAAGTCTAATATCTTATAAAAGTATATTAAAATATAGAAATACCTTTTAGACATTTTTTTCAAAGTTCAAAGGAATTGCTTTTGAATTGCTTACTTTATTCTTACTAAGACATTTTGACATGCCAACATACTCTGCACTAGATGATAGAACAAATGATGCTATTGAGTCTTTACTGTTCTTTTCATCCAAATGCCTGGAGAAAAGAAAAAGATTGTAATGTAAACAATGTTTTAAATTAAATAATAATGCTTTTTATGTTTAATATTCAAATGAACAGTTCATTATGAGAATACAAATAACTAAAATTCCTCTGACAGGAAATTTTACAAAACTATCTTAAATATTCTTTTTTAATTCTAAAATAGTTTAATGAATTACCTGCTAATGCAACCAAAAGTGTTAATTAAATGAAGCTATAAATAATTACTTTCAGATTTTTAGCATCATGAATGATTATATTCATATTGTATATGAACATTTATATATGACACACAGAACTGATTTATAAAACATCATTTCAAGTAAAAAAAAAATGCATTTTGCTTTATTTATTACGAGATATTCCTGGGTACTTCGCATTACTTTATGTGTACTCATCTCAGACTCTGTGTATTTACCTCAGATTTCTGGGCACTTTTATTAAAAATATCTTGTGCTATGCAAAAGACCTAAAGAATGCAAAACCCATGCTTGCAGGAAAATACATGGACAGAATTTATCACCAAACAAACTGATAAAACCAAAACCCTTCATTCACTAAAAGATTAAACTGTAAAATTACAAGCTATGATTCACTATTTTCTCTTCCCCTGAATAATGAAAATTTTCAACATAACATCAACTTTGAATGGAGTTCTGTCTGGCAGCTTAGTCAAAGAATTTGAATGGAATCAGAGAATCTTTTCACGAATTTAATTTCACGGGTTATTAAAACCATATGGTTCCCTAAGATGTGTTTATAGTATCCTTGTTCTACTAGATCTGAATGTCATACCTGTCCTGCATAGCCTTCGTTTAGAACACAGATAAAAGAGGTGGGAGGTGGTAAAGAGAAAGCTCGTGTAAAAGTATCTTCTTTTACAGATGGAATGAGAATTGTGGATCCTAGTACCTTAAATATATATTATTTTATCACTAATAATTTTTTTATCAAAACTTTCAGAAATTCTAGATAAAATATGAAAAATACAGAAAAGGTTTTAGTTGAAGATATCCATATATATCCTTTTATTATAATGGGGATTCAACTGTACTTTTTGAATTCCTTGATGCATAACAGAAATTAACAATTAAATGAAAAATTTAAAACAATTATTTAATTGAATTTTATAAATCAAACATATTAAGCAATAGCTAACATTTATTTTATAGGGTTAGAATACATGTAAACTATTAAAAATGATTGTTGAAGAAGTCAAACAACAAGAATCAGCATTATATTTGTAAATTTCACAGGACTAGTTTTCATGGTTTAACTACAGAACCTGCTTCCTCAGCAGCCAAAGTGCAAATGAATGGGATAAGATAAGAATGGCTGGACAGGAGTTAAGCTACTGGCGCCATCTATTCATGAAAGAAGAAAACTAAGATATAATTTCCATAAAGGCTGAAGGTATAGATGGATTGGAATTAGGGTCATTAACTAGAATGGAAAGATTTTTTTGAATGTGTGGAAGATGTTTTTTGATTAATTTTGGCTGCAGAAAATTAATTACATTTAATATAGATAATAAAATTGCAATTACTAACCACTAAAAACATTGTAGAGCCATTAAGTTATTTTGATGCTGGAGACGTGAAAAATGTACAATGCCATCACCGAGACTCGAAGCTAGACCTCTAGGTTATGCACAGATTGTGAGAACCATTACAGTATGAAGGCATGCTGGAAGGAGGGGGAAAATACTTTATATACTCCCCCTTTTAAAGGGTGACTGGAGATAAGGGAACCCAATCACCAAATCCTGGTGATGAAGAATCATCATCCACCACCTTTAAGTGCCACTGTAAGAGACATTAGGATATTTTTGAAGCCGAGTGTGCTAACCATTACACTACGAAGGCATGCTGGAAGGAGGGATACAATACTTTATAAATCATTATTAACATATATAATTCCCCCTTCATAATGTTATATTTTTATTCTAACAAGATATAAATAAAATTTAAAATGCAACAAAATCAAAAAGGCAAAGTTAACATTAATTACATGGGTAAACAGTCAGGATTATTGAACTACTATACTTCTATTTTCACATCCACATTTTTAATATTATACTTAAAAAATATTACTTGCAGCAAGAATTTTCAAAGTGCTCAACAATTCATAAAATAATAAAAGATATAATATTTCAAACAAGTAAAGATAAAATTTCAGGTTTCATACCAAACATTTACTTTTATATCTCCAACAGCAGCAGATAAGAAGTAACAAGAGCTTGAATATGTTCCCTGTACATCAAAAAGCAATAGTTTAAATACATCTGTAGCATGACCTTTGAATTCCTAAAAACAAAAATTTCAACAAACCTATAATCCAGCCTGTATTCAACCACTGTAAGTTAGAATTAAATGTGATGTTTCATAATAATGAATACAACAAATAAGTTAAAATTTTAACACAAACACACACACACACACACACATATATATATATATATAGACATATTCCTTGTACCCTTGCCTTTCACTTGAACACAGCATTTATAATTTTCAACACTTTATTATGAATAAAGTGGTATAACGAATGCCTGGAAATAGTGAGAAAATTCTGAATAAATCAGCTATGTTTAAAAGCATCAAGAACATTTCTGTTTTCAAGTGAAAGAGAGGTTTTAAAAAATAAAGCATGTATGCCCATCTTCTGCTATGAAGCAGTGTTTCTATACACACAATCATAATATAAGTTTAAATTAAGTTTTAAAGTTTTGATGAGTCAATATTAACAGCAACAGACATAACTATATAAATAAATTAATCAGTTTATAAAGGAGAGTTTCACTGAAAAACAAAATGTTCTCATTCTTCTATTTGAGCTTATCTGTGAAAAAAACTAACATAATGCCAATGTAAATTTAAGAAACCTTTTTAGCTCTGCAATAATCACAAAAGAGATGAATAAAAACTTGAATTACTGTCAGCAATAAAACAGCATTTGGAATAAAAGAATGATATTAACTATTTACACTTTAACCTATTTGTTGTTTAATTCTTAATTACAGAAAATTCATATTTTCTTTTGATATTTAAATGAACAAAAGACAACCTACAGTTATACTACCAAGATATTCTGGATGCAATAATTTGCAATACCAGATGACACTGATTGCTTGCTATACGAAGACTTTAAATACATGAATGATATCTACAACAAATTTATATAGGAAGAATAAAATAATTACAAAAATAACTGTATAATAATAACAAAAGTATGTTTTGCTTAAATTATAATGAAATTATTATTCTCCCTTTCTTTCTTTCTTTTTTTTATTTTATTTACATATTAGCAATTTATATAAAGATTTAAGTAGGATACTTGCAACATAATGAATGTAAATGCATAATTCAGAATTCTCACTTTCAGCCAATATAAAAATACTAGCCCATTAAA
Organism: Stegodyphus mimosarum; assembly: GCA_000611955.2. Lineage (NCBI taxonomy): Eukaryota > Metazoa > Arthropoda > Arachnida > Araneae > Eresidae > Stegodyphus > Stegodyphus mimosarum. The sequence goes on from KK121809.1 coordinate 28,401, forward strand.
CAAGTAGATGATTTAAAAAACATCCATATAGCTTAATGTGCTTAAATGTCTGTTACACATTAAGCACATCATGTATACTGATGCTAATATACTTAAAATATCAGTTACTTTATAAATTTAAATGGGCATAAAAAAGTCAACTTCTTCAGAGTTATCAGATCATTCATTTTACCTCTGTTTGGAATTAATTTCTGAAAAACTCAAATTAAAATGCATTGAAACCTCACCTTGATAATACGTAAAAGAATTGTATAAAAACATAGCAGATACTTTTACTTTTTAAATTTATAATCAGCAGAATTAGAATTTACTTAAGTACAATATTTTCATCGTTTTTTTATGATTCTTGCAGCAATTCATATATATTCTCAACTTGTAACCACTGACAGTGATCTTTAACTAATTCTATTTATAGGAAATCTAAACCCATGTATACAGTGAATATAAAAAAAAAAGTAGTTTGTTTTTATAAATCTGACATTTAACTTGGCCAAGCACGGAAGAAAACTTTCAGTGTCAAAAGACATAAGTACATGGATATATTTATCCACATAGTTATGCCTTCTGACACTGAAAAACTGACACATAGAAATTCTGTTAAATTAGAACAAGTAATGGCCTATCTATTTCATTTTTTGAGAACATTTGGCTTTTGAATTTCATCAGCCTCCCTGAGAAGAATCACTAAAAAACATGCTATGTCTCTAAAATAGGTAACCCAGAATGTTGTAAAAATGTATTTACATGGCAATTCAAATATGGTTGCATGTGCATAACAACATGGAATTCGGTTTTTGAAATTCAAAAGTCATGTTTATAGTTTGTGGTTGTTTTGATAAGCGTATGCTTTTTGAAGTTGCCTCAAAAAAATGCCTAATGAAAAGAAAGTGTTATGTTTTAGAAACATGGTATTTTGCGTGATAGTAAAGAACAGAAAATTCACATTCCATGATGATGTACTTGTTAAACAACCAAATTTGTTAACCAAAGTCAAAACGCAAGACAATCACCGTCTTTCCAGTTATTGTAATTTTTGTTTTCTGGTATAAAGATTTCTGTCATGAAGTATGCCATTTCATTCACTGAGTCTTGGTTCTTTTACCTGAATCTTCATCATAGTAGTGATGCAAAGTTACATAGAAATATAGGTAGGCAGGCAGTTAATTGCACATTTATATGAACAGACTGAAGAATAGACTGAATAAATAGATAAAGAGGTACGTAAACAAAGAGATAGATAAGCAGATATGTTGCTGATGCTGCTAAATAAAACAGACACTGTGTTATCATTAATTATTATTTATAACATCTCTCTCAAAGTAATTGAAGTTTTCTTTTGTTTTTTTAGCCCTTACTTATTCTACATTTGTTTATCAAAACACCATTTAAAATTTTTTGTTTACAGTCGCCCAAACTAAATATGAAATACCATGCTGCCAATAAAATTAAAAAATTATTAAAATTATTAAACTGGTAAATAACTTGCATTTATATCATGAATAGAAATAACATCTAAATGATAAGGATGATTTCACAAAAAATTTATAAAACAGAGGTTGATTTGTCCTCTAGCTTTTTTTGTTCAGTCACTACACCACTTCTTCCTACAATTCTTCACTCTCTTATGAAGAAAACGTTCTTGATAGCATTTTCACTCAGAGCTTTACAAAGTACTTCTTTTATTATTATTAAAGTAATAAAATGGATACAAAGTGATGCATGCAGCTACCTTTTGTTTCTCCCTGTTCATATGATTACAGTAACTGTGTACTTTGAAAGTAATATATCAAATGCTCTTAGGAGATAGCAATATTAACTTCAGCCAAATTTATGCAATTCTACTTTCTTTCTTTTTTTTTTTTTTTTTTTTTTTTTTTTTTTTTTTTTTTTTTTTTTTTTGAAAACAGATTGTTCTGCACATGGAGAGAAATACCAAATTACTCTGTGATACCAAGAACTCTGCAATTCTCTGCTGTTTTTGAAGTCATAACAGATTACTGTTGAAGAGGATGGGGAAGTTGCAAATTTTTTATTATGCATGTTTGTTGCTTTTAAAATTTGTTTAATTAGTTGCTGTTCTGAGCAATTTTTAGCAGGCAACCCCTTTTTTAAAATGGCTGTTATTTTACACATTACATTGGTAAAAAAAAATCTGTCAGCAACCATTGCTAACTTTTTGGGAAGTTTGAGCAAATAATCCAAAAGTATCAAATATTCTTTCAGTAAAGAACTGGTTTATGGTAAACTATGACAATAAATCATACAGGCATTTGACAAAATCCTGGTCTTGACTTATTTGCAGAAGGAATAGCAGATCATGCAGTAATGGGAATAAGGAATACCAAAAATTTTTTAACCATATTTTACCATAACATTTTACATATATAAATGATCAAACTAGGATATTAGTTTACTTAAAATACCATAAATATATTAAACATTTTAAAAAGGTAACTAAATAGTCATTCGCAATACTGGTTTAGTTCTTGACCAGCATCCTGGAATTCACTGAAACCTTCATCAACTAAAAGCTGAAATTACTTACTATATCCTTATTGGAAAACATAAAATAAATACAATGAATAGGATGAAATGTAGTCCAGTTCATTGTATTTATTTTATGTCTTTTTTATATATTAACAATTTTTTAGTCAGATAAATTTTTCAAAAGTTAGTAACATTCAGTTAAGTTTAGAAGAAAAAATTCAGGCACAGTTATCGTCTCTGTTAAAAAAATACATTTACAAAATTACTTTTATATAAAAATGCACATAAATAATTGATACCTTAATGAGAGATTTTTCATTTATATTCCACCAACGAATTGAACTACTAGATGAAAGTATATTATTATCATCAATTACACATATTGAAGTTATTGGTTGATCAGCTGCTTTCCACTTACTAGAGAAAAATTGCATATTTTTAATAATAAAATATATACCATTACAATTAGATACACATTTTTATATAACATAGGCTTATACAGTTTTCGTAACTTTAATTTAAAAAAAAGGAAATTCATTATTTTCCACTTAAAATTAAAGATATTTTAATGGTCATAATTTTTTTATCACTTATATTTAATGATCATAAATTAGTTTGTATTATATTACATTTCTGACACTTAGTAACTCAGCATTTTCTCATAAAAGTAATCATGCAACTCTTAAAAAACTGTTAAATATTTTTATAAGAAAATTTTTTACTGTTCATATTGAAAATTTATACTTAATTTATTAATTTCTAACATTATTAAGAATACAGTATACAAATTCTTGAATGCATAAAGTATGAATATTTATTGCTTGCAAATTATTTAAAATAATTCTTATATGCATTTTAATACCTTTACTGAAAGTGTTATAATTATTACTACATGGAATTCTTGATCTTAAACTAATTTTACCAATCATAAAAAATTTAAATTCACAAGGACAAAATTTTAAAAGTCAAGTAAATATCACATTTTTCCCATTTAATATTTCACAGTACAGAATGTGTTTATTTGTGTTTATCTGTTAAAAATGATGAACTTTCTAGACAATATTAGAGCAAATTTTTTTCTTTTTAATTCTGGAACAAATTATCGCGAGAAAAAAATGTGAAACAATTTTGGTACCTAGGTATTATTCAGTTGAACATGAAACTGCTGCTAAACAGTGTGGTTTAGAGCCAGTTATAGAGTAGGCATGACATAACAATACACCCATAATGTCTGCCTTTTCATCTGATGTAACCCAGTTGATTCTAGATAAGTCACATATTGTTTTTATGAACAAGGATGTTCGCTGCTGTATTTTTTCCCTTGCATTTTGAGGAAAAAATTATTAAAATGAGTGATTCAGAAGTATATAAAATAAATGTTTACAATGCTTAAAAATATTACAAAAAGATACTTGTCATTAAATTTCACAAACTATTCATTTAAACTTCATTTTTCATTCAGACAAAAGTATTTTAGTAAACTATTATTAACATTTAGAAAAAAATTATTAAAAGTTTTTGAGTTTCAAATCTCTTTCATGTTTCATTTCAGTTAATCCTTCAGCAGTTGTGATATTAAGTGAATTTTTTCTCCCCAAATATGGGCAATAACTGGCACTTGTAAATTTGTAATCTGAGCTGTGTTCATTTGCACCTACTATGGGTTCCTAACTGGTCATTTATGACCATCAAAAGGTTAATTACTTACTTGTTTGATGAAAACTATTTACACTGAAAAAATCACAACGTTATCATGCTAAAAACTTTGAGCAATGGTATGTAACCAAAGCAACTTTCATTACTAACTGTATCTTGAATTAAAAATCAAGAGTTAAAAATATTTCAGCTAGTTAATAATTAAAATTACATTTTCAGAATCAACTGTCAAACAAAAGAATCTGCTTTATCATACATAAAAAGAAAAAGCATTTTAATTAACATTTTAATGACACACATAAATGTTATATTGATGTCATATACACATGTCCACAAAAATCTTTATGCAGAGTTTATTATTTACAACCATATATCATAAACATATACTTCCCAGCACAAAAATATTCTGTATAATGGAAACATTCATAGGCTAGCATTTTTCAATTGAAAGTGTAAAAATAACAAAATCTAACTTTTCATACCATTCTCCAATTCCTATAGTCACATTTATCAAAATTTTGTGCTCATTATCCTAAAAAAGGTAAAAAAAATATACTGCTTGTATGATAAAAAGTATTTTCCTCTTCCTGGGATTGGATTCAGAAATGTATGCATTTTATGCATGTACATACATATGTATACATATTCTTATACATACATACTATAAATTTCGGAAACCAATCCCAATAATAGAAAATTACCCACAAAAATTAACCGAGATATTTAACTTTCAAATTTTAGATTATATTCAGCAGCCATTGAACAGTGCAATGCAACTAAAAATGACACGGCATTTAGATAAAAGTTTCTGGTGTTAAAAATTTAAGTGCTGAGCATTTCTATGCAGACTCAAGTAAAACTATTGGTTGGCATAAACGTTTTCAAAACTGAGATTTTATTCACAGAATCTTATAGAACTGGTATACTAGCAAAACACACAAACACTTGGCACAAAGTCAATTTATACCATTATTTGCTTAAATTTAAAATGCAAACTATTTCTTAGTTAAAAAAAATTTTTTTCTTTGTAATCCTATTACATCATGATTTTAAAGTAACAAAACTTCATGAGAACATTAACAATATATTTTTAGTATTTGAAAATATATAAATTACTCATATGAAAATTTTTTTAACATACTAATAATAATATTATAAATTAAAGAATGTTAAAAACCAGTCATAATTACTGATTTCATTTAAGGGAAAAAAATTAATCTTGAATTAATCAAATTTATTTGTTAGCCAATCTCTGAAGGCAGACTAAAAACAGCATCAAAAATCCCAAAATTTTGAAATTAAATGTCTCGGTCAATGTTTTTCATACAGAAATTAAAACATTTTATATTTTATCTTTATGATAAGTATAATACCATATAAAAAGTTAGATTTTGTCATTTTTATATAACTGAATTTTTAAATTTTTGGTACTTTTCCATTATGCACCTCCTGCCATACTTTTTTATGCCTGGGAAAGAGAAGCCAAACGCACGCCGAGACAAAATGTAGTGCCATCAAGCCCATTGTGCTGTATGTGTGCATCTATAAATTATTCTTATAACTAGAAACAGTTTACAGTTAAAAGAACACATCAAAATAAGTGGCAGGTGCATAACTGGAAAAGTACCACTTTTCTAAATTGAAAATGCCAAAACATGAATGTTTGTATTATTTAAAATACTTTTGTAAACAGAAGAATATTTGTGTAGTCAATAACTGAGAAAATAAAGGCCATATAAGGAATTTTGTGGACACAATGTATTTTCAAACTAGTCAATAATACCAGCAGCAAAAATGTAATTCCAATTATTAAAAAAAATGACTACTAATGTTCCAAAGCTCTTAAAAATGAATGGTTCAATTTCTTGATAATATTTAAATATAGGTAATATGAAATGCTTACATCCTTATATAATATTATATACAATCAAACAGTTCAACACCATACTGAAATTAGCCAGAGAAATAAATAGCACAAAAAGTTACTTCGTTCCAAAACTACTTTTGAAATTCGAGAAGATAAAGATATTCAAAAAAGAAAACTGAAACAGTTTATACAGCATGAAGTCTGAAATCTGGATGTCCAAACTGATCTAACAGCCAAATCTCCAGAACAGAAATCCCCCCCCAAAATCAATAAAATAATAATAAATCCCTCCCCTTGCAAAAATCTAGGAATGGAGAATATAATACTCAATATAAGAAAGGCAAGTGTGTCATAAGTGCTGTTTCTCCTAACTAGGCTGAGGAATCGCACAACAGATAGCACTGTTCGACACTGTACCGATGTTAGCTAGGAATGCACTTGAATTGTTGTGGAGGAGGGGCTACTACCTATTTTGTCACCCCATGAAATCTCTGCAGTTAGATGCTACTGCCTGGTACTTTGCAATAATTCTAAAAAAAAATTGTCACCTCTCACCTCTGTGCCTGTCCTAAATTCTAAAAAATTTGACATTCCTAACTTTTGCATCTTCATGTTCCTCTAAATTCTAAAATTTTTGTCAACTATAAATTCTCCTACACCAGCTCTGGTGCCTTTCATGATGGAGGGTAAGTATTCAAGCTGACCTAAACAATAAGGGAAGACCTAATGTTGTTATGTCTGCATGTCATCTTACTAGACCTAAATTGAGGATCTAAAATCTGGAAATTTCCAAAATCCAGAATCATCAAAACCCTGGTGAATTCCAGATTTCAAACTCTGTTCTTTATATGATATAGAAAAGAAAGAAGAAACAGAAATATACCATGAAAACATTTTGTGCTATTTTTTTGTTGCAGCACCTACCACATAAGCCTTCACGATACCTAAAATTTGCAGATTATAGGATCAGGCATTAAAGTCTGACCGTTCAGCAATTAAGTGCAGTGGCTACTTAAACAAGAAAGTGTCTATTTTGCAATTTAACACATTAAATAAAAAATGAGCACAGGAGCAAACATCAAAGAACTTTGCTTACTCAATCTTTCCTGTCGCCAAATCATAAACAGCTAATGAATGATCACTGGAGCAACTAAATAATGAATTAGTCTTCAAATACCAACACACATCATTTACTATGGCAGAATGTGCCTTTTCCTACAAAAAGGAGAAATTATTAATATTAAATTCATACAGTAGAAGTATATATTACATTGAAAGCAATATTTTTTTTGGTTAAAGAAGCATTATAGATTATAACAATTTTATTTTTCTAAAAGGAACAGAAAGTCTATATTAAAAATACAAGATACACGTATATTTGTATGAGTATATAATGTGACTGGTTCCTGAGAAAATACACTCACGTTTGTGAAAATTGCAACACCAAGAAGGAATCGTCATAATTGAATGCAATTTAATACACAGTTGAGTGGTAGCGGTACAAATAAATGATTAAATGTTCAAAGCAAACAAACAAGAACAAGAGATCAGAATCAGTATTTTGTGTGGCCACCACGCGCCGCAATAAGTGCTGCTACACGACGTGGCATGGAGTCAAACAAAGTTTGAATGTCTGACTGAGGAAGAGCATTCCATATCGTTTGTACGCGTACCCAAAGTTCGTCTGCAGACGCAACAGGACGAGGATCACGAGCAAGACGCCGACCAATGACATCCCACACATGTTCAATTGGCGACATATCCGGGGAACACGCAGGCCAAGGAAGAAGCTGTACCTGCTGCGCTGCAAAGAAGGATTTAACAATCCGAGCAGTATGAGGGCGGGCATTGTCCTGTTGAAATACAGCGCCTGGCAAGCTTTGAAGGAAGGGAACAGCTTCGGGCTGTAGAACTTCACGGATATACCGGTTGCTGTTCAGATTGCCCACAATTCGTAGCAATTGAGATCGTCTATGATATGCTATGGCGCCCCAGACCATAACTCCGGGTGTTCGTCCACTGTGGCGTTCGATAATGCACTCCGGAAGGTGGCGTTCACCGGCATAGCGTCTGACACGAATGCGGCCATCATGGTACCACAAATTAAAGCGGGATTCGTCAGAAAACACGACATGCTGCCAATCAGCACGCCAGTCTCTATGCTGATTGGCCCATTGTAGCCGCAGGCGGCGATGGTCGTGCGTTAGGGGGATCCTGTATAAAGGAGTCCGTGCGCGCAGTCCACACTGCAGCAGACGTCTACGAATTGATGAAGCACACAATGAAACACCTGTAGCTATTGACCACAGTGCTGCCAATTGTCTAGAGGAAGCTGTACGGTCCGTCCGCGCCATGCGGACCAGGTGTCTATCATCGCGAGCTGACGTCACATTTCGGGGTCCACTCCCGGATTTCCGAGTTGTCCGACACTCGTCCGTCCACTGCTTCCAAACGCGCATCACTGTGCTGCTGTTACGCTGCACACGAGAGGCTACTGCACGATACGACAATCCAGCTTCACGAAGGCCGATGATTCTCCCTCGTTCAAACTCTGTAAGTTGTTCAAATCTCGCTCTCTTTTGTCGACGAGGCATAAGTACAGATTGAGTTAACGTTTACCACTAGCAGATAACCACCGATAACCATACACGCCTCGCTACAGCCGTCTATTTATTCGGATCCATCAGCCGTTCAGAGGGCGCTGCTCAGCATACGCATGCGCTACGGATTTGCAATTCTAATCATTTGCATATCATGCGCTACTTTGCATTTCCTGAAAATTTCAGCTCACTCGCGTAAGTCCTTCATGGTGTTGCAATTTTCACAAACGTGAGTGTACAAAAGGTATCATATTTCTTCCCAGACTGATTTATTCTTTTCCACCTCTGGAAGCCCAAATTTGGAGTTTGTTTTCTTATCTATTTCATAGTCTGTACAAGTTTAACAAATTTTTGATTAACAAACTCAAAGATTTCAAAGCATTCCTAACATTATAATTGCATGCATCTTCAACCACGGATATTTTATGCACAAGGTTTCTTTACATTTCTTACTGGTATTATGCTGGTAATGTAATAATGCAAAGACGTCATTATGCCTAACAGTATTTTGTGTTGAATGACTTTGAATATCTGTATCACTTTTCAAATCCCATTTTGAATCCCCTATGAAAAAATGCCCCTCCGAGTATAAAATAAAACCCAAAAGCTTTCGCATTCTTTTTTTTATTTTATAATTTTTTATTTATTCATTTATTGCCATAAGACATGAACAAAATATTGGTACTTTGATTATCAATCCAATCTTGATAAGAATCACCAGGCAATATGACATCTAACCAAAATAGGCAATTCATATTGAAGTACATGCATATGTATGTGTGTGTGTACACATACATATATGCATACGCATGTATCTACATACTTACATTTCCAATAACAGAAGAATACCAAAGCAAAAATACACTGAAGAGCCAAAACATTCTGACCAACTATTCAACAATGTGTTGCATGACCTTTGGCTTGCAAAACAACTGCAACTCACCTTGGCATAGATGTCATGAGTTCTTGGTAAATGACTAGAGACAAGATGTACCAAACATCTAAGCAGCGGTCAGGCTAAGTCAAGATATTCCGACAAGATAAAGTTTGAGGTCTGAGTTGCCACTCCATGACATCCCAAATGTGTTCTATCAGATTAAGATCCGATCAGTTAGGTACCAGAAACATTAATTAGAATTCATCCTTATGCTCCTCAAACCACTCCAATACAATTCGAGCCTTGTAACATGAGGCGCCATCCTCAGTATCTTCCAGCAGGAAGACAGATGCCTGTGGGAAAGGGAGATGCCTTGTAAGGGTGCAACTGATTCGCAGTTATGTTCAGATAGCCCGCAGCTTTCATGGTCTGTTCTAACACAACTAAGGGTCTCAGAGTCGCCCACGAGAACACCCCCCAAAGCATAATACCAACACAATCAGCCTATATATGACCTACTCTACGAATAGGGAAGCTGTCCTATGAAAAGCAAGCTCCAAATATTAGTCACTTTTTTTTTTAACGAGACAAAGAAACAGAACTTATATCCTTCTTTACAAATGTTAAATCAGTTTACTGAGAATTCATTGAGTTTACATAAAAACAAGGCAAAATTCCTACGGCTATGTTGTGGCATCACGCTTATCCATTTTTGGTCCTAAGTCACATTGTCTGGTGACAATGTATACATGCTAGTAATATAATGAGCTCTATCAAGTTGTCTGAAAAGTCATGACACATTTTTTCTATGGTCTTTGAGGTTCTTTTATTTATGTAATAAATTTAAATAAATTAATTTATGTAATAAATAAAAGAGCCTCAAACCTTTATATAAAGAATAATGTAAAGAATCTTTATATAAAGAATAATGTACCAGATATCTACACTTACAATAGAATCCTCCCAGGTAAACACACTTTCTCTTAATTCTAGGAGTCCAAAGAGAAGCTATCTAACGGAAAGCTCATGAAGGAACTACAACAAAACACTTACTGATCATGCGTAGGTGATTAGACTTGGACTGATCGAAAGTGACCACACATAGGGTGGTGAGCTGCGCTTTGGGAATTGTACCACAACGATGGACCCACATGAAACTATCTATACCTGCAGTAGGAACCCTCCAGGTAAACACACTTAGCTCTAGAAGTTGAAAAAAGCTGTCTAATGGAATGCTCATGAAGGAGCTACAACAAGATGCTTACTGATCGTGCTTACTGATCAGACCTGGACTGATCTAAAGCAACCACATGTAGGTGGTCAGCTATTATCATTTACCTGTACATACTGGAACAAATGTTGTGATTCCTCTTCTAAAACATACTCATTCCATCTGCACAAACTCATTCTTTTTATCTTTTCTTCTGTGAATCAAGAAATAAAATCTGATACTTGGAACAGTGTGTGTGTGATTTCTCTTTTATGATAAGACATCATCCCCATAATAATGATCAGTCAATAGTATACTACCAATTTTAATAACTTTTTGCTTTCTTTTAATAAACTACATAATTCCTCATTTATAAAAGAACCTAACTTAGTCAGCAAGAAGCTGCACAAGATGCTGATTTAGAGCTTCATCTGAATTAATTTCATATCATGAAAGAAATTTTTAAGAGAGCAAAACAAGTTTGAGAGCAGAAGATTACCGAATATGATATTGTCTCACTACTGTGTGGTCTCATGTTATCAGGATGGAATGCAGTTCCCATGCGATTAATGAGTTCTGCAAGTTTCTGGAAGATGGATTCATTAAAACTTTTCAGTTGGTGACAGCACACATTCGAACTGATTTGTTGTCTTCTTGGTATGAGCTTTGGAACAAGCACATACACAAGTTTGATATCCAACAAAAATTATTGGAGTTTGGATGAAAAGTGTTGCCATACGTATCATACTAATCTGATCTTGTACCCTCACACCTGTTTTTCTCTCTTCAAAATTTCTTTCATGGTACAATATTCAATTAAGATAAGGCCATAAATTAACACCTTGTTCAGCTTTTCACCAACAAAACTAGGTTCTTTTCTGAATGAGAAATTATGAAGCTCATTAAAACAAAGTAAAAAGTTATCAAACAAAGCAGGCGATATACTATTGACTGACCATTGTTCTTTATATAAATAAAAAAATAAAGGACCTTTGAAGAATATAGAAAAAACGTGTCATTTTTTCAGACAACCCAGTATAATGGTGTTGTTACAAATCTCTCATTTATTTAATTTCTCAGGCATTTTTTTTTTCTAAAATTCCAAAATATTCTGGTTACTTGAGCTTTCAGATAAGCTGAATGCCAGATAGTCAGACTTTTACTTCACATACGTACATACATATATATACATGCATGCATACATACATTTCTGGATTTGGTCCTGATAACAGAAAAGTACTAAAATTTTTTATTCTACTTACTAGTTTTCAATTTTATTTGAAATATTTCCACTTTATGTAATTATTCAGATATTTATTAAAATGAACATACTTACAAAAAATTTATGAAGTTTCCCAAGTGTTAAGTCATATAAAATAATTTCTCCTTGTGTTGTACCAACGGCTAACAACTGGTTTTTAAAAGATATGGCATCCTTTTCAATTCTGAGTTCTCTCGGGGATTGCTGGAAAGACGGCAGTAAAAATCATCAGATATCACAGGATAATTTTATGAAATTTGTAAACATCACAAGAAATCTAAGTCAAAAACCTATGCATTTGAAATTTACATATGGGAAAATTATAATGGAAGTTTCTTTTTAATTATTCATAACTTCTTTTTATTCGAAACTTATTACAGTTTAAGTATAAAATATTGGAAGTAATATAACTGCAGACAAAGTCTTAATCATAATAAGTTTATTAACCACACATAGTATTAATAAAGTTAACTACTGTATATATTACCATGATACATGCCATGCTGCATAGTTTGGAGAACATACAATTTTTGACTTTTAAGTTAACAATAAATTAGATAAAACAAATACAAGTGATAAATATTTCTAACTCTTAAGACTAGGAAATAAATGTAGAAAGCAAAAGAGTTTAGCAAACAGAATTAAAAAAAAAAGAGAGAGGAAGTAACATAAAGTACTCTTGATAACACTGATTTATAATTTAACAAAACAGTTTGCAGAAAGTTATTTATCAAACCTAAAATCAAGAGCAACTAGTACTATTTTAAGGCAATTTTAAATGGCTACATAAATAGTAAAATGATAATACTATCTTCTTGAATTATTTTATATTAAACTTTAATGCATCTATCATAATCCTAAAGCTCTTTGAGATGCAAATGATCAGGAGATGACAAAAAAAGTGTCTTTTAACATTCATTCTTCAGTTTCTAATTTTGAAACTTCATTCCAGATTTAGGTAAGAAATTATAAATTAAAATAATTTTAGGAAGGGAGGGAAAAAAAGTGCTACAGGTATGTGATTCAGGTACCAAAAGTATATAACTACAAGCAGTTTTATTGAATGATATCCTGTATCTTTCACAACTAATGAACAAAAGGTTCAAATAAGTTGAAGATATGAAAATTAACCATTAGTCCCTAGCTTTATATGCAATTTTTTATTTATTCATTTGGTAAAAGTTTACAATTGGGTGCTCCTCATTTTCTTTTTTTTTTTTTTTTTTGGTAATTTTTTTCCTATTTTCTTAAGGATCTTTAAGTAAAGGAACTTCTCCTGTTCTCCTGTAAAAAGGTGCACAGTTTCTTAGATATAACTGTCAAAATTATATGACTTAATTCACTCTTAAGCGATGAAAAAATACATCGATCTACACTCATGACCAAAATTATCTTTACATACCCAAAAATGATGATGTTCAATGAAATATCGAATCAATGCGATCCGTATTTGCAGGGAATGTGTAAAAGCCAAGCCTAATTAGCATGATCCAATCAAAAGTAATCAAACAGTTCGTGATATGCAAATCTAGGCATTACGTCATCCAAGGGTTAATCAAGCGCTTTGCGCAAACTGAATATCTGAGTGAATTTCTGCAACATAGCGTTTGATTTCAGTGTGTAGGGACTCAAAGCAGTTTGTTATGACTTCGAAGTATCATTTGGAAGAATCTGTAAAGTGGCGAATTATCGGCCGTTTAGAAGCAGGGCAGTCAATCATGGAAACAGCCACATGTCTGAATATTTCAAGACAGACAGTCTCTAAGCTATGAAAACAGTTTCAAAATGATGGAAGTGTTGTAAGGAGGCCTGGAAAAGGTCGGAAATGAATGACAACTGCTTCTGAAGATCGGTTTCTGGCCTTAACTGCCTGTCGTAACAGAAAGGCTACTGCTCGCCAGTTAAGTTCAGAGCTTGCAGCCGCC
>KL822532.1:0-17453 GCA_000611955.2 Stegodyphus mimosarum
TATACATTCATGTTATTGAAAATTGAATATCCAAATTTTGATCTTATTTGATATAGAACTTAAGACATAAACACTTAATAATTAAAGCTCCAACAACGACTTTACCGCTCGGTCGTTGGTGGGCTGTTGCGAATTTTTGCAAAAAGAATAATCGCTTTATTTAAGAGTATATTTGTATGTGAACAGTATTTCTAGCGGTTGAAAATTAATAAATTTGAGTAAAAATCCGATTGACCGATGAGCATCTACAAGCCATGATGAAGGTAATGTTTAATAATTTTTTACCAAGGTTACAAATTTTATCAAATTAAAAATACCACGAAGTTTTAGCAAGAAATATACAAATTTATAGTTGTTTACATATAGATATATGTATTTTTTCTGCACGTGTCAAAGATAAATAATAAAGATGAAAAGAATGAGAGATAACTATTTATTCTCATGTTTTATTACTCCTCTTCGAAAGTCTTCCTGTAAATTTAGAACGTTTTCCTTACATTTGTTTACTTTTAGCTTAAGTAAGTTATTTAGTGATTAATGTAACACTTTAGAGTTATTTGAAATAAATGTCGGTTTGAAAATTCAACATTTAGCTGTCAATACGTCTGAAATGTTTTGTATAACCAAGAGAAAGTTCTTGCAAGTATGAAAATTTAGATTTCAAAAAGAAAATAACTACGAATTTGAATTTTGTGAGTGATTAGACATCTAAAGAAAATAGAAGAAAGAATTTGATCGAAAGAAAAAAAAAATCTCATAATTTTAGCCAAGGAGAGAAGAGAAAGATTGTAAGTTTGAGAGAAGAAAAGTAAGCATATAGGAAAACACTACAGAAACCACAACTGGCTATTATTGTAACACACTTTAAATTACACCCTGTTTGAGACAAATTAAATTAAATTTGAAAAATATAATTTCAGATATTTTATAAACGTATATTCAGCACTTCACAAACACACGTTGTTTATTTACTAGCGTTACATCAGATTACAAAGAGATGTGATATCCATACATTACGGTATAAACTGCGCAACATACATATACGTCACTCTCATTTTGTTAAAAAAAAGTGGTGTGGCCTGTCATCTGCTTACAGATCGGGCCTTCAGCCCACATGCAATTTGAGTTTGAAACCACTATCCTAAAAACTCGACTCTGCATTGAACAGAGCCTCAGAGAAGCCTAAAAGTTGCTTAGGGACTTATAAAGGTTTAATAGTTGCTCCAAAAAACTTATGTTGATGAGCGCCCTGATGATCATAAGAAGCATGCACGTACGCCAGTGCTTCTCAAACTTTCAATATTTGGGACCCAGTTGTCAATCATAAGTTTTATCGCGCCCCCATACAATAAGAATGTATTAAATGAAAGAAAAATGCACTTTGACGCTAAAGCTACAATATGACCTTAATTATAAAGCGTATGATACTTTTAAGTAATGGATATTTTACGTAGGTTAGTTTTAAGTAATAGGATCAGTATTATGCTACTTTTCCTTTCTAGTTTTTAAATTGGAACAGATTGCAAAATAATTTTTAATTAAATTATAATATTTATTTCCTTAATCCCCCATTTCGAAAAGTACAAATGTCATTAGAAAAATTGTTCTGTTGAGTTTTATCTTATATCCATCACATCCAGCATTCTCGTGCAACCTATCAAATGTCTGCACAAAACGTGTATAAATACTGCATCTTGTTCTATTCTAGTCAGCCTCGGTTGGGTGAATCTTTCTATGTATCTATCTTGAATGCTAATTTTGCAATTTGCGCGTTAATTGCAATTCACGATATTAAATATTTACGGCAGGAAATTTAAACAGAATCATGGATAAATTTTTAAATCCTAAGCGAACATTAGACGATAAAAAAGCATCAACAAGTGTACAGAAGAGCGTGGTTCCGAAAATTAAATCAAGAAAATATTCTCAATATTGCTTAAATTCTAATTTTACCAGTATTGAATTAAATGAAGTAGAAGGGCCCCTGCGTGCTATTTGCTTAAAAATACTGGCAGCAGACAGTATGAAATTTAGTAAACTTAAATTACTTCATCCATTTCAAAATACTCCAGAAGGGCTCTCTCTCAATTGCCGAAGAAAAAATCGTCATAGGTTTTACGTCAAGTGGCGAAATCAAAAGGCAGTATGGTAATAAATCACTCTTTGAATTTTGGACAGGGATGGATGACTAATTTTCTGCAGTGAAAAAAAAGCATCTCGTATACTATTACCATTTCCAACATCCAACTTTTGTGAAACCAGATTTTTGCAGTGGCTGCTTTGAAGACAAAATATAAATCTCAGCTAAACATAGAAAAAAACTTAGAGTATTTATTTCGATTATTAAACATTTCTTTGAAATTAATAAATCTTATTAGATAATCTTTTATTTTCGACTTTCGACATCCTCGCATCCCCAACATAGGATTATCAAGCCCCCTAGAGGGTGCGCCCCACAGTTTGAGAATCGCTGACGTAAGCAATTAAATCAATGTCCTTTCAAGACATTTCTCACAAGCACGCACGCACGCACGCACACGCGCACACGCGCGCACTTCATTCAAATCTCATGAAACGACCAACATTCGTTCTCAATGACTCTGTATACAGAATGTTATTTTACTTGTAAACTGATTATAAACATCATACCCTTTTTTGAACTTCCAAGGTTTTAATTTCGCGCATTTTAGACGTAAGGCTCTGTATTTGAAACATTATCAGGAAAACAGTTCATATGTAAAGGATGAGATTAAACCGTTTCACATCGGAGAAACGATTTGTAAAACAATTTAATAGCAACATTGTTCTTCTACACATAAGTTTTATAACTTTATAACTTTACAATCCGAATTATATACATTATTCTTGTGTATTCTAATTAATAGTGCCTGAAGTTTAATCAAATGATTTCTGTCGCAGGATCTCTAGCGATTTCGATAACTTAAAACAAGACGGAAAAATATTTGAAATCAAATATGAAATAGAGTCAAAATGAGAAGAGGACTGACAAAAATACCAGTCTTTGATCACATTTGTTATGGGAAGTTTACTGTTAAACTGATTAAAATTCAAATTAGGAGATAAATTATTCCGCAAATCAGTTTTCTCCGGAGCAGAAAATTTGTTATGAAATAGGATTAAAATTATTTTAAACGAAGTTCACGTTTCATAATATATTCGCCATAGAGAAACATTTCCGAAGCTTCGGAACCCAATTTCATGTATCTTATGAGGTTCAGTTTATTACAAAATGTAAATTTCGAAGTCGAGATCTTGTTAACCATGCGACAGGCGTGGAAAAATTTGCTACACTTATCTTTTTTTCTACTTATCTTTAATTAGCAATTCAGATGTTCCATCAACTTTTATAGGTGCAAGAAGGACCTCTTGAATAGATCTCAGTAAGTAGCTTCAGCAACTTAGTAAAAGAAAACTGAGAAGTGGATAAAAGGGAAACTTGAAGTGATTACAAAGTTTTAAATTTGCTACAATAAAAAATTTTGATATAAATTATAAACTAAAAAGAGAGCAGAAAACCATAAGACGAGTTAGTAAATTAAGTGAAAAAATTACTAAATAAAGAAAAAATTACTACATTAAGAAAAAAATTATTAAAAGTTAAGAAATATGAAATGTACTTACCTTGAAGTAATCTATTGCAAATTTCGTTGTTCAGATCACTGAAATTCCCACCACTAAATCGCAGAATTTCTTGTAAAAATCAAATTTTAATCACAATGTACCCCAGATAGCAGTACAATTAATTCCCTTAAAAACTAATCAAACAAATAGAGGGAAATAGGAGCAATAATCTCCATATCTATGCAATCTCCTTAGGCAGCACAACAGCCTTCAGTAACCTTTGATATCCTAAAAAGCTGTCTTCTAAAAAACCGCAAAAATCTTACATCAGAACGACGGATCCATTATAAAAGAGACGGAGGTTTCATAATTGACGAGTATCACAGAGTTCCAATTTAGATGCAGTTCTGTGGAACGAGCTAGCAGATTCAGATCTAAATACTAGATTTAAGGGCGATGTCTGTGTTCGGACATAGCAATCGCAAGCAATAACAGATTAAGACTTGAAGCAAAAGCGGTAGAGTACTTGATAAAACTCAGTAGTGGGAATTATAAAATAAAATTCTGCGTCTACGAAACACTGTTTATCCTATTTCTAAAAGGAAATGAACTTCAAAGATCTTTACCCAGAATAAAACTGCAAATAATTTCAATCTCCATGTCTGACATAGCATTTACCCTTCAATGGAACCTCACATGGATCTCCCATCTAGTGGATATAAGAGAGAGAAGCATTAAATTAGCTAATAAATGTACCAAAATAGTTTCATATAAATAAAACTTAAAGAGTAAATTAATCAAGACTTTCCATCTAAGAGCCATGGAAAGAGGGATATTCTACGAAGATGCCCAATTTGGTACACTAGTACAGAAATATCAGAAAAGATCTCTCACAAATCCAGAGTATAGCATTCTTGTGAAATAAATGATTTCTCAATGGACCCAGCATCAATTTTACAGGTTCTAGCAGGTCTTATTCCGCTCGATTTCAAAGCTTAGATGGTAAGCCAGGTTTACAAACTATTGCATTGTAAAGAAAACATATCAATAGAAAATCTTACAGTTTGGTACAATACAGTAGAAAATAGGCTCTTGATGCTAAATTCGCGTCCCGCACAAGAGGACTCCATCAGATGGGGTAAGGAGTCCTCGCTTGGCAAAGATATTGAAGCATATACTGACGGTTGAAAAGTGAATGACTGATTAGGGGTGACTTCCATGATCTGCAGTAAACTCGGAAGAAATTTGCAGAGAATAATTCCATCTGAATAATGAGGCACGGTAATACAAGCCGAAGTTAAGAAAGCATTCCTCTGACTAAAACAAACTTGTCTTCCAGAGATCCCATTTAGAATATTTACAGACAGCTAAAGCACATTCCAGAGCTAAACAACGGAAAAATCCCCGAAACATAATAGAACTTAAAGAAATAACTAATATATTAGATGCATTAACGTATTATAAATAATTAATACGTTAACTAGTAAGAAAATCAACTGAATAAAAGCCTATAAAGGAAACAAATAATGAAAAGCCTGATCAAGAAGCCAAAATGGTCTCTTTAACGGTAACATAGACATTTCTCTTTGAGAAGAAGTTGTCAAAAATAAAGTACTACAGGAAACAATCAAAGTCTGGTATGAAAGATGGTAGGAAGAAACAATATGTATGAAAGATGGTATGAAGGTGGTGGAAGAACGCCTTTAGCTTAAGATACTTCGGAATATTTCATAACAACATTTCCCACCGTATCTTTTGAATTAAGATAACGATGATCGTAATCTAGAAATTTACGAATGGTATGATATTTGTCCTGTACGGTATGGACACTTTGAGCTTAAAATATCTTGAAATACCTGGTAACAGATCTTTTAAGTTGTGTTGCTGAGTGTCCACGATATGATTGCTTTGATATCTTGACGTCTAGTTGAAATCATTTCTCACTACCTTTCAATAAAAGAAAGTATTTAAAAGGGTAATTCTACAGAATAGTCCATTCTGATATGGACTTGTAATGAATCAATAGAAATTTCCCAGAACATTCAGAAATTTTACCTGGTCTCCTACCAAACTTGAAAGCTTGAAACCGATAGCTTGAAACTTTTCAGTGATTGTCCTAATCTGAATTACGTATAAATCCATTTTAAGTCTATTTGTAGACACTTTTGGGAATACTGAGAATTTTGATCTTTTCATTGATTCATTACAAGTCCATATCAGAATGGACTATTCTGTAGAATTACCCTTTTAAGTACTTTCTTTTATTGAAAGGTAGTGAGAAATGATTTCAACTAGACGTCAAGATATCAAAGCAATCATATCGTGGACACTCAGCAACACAACTTAAAAGATCTGTTACCAGGTATTTCAAGATATTTTAAGCTCAAAGTGTCCATACCGTACAGGACAAATATCATACCATTCGTAAATTTCTAGATTACGATCATCGTTATCTTAATTCAAAAGATACGGTGGGAAATGTTGTTATGAAATATTCCGAAGTATCTTAAGCTAAAGGCGTTCTTCCATTTCTAGCAGCGCAAAATTTGTTTTGGTTCCATATGGGAGACTAATGTCACACCGTTAGTAAACGTCCGGAGCATGATCATAGTGTTGTTGATTCTCAGAATACTGATAGTACACTGGTGAAATAAATTAAGAGAATTTTCATATTTGATCTATGATCTTTAGAACTACTGGACAGATTTTAATAAAATTTGGTGTGAACATAGGTTAATATAATACAAACAAAATAAACATTTAACAGTTATAGTAGACACACATGTTCGTGTGTAACACTCATGGGAGTCTGAAGGTCTGAAACAGCGGTTGCAGAAGACACAAAAGAAATGGGTTAATGGGGGTATGGTCCCCTCTTACAGCCATACAGATCTCGCAGCGTGAAGTCATACTGGAAATAAGGCAATTTATTTGTGCCTGTGGTAATTGGCGCCACTCATTCAGCAACGCTGTTTTCAGTTCCTGGATGGTTCTCGGAGGGGGTTGCGAGTTACAATTGCCCTCCTCAGAGCGTCCCAGACATGCTCTATAGGACTGAGGTCTGGAGACCCGGCTGGCCAATTCATCCGGCGAATATCCTCACTCTCGAGAAATTCGTCGACCAGAAAAACTCTATGTGGCCTCGCGATATCGTTTTGTTAAGATGAACTCGGGGGGTCACTGCACCCCGGAAAAGGCGAACGTAGGACTCCAAGATCGCATCTCTATACCTCACAACAATCACAGAACCTCTGGCAAAGACGTGGAGAGGTGTGCGTCCATCCAACATGATGCCTGCCCAGACCATTACACCGCCACCGCCACAATTGTTGATTTCGACGACATTGGAGGATAGGTGCGGGTCCCTGGCTTTTTCCATATGAAAGTACGGTGAGAATCGGTGTTTAGACTAAAACGGAACTCGTCGGTGAACATAACGGTCGCCCATTGTTCCGTACTCGAATCACTATGCTGTCTTCACCATGCTAATCGGACTCTCCTGCTCGTAGACGTGAGCGGGATGCAAACAGCCGGTTTTCTAGCAAACAACCCTCTCTCGTTCAGTCTCTTGGAAACAGTCACCCTTGTTACACGGGTTCCTGTGGTTGCATACAGGTTCCGAGAGAACTGAGAAGCCGTAGCCTCTCGTTACACCTCTCTAAAATGGACAAATAGCGATCTTCTCTGGCCGTCGTTGCTCTTGGACGACCTTGCCCGGGCTTTCTCTCAATGGCTCCAGTATCCTGGAACTGTTTCCTTAGGTTACACATGACGCTGGGTGTTAAATTAAACTCTCTGCATATCTGGACTTGCGATTGGTCTGTCTCTAGCCTCCCCATAATTCGCGACCTCATTCCATCATCTAATCGTTGGTAGTTACTCTTTTTTACTGTTCGGTTAAATTCCGATGTGAATTTAATCGATTGCTGCAAGATAACACCAAGAAATTCGCCTAGGTGTGCTAGCGAACGCAATTTGTCTTACCCTCCACGCCTTTATAATGTCTGTTTATCTACTGGCTCCGCCTACAAGCACGTGTACTCTTACGTATTTGCCGTAGAAGATTTGCATTTTTATCTAGCAGCAGTGGTTTAGCCTTCAGTTCAGTTCTTTTCATGCAGTTCGATAAAATATGTAAATTCTCTTAATTTATTTCACCACTGTCCATCATTTACAAATTATTTATCTAAATACAATCAATATATGATTCTCTATCATATTTATTGAAAATTATAATAGTTTAAAAACTACTTAAAGAAAGCATTTTCATGAAAGAGAAGCAATTTTTCTTAAGAAATGAAACAATCATAATCAAATATAAGTTATTTCTGCTAACGTAATCTGGTACAAGTATTATGAGCATGCGAATTAAAAATATGTTAGCAAAATAAGGTATGATACATAGAATTAAATAAAACTTTAACATAAAAATTTGGAGTAAATTTCAATACGCGTTTTAAAAAAATAAACTGAAAGCTGTATTAAATTTACCAAAAAGAAAGAAAGAAAAAAAACTTTTTTTCTGAAAATCGAAAGAAGAACGAATAATTGATATTCTTTTATTCCAAATTCCTTGCAAAATGTTTTTATTGTTCCGATTCTTTGGCAGACGTTTACATATTAAACTCAATTAATTTTAGTAAAAGAAGTTTTTGAAGAACTTGATACAATTTGCCGAAACTTTCGTCATAAAAATACAACAGAAATATTAATGTATTTTATTAATTTCGTTTTGCTTTATAAAGCAAGCTCTTTGTAAGTTCAGGTAGATCAAATCTTTTAAATACTCCCCAGTTACTAGAAATTTAGTAGCAATGAATTAGAAAAACTGCACAAGCTAAATAAGACATTTTAAAAATGGTGGTATTATAGTTCATCTTAAATTAATGCTAACTAATTTTCCTGAGAGAAATTTAATTGTTTAGAAATTATCGGTGGATTAAATCATGAAATAAAAAGAGTCTGTATTATAATATTATTAAGTTAATATTACTAAAAAAACTTTGAAATAATTATTGTTTGGCTTTCCATTTATTTTAAAGATACTCGGTTTTGATAAAAAGCATGATTGAAAAATATATTACTTTTAATAATTCAAAATCTTAATTTCAAAACCATTTTTAAAGTTTTAGTATTTCTTTATTAATTTCAATGCATAATCTAATTAACGCAACACAAAAAGCGTACTTATAAGTATGATATGTAAAATTCAAGTTCTAATAAACTGCGACCCATTAAATGATTAAAATTAATTCTCATTTTTTTAGAGAATCATAAATAGTCTATATGCATTTTTATTTTAATAACAGTAAGAAACAAAAGCTTAGTCTGTGAAGTGAAGATAAAGAAAATCACAGATTATAAGGTATTTATCACGCCTCCTTAGCACGCGTTTGTAGTGTAAAGGGCAGCACACTCGGCGCGTATTTGAGACGGCTTTAAAAGGGGGAGAATATAAGGTATTTCACCCACCTTCTTAGCATGCCTTCGTGGTATAACGATCATAGCAGACTCGGCGCGTACTGTAGTCCAAAATTCGTGTCCCGGCGAGGGCTTTGCTCACTTTTCATGTACTCCTGCTTCAAAAATACCAAATGACTCAACAGTGGCGCCCGAACAAAAAAAGATGGTATATGATGATTCTCCAACACTAGGATTTGGCGATTGGATCTTCTAATCCTCAGTCGCCCTTTAAAAGGGGGGTATATGATCTATTTCTCCCGGTTTTGCAGTGAAATGGTCGCCCCCTCACATTACATTTTGCCAAATAAATAATTAATATGAAAATCAATATGAGATTCTTAGATGCTCAGGAGATCATCAAGAACCAGGAAAAAACTTTATTTGAACTGAACTGTCGATTGAACTTTTTTTTTATTTTCAAACACTCGTAGAAATATGAGTTATTCATTTCCTAATACTAATAGCAAATATAGCACGTAATAGCCCATTCATCATTTTCTAATACTAATAGCACCCAGTTTCACAGCGTTTGCATTAATAATTTTTGTTTTGGAGCCTTGTTATCGAATTTAAGTTTTCAGAAGTTTCATTTTAGTTTCCTTATTATAGAATTCATAGAAATTCAATGATCAAGAACGCTGCAATAGCTAACTACTCTGAATAATATATATGCTAAACGTAAAACAAGGATAAAGTTTTCAAAGAAAAAGTTAGCAAAATGAGATAAGCTAACTGACAACTGGCACTAACCACTGACAGCCGAGATACCTAGCCATCATACTATTTAAGCTCATAAAGCTAGTGTGTAAGCTTAGAGTCTGGAGGTTCCTCTGTAGTCTGAAAATATAAACAAGGTTTTGCATTGTAAATTTCCTTACTATTGCTCCTGAACAAGCGTGTATTGTACGATAACAAGATAGTACTAAACATGTCTGGAATGTTTCGCACTGTTGTAACTTCTCTTGCTGTTTGTAATTTACAGTTTACAGAAGTCAGAAACTTTTTTCTCTGTCTTTCTGAACTACAGATACTGAATCAACGGATGAGAGGGTACAGCTGTGCAACTAAAATTTAACGAAAAGCATCCATCGCCGTTTGCAAGATTTAAAAATTCAAATATTTCTATAAAACAACTGCTTTCAACTAATAAATACTCAAAAAGTTAATTTTAAATTTCTGTAATATATGCAAAATTTACACAAAAAATCTACAGGAGAGCTTGTTGGACGATTCTTCGTCTCAAAACTAATATCTATATTGGATGATTTCCGCAGCTCTCTTTTCCTCTCTAAACAATCATTTTATTAGCTATTTAACTCAAATTACTTTTAGTGAAACGGGAGAAGTAGATAGTAAAGAAAACAATCAACATTAAAATAATATGTTAGCTGAAAAAGAATTATATAAGGAACATCAAATTTATGCTTCACACATTGGCTTACATAGTGATTTGCGTTTACAACAATGAACTATTTCATATGTCGAATCTTGTTCCCATCTAGGAAATAAATGTTACAAGTTTCTTACGAGGCATAAAGGGCATATGGTAGTTGCGGTTTAAGTCACGGATATTTACCTACAAAATACGTCAAAGGAGAGATGCCTTAGTGGAGGGTAGTTTACAGAAAAAATATGAAGATCAGACTTAAGCGTAAGCCCCATGTGTAATACGATTCTCATTCTCATTACACATAAAAAACACTAAGATATCTACGCAACCAACACGTTCCCCAGTATTCGATCCAGCATCAAGCTGCCATTAGTATTCAGTGTTTTTATTCACTCGGCCACCAGTGGGCCTCAGCGTCTTCCTTAGAAATAATTAAATTTTACTAATTAATTTTAATTATTATTATTTATTAATTATTTCTAATATATTAAAAACTATCCACTTCTCCTAGTATTGTGGCATCTTTCGACAGAATTAATTTTCTTTCTGTTTTGTGGTTCCGCCCAGCTAGTATAGAGCTTCGTGAAACTAATTGCCGTACAGATGGGACTGGGATTGAATCCCAGAGAAGGCCTGGTTGTAGTGTGAATAGCGTCTGCGCGGCAAGGAAGCGGTGATACATTCGCTCAAGGTACACGATGATCCGAATGTCCTTGAAGCGGAAGCTTAACGGTAGTAAGTAGTAATACCTATGGTACGACCTATGGTACTACAGAGGTGCTAGCGCAATTTATAACAATATCTGTACCTTGGCACTGTTGGAATTTTTTGCTTTTGCATATTGCTTTTTCATTGCTCGATTGTCGAAGTTGTAATAAATATTAGAAGAAAAATAGTGAATCTCTTTTGTTATTCTTTTTAGAAATCTCTGACTGGTATGAAATTGGAATCTTAGTATCAAGATCGAATCAAGTATTTTACTTTCTTTTTTCTTCACCTCATATAACCGTTACAACTACTACTGCAAGTGTTAACCCTAAAATAACACTTTGATAAAAAGTAAACTAAATTACAACGACATTGTAGTCAGAAAAAAAATTTATGATTATGCATGCTAATAATTACGCTGAATTCTTCATTTACTTGCTTTAAACTACACAAATTATTTTCTCATAGTAACCTTAATTTACCTCATAATAATAACTAGAAATCGTTTCGAATAATGAAAAGGTATTAAAATGCTGCTTCAAAAAATAACGCATCTGGATTTGAAGAGTGTAACTTAACTTTAATGCAACTACCTCAAAATGAAATTTGGTCGTTAAATAGCAGAAAGCTTTACTCTTGCCTCCAGCAAACATATTCCTTAATATCAAAACTTTTTTCTTAACATAAATATTAGGAAGTAGAAGAAAATCCATTTC
This sequence comes from Stegodyphus mimosarum, assembly GCA_000611955.2. NCBI lineage: Eukaryota > Metazoa > Arthropoda > Arachnida > Araneae > Eresidae > Stegodyphus > Stegodyphus mimosarum. The sequence goes on from KL822532.1 coordinate 11,860, forward strand.
TTAGTCTTAAGCAACAGGATTTGATTATCACTCACTTTTCACAGACGGCGAAATATTTACAAGAACTGAATACCAGATTCGCTTCTAGGTAGAGTCATGTTATTAAATTACAAGCTTGGAGGAATTTCAAACTATTGAATAATTATCGTGGTTGCTAAATACAGCAACCTGCAGCCATGCGTGCATAAATTTGTAAAGCGTTCAACGTAAATATTAAAAGAATAATGTACACAACCTCTCTAAACTTTAAGCAGAATATTTAAACAGTAAACGTCATTAAAACGCAGAGCTGATTCATAAGTGTTAAAATTAGTTTCTAATTTGTTGGATTTCTGTTAACTTATGGAAATAGTTTGATTGAACGAGCCAGGCACCCAGCTAGATAAATATAAGCAAGATAACTTCAAAAGGAAAAAAAACTACCAGATATTCACAAGGAGGAATTACAATGCCTTAGAGCCAAGTGCATTCTTCTGAAATTCGCTGTTTAGAAAAAGAGTAGCTTTGTCCGTAAGACTTCGGTTTTCATTACGGGGCATTTTGAAATACAATAGACAGTTGCTCAGGTCCGGTAACTCAAGGTCCACACTCCAGGTCAAAAGCACTGTTCCTTTTTCAACGAGAACTCAGCATAATGTATACAATTGGTCTGTTCCTATCCTATCATAAAGAAGTTTCATTTTAAAAAGCCACGAAAATTTTAATATTATTTAAACTTACTTCTACTTTAAGGAACTGGTATATGCTGTGTGTAACAGCCTTAAATTCCTCCATAAGTTTTATAAATTATTCACAGAATAATTATTAGCTATTTCTAAAACTTTTTAACGAATTTGCCTTTTTATTAAAGTAATTTTAATTATATTTGAAATTTTACCTAGTTTAACGTAAATTTCCAAAGTATGCTATATTTTACTTTGCACATACTTTAAAATATCTAGAAACTTTGAGATACTCAAATTCTAATCTGAATCCATGTTTGTCATGCTATATTTCTCAGATCTGTTATCATATATGACAACGTAGGTTAGATATCAATGTCATTTCTCCACTAATTTTTTATAAGTTTGTGGGGTTGCAACCTTTTATCTAACAGCTAAATGTGAGGAACCTCGTGCCCAGGTGAGCGAATAATAGCTTAAGTGCGTGAATAGAGACGTAAGATGGATTAAGTATCCTTCATTTCTCAAAGTATGCTATATTTTACTTTGCACATATTTAAAATATCTAGAAACTTTGAAGAGTCGACTGTGCACAGAGCGTACAGCAAAGGCTCCACTTGGGCTTGAACTCAAAGTACACTCATGTCCATAAATTAAGGATAATTCGGAGTCGCGCGGAAATCGAACTCTAAAACAAATATATCACCTGTAACATCACTACACACATCTTCAAGAATCATATGCAAATTTCAGGAAGTAACCAAATGACACCGATGGTACGTCACAATGACGAGAGTGTAAGAGAGTGATATATAAGGAATACAGGCAAAGAAGTAAAATTGTTCGCAGGCACTTTATAAGCATTTCAGTGCAATAACCGCATAGTTATGACACAAAGGACGCATTTGGATGATTTTTTACATGGTAGAATTATCGGCCGTCTGGAATGTGGGCGTACCCAATTGGAAGTATCAGACGAACTTGGAATTGCCCAGAGTGTCATCTCCAGGCTTTGGCAACGATTCCAAGATGATGGTAATGTGAGTAGACGTTACAGCACAGGTCGGCCCAGAGTTACAACGCCGAATGAGGACCGGTATTTGGCAGTTACTGCCAAAAGAAACAGGCGGAGCACAGCCTCAGATCTGTCTCGTCAGCTCTCTTTAGCCACTGGTACGACAATTTCAAGGCAGACCGTGTACAGACGCTTAGGGCAGATTGGTCTATATGCTCGTAGACCTATCAGATGCGTTTTACTTACTGCAACTCGCTGTCGCCTGCGGTTAGCTTGGAGGAGAGAGCATTGTGAACATTGTGGACACCGCAACAGTGGGCTTATGTGATGTTTTCCGACGAGTCCAGGTTTAGCTTGCAGTCTGTTTCTCGCCGGACATTCATATGGAGAGCTCCAGATAGTCGTTACCACCAAGACAACATCATCGAACGACAAAGTTACGGTGGTGCAGGAGTGCTCGTTTGGGGTGGAATTATTCTGGGTTCCAGAACTGACCTGCATGTTCAAATTGGAACCATTACAAGTCAAATCTATCGGGACGTCATTCTGGAACAACATGTACGTTTGTTTCGGGGCGCCATGGGCGCAAAATTTGTGCGCCCGTGGCAATGCCCGTCCTCACCGTGCAAACATCGTAAGGGAATGCCTTCAATCGGAGGATATCACCCGTATGGACTGGCCAGCATTCTCACCGGACTTGAATCCAGTAGAGCACGTGTGGAACATGCTTGGCCGACGAGTTGCAGCCCGTCAACCTCCTCCTACCTGTCTACCGGAACTTCGGAGAGCATTTCTTTTTGAGTGGTGTAATATCTCCCAAGATAAGATCGATAATTTGATACTCAGCATGCCTAGGCGTTGTGCGGACTATATTGAATCGTCTGGGGGACATACAATGTATTAACAATCATACCAACCATGTAATGTTGGTTTTTTGTAAATAGTTTGTTTTTTGTAATTTGCTCCAGGGAGAAAAAATCGCTAATTTTTTTAATAATATCAAACATATAGCATCTTTTTTTGCTCTTTACCTTTTGTTTAATAAATAAGCTTTACAAATATGTCAAATTTGTTTTGCTTCTAACTCTTCCTTTGCCTGATTTTGCAATATCCTTAATTTATGGACATGAGTGTAATAAGAACTAAAGCTCAACTTATGCTTGGCTAAAAAGATATAGCCGAAGCTATCGCTATCAAGATTCTAAGCAGTTGGCCCCTAATTAAGTTGGTCCTAGTTGGCCCTAAATTAAGTTGGCGAAGCTATCAAGGGCCTGAAGTACGAAAGAGCGTAGTAATAGCTTAGAGTTAGACGTAGGTTAAAGGCAAAAGGGCTTTAGTCAGAAACTCCGGCTCTCTAACGAAGTCAGTGAAACTTCGACGTGAATTCTACTCTTACTCATTTGCATTAAACGCGATTCTGAAAACACATTCTGGTAGGAAATTGTAAGCTGAAAATAGAAAGGACAGGAAAGTAGCTTTAACTCAAGATAACAGTTAAAAACTTTGGATAAACCTTAGAAGTTATATATACACGCATATTCAAAGTGACTTTATCTAATGCAATGAACGCTGTATAGATTTCTAATATGGGACTTACGGAAATGTTTGAATACAGTTTGTAGAGTTCTTAGGCTTGTTTGAAGAAGAGGGAATGAACAATGAGCAGTACTCTTATCGAGATTTGAGCTCTGCATCTTCTTTTTTCTAAGAGGTTGTCCAATTACACCAAGAAGGCCCATGATAAAGGGAGAGAAAATACATCACTCTCTCCTCCACTTAAAGGGGATCTGGACAATGCCACCAGACTACAAAGCCAGAATACTGGTAAGAGAATGAAGTGAGTCATCACAATTAGGCTTAGCGCTGAACGAAGCTGCAGGTGTGAATTCTTCGATGTGGGGTATGATCGTTGCACTTGCACGTGTTTTGAAATCGTCATCACTTATTTTCACAGTATTATTATGTTTTAAGGCACTTATATTGTTTCACTATGGTGTTTAAATGTTGTGTACCCCTATGGAAAGGGAATTATAATGGTGGACCTCGTGTCCACATATTTGTTTTTCCTGAATTGAAGAAGAAATGGATTTATTCAAAAAACGAGACTATTTCGAACCAACCAAAAATTCTAAGCTAATTTATATTTATTATTACTAATGTTAATATTTTTAATAGTACTTACTGAATTAAGATACGATATTCTTTTATAAAATTATGTACTGCCGTAGTAACTACTTTGTCACATTATTTCCTTAAATTTCTTATAGTACACGATTTTCTTGAACATTTTTAAAAAAACTTTATTTGAAATATTTTTAAAGGGGTATCGTAATATTAGTAACTCTTAAAGCTTTATGGCCTTCAAATCTTGAAAGACAGAATGTTAAATTAGTTTTACAAGTGTTTAATAACTGGGCAATCACAGACTTAACAGAACTAGGTAATAAACACAATTTGGATAGTTATGAATCAACAAATTATATAGCTATTATTTATAAACGGTGGTGCATAGTAAATACCAAAACACCTCTTAAAGGTAAACGACTGAAATTTTCTTTTCAAAAACCACTAACGTTTTCAAATGTAGACTCAAATGTTGAGTATTTAAATAACTTTGTAAACTGGTTGGACAAATGGAAAGATGCAAAAATGCTCTACTGGTTGCTTGTCAAGAGAAATTCATGATGCCCCGAGGAACACAACATGTGTTCTTATTGAATTGGGAAAGTATTACATCAGGGAGTTAGACATGAATTATTTTTTTCCTGGTAAAATACAAACGGGTTGTTAGAAGATCGATGAATCTGAGTCAAAATTGCGAATGCAAACCTTATTACCTTTAAAGCTTAATTAAAGTACTTTTAGAAATATTGCTATTGAAATAAATGAAAGGAATGATTGTGAGGAGGAAAACATTGATTGAACCCTTGTGGAAACATTTTCTCTTTTAGTATCTGAAAATGACATTATAGAATCTCAGCCATATGTTAATATGTTAACTTATATAGCTGATTATTGCCTTTATTCTACCTTTAAAAATATTCATGGGAATTTTGTAAAATAAAATGTGTTATTACTAGGGAACTCAATATCCCTTCCGAGTTTAATTTAATCAGAAAATTAGATAGGGGTGGAATTTTGTATCCTATGTCTTGTTGGAGTTTTTAAACTTAAGAGTTTATGTTTATGTTTTAAGTTCAATATCAAATGAAAGTCAAAATTTGGATAATCAATTCTAAATCACATGAATATGTAAAGTTTGTGACATGCATGATAAACACAATATCTCTGGTAAAACTGGTTTTAAATAAACAGTAAATAGTGGTATAGTGTTTAGCTCCAACAGAATACTTAAATAAATGCGTTGTGAAAAATACTATTGGGTCCAGTGTTCTAAATTAAAAGTGAAAACATTACAAGAAAAGTTAAAATTAAATATGGAATTTATTAAGATATTACTGACTAAATACAAATAGTTACATTGGTGGCGGTGTGGTGGAATAAGCAAAATTTTCATACCGTTCCAAACAGTGAAGTTAACATAGTAGATACATTGTAGGCTCAGACATCCGACAAGCGAACTTCGGCCACGTCACAGCGCAGCCACAATTTAACTAAAAAGAAAAGAATGAAAATTAGAAATTTGAATAGGAAAAGGTAGCTTCGGAGCCTTCCGCCCCTTCTACGTGTGGTTCGTCCTCATTTCATCGCCCAACCTTGGTGGTTTCTCTCCTCCATTTCCTTCATACATCGTTCTATGAACGCAGACAGCTACTCTTCAGATAGTATTTTTCTTTCGTGTGGTTTGACACGTTTCTCACTTTCCGCTCCGTCTCCTTCCGAGTCTGGCTCGCTTCGTAGCTAGCTCCCAAGCTTTTTACTCCATTCGCCAAAACTGCTCGATTGGCGATTTTAGA
>KK121810.1:14682-59673 GCA_000611955.2 Stegodyphus mimosarum
TTTTTTTTTTTTTTTTTTTTTTTTTTTTACGAGTAGGGAATTACCATGCAAAGGAGAATTATATAGCCAAACTGGTAAACCTGGCTATATAATTCTCCTTAGCACAAAACTCAAGTCAAAAAACAGTCAAGGCTTAGTTGTAATTAGGTGATCCCAAATGGCTGAAAAATATTAAATTTACAAATCAAATCAATAGCAGCATTTCCTAAATCTTATTTATTAAATATAATAATAGTTTATATATTAATGAGCATGTAAAATACATATATATTTATATAATAAATGTTAACACTGATTCCTCCCCAAATTTTAAATTTAACCTATTACTAAAAATGTAGTATTAAAAAAATACGGAGAATGTGACACATTCAGACACAAGATTAAGAGTGGAATGGTGCTGTAAAGATTGATTGTCTAACTAGCAGTTATGCAGCCCTTAAGTGAAAAATAAGCATAAGTTGTTTCTATTTTTGTTTGATGCTTGGTATAGTAGAATGTTTTTATAATTTTTTAATGTGCAACTGAAATATAAAACGATTTTGTTTAAAAAAAGAGCTTCAATAAAGCACTTTGGCATGGCAAATAATGCTAACCTATTTTGTGGTAACCAATTACCTGTTTACCTTTGCATTAAATTGCATTTAATTAAATATCAGTCTATCAACCAAATACGTCCATATATTATAAATAATTATTGCATTTTTTTTTATTTGTTGGATAATACATATGCATACAAATCTAATTTCCTAAGTGGTGTGCCATATATATTTGGTCATATTTCTTGCCACATTATTATCTTGCTGTATAAAATATTCTGATTTCTAATTTAGATCATCTTTAGTTAGAACAATGGTAACATTTTATTTCTGTGATATAATGCAAAAAGCTGCAAAACTCGTAGTGAAATTAGTTTCATTATGATTTCACTATGAGTTTTGCAGCTCATAGTTTATTATCTCAAGGTAAAATTGATATGTGTTGCTATAACTAGAATAGTGTAGTAATTAAAGCAATATACACATTAATCAAATTATTTGAAATGCAATTAATAGTACATAAACTGTAGGTCACATAAATAATATCAATATACCAAACTCTTCTTGTATTCTTTGTAAGATTTAGTTTTATATTTCTTCTATTAAAATATTTTGCTTGTATTTTATTTAGTCATCTAATAATCATTCTCATATAGATTATGAAAACAGACAATAATGTAAAACAGACAATAACCCAACTAATAAATGTTATATGAATACAGAACTTCATAAGTGCAGAAAGTGCTGCAAGTTAATATTATTTATTATGCTTAGTATGTCCTAATATGTTTTCTCTTTTCTTTCATAGAGGAAATTGTCACCATTAATCAAAACAGTTTTTCAAGCTATGTGTCAGAGTGATGTGGATTTACGTATGATTTTATCAGATGTTGCTCAAGTATGTAATGAGATATATATGTTTCAATTATAATAGATGTTAGAAAAAAATTGAAATAATTATTATAAAATTTGCTATAATTAGTAGTAATGTGCTAAATTATGTCAGTAATTTAATTTCAGTATAGAGCAAAATAAATTAAAATTTTTATCAGGTATTGTGGAGGAAACTATATTTCGGAATCAATCTATTTAAAATAATGTTCTATTCTACATGCTTTATTTTCATCTAGTAATATGTAATTTTATTTCTAAAAAAATTTGGTGCTACTTGAATTGCATGGCCCCCGATATCAAAATGACACCAAAATTATCACCAAGTATAAACAATTTGCATATAGTTTGTGACTGCCATATCTCCACAATTATTTTTAATATGTCATCAAAAGGCTTATCTTTCCCAAAGAATTTTGGCCACATGAATTCGGAAAGATACTATAGATGATGTCGAAATGTGCCTTTTTGCCTTTTGTTTTGCCATTTAATAGAGTCTTACAATCTCTCCACATTTTGGGTGTGTTGTTGCTTGAGCAAAAAAATTAAATATGTGATTCCCAGTTAAATATCTGTAACCAGCCTTTTCAAGCCTGTTTTATAGGTTCACCAACAATATGAATATATTGTCGATCCTACCCAACAGTGGATATTCTGCAGGTTAAGCCATGAAAGTCACTAGTCCTTTCTTGTTCAGGTTTCAAACTGGGAAGGAAACTAGTGACTTTCATGGCTTAACCTGCAGAATATCCACTGTCGGGAGAGTATCCTGCCAGTGTTGTTTTTTCGCCACACAAATAAACTTTTGTCAATTTCAAGAATTTTTCCAGGTCCACGTTTTGTCCTTTAGATTGTCAAAGTAAATCTAGTGAATAAAAGGTCTCTCATAAAATTGTTCCAGTCATGGTAGTTTTGACAGATGCTGAGCCATTTATCATAACTCTTAATAGGAATGGTATTCTAGAACCACTAAGCCAGTTGTTGGATCAAATTTTTTCCCCCTTTTAGTTTTGTTTACAGCTTTTTACGTTGCACCTGCATATACTTTTGTTTAGATTTAATTTAATTTTACGGTCATTTACATATATTTGATTGCAAGTTAATATACCTTTTTCATGAAAAAACAATATGGCTTCTTCCTCACTCCTCTGAAAGCTAAAAATTGTCAAATTTTTTTACAATGTTTAAATTGAAAAAAAGATTAATATGACGTCTCATGGTTCGTCAAATTCAACAAATAGAAGTCAAAAGTAAAAGTACCATTGTTTACATAATTTGGCAAAAATTTTTTTATGGTGTTTAAATTGAAAGCACTCTCATAACATTTGTCTTGTCATCTGATGTAACCTCAGTTGTTCTCAATAAGCCATCTTTACTGTTATGAAAAAAGATATCAGTTAACTGTTATGCTGTATTTTTTCTTGCAATTTGAACAGCAAGAAATGGATTATTTTCAAAGTTGTGAGATCCTATAAAAAAAGTCTATTAATGGACACAATAAGGTCAGCTGAGTATGATATGACTAACAGAACAGTAAGAAATTAGAACAATTATCTGTGGGAAGTACAGCGTTCTAAACAGAGCTTTTGGTAAAATAAGACAGCCTAACAAAATGGTAAACGATGAAAGCCTTTTTATGAAACACAAAAAAGAAAACAATTGCGTGTTGTTTATTAAATAAAGAAGCGTCAGTTCTTTCAGAATTCCTCAGAAATGATTGCTGCAGCTTTGGCAGAATCTCTGCCAACTTTCATGTTTCGGTAATAGCCAACTTTCATGTTGATAAGATAATACTTAAGTACCTATATATAAATATAATTTTTACTTGTTAGTTAATAATTGTAAATTAATTGATGTATAATTAATAAATAAATGAGTGAAAAAATAGACTACCAAAGTTTATCTCGTAACCCTCAGCAGGATCCTGACTCACATTATTGGGAACTAACTACAAGTGTGTGAAGCAAAAATAGATTTGATTTATTATTCAGATTTCAGTTCAGTCTCTACTCTTCATGTCTTAACATAATACTTTCATTTGGCACTATGTGGGAAATGCAGTGAAACTCTGGTATTGCGAACAGTTAAGTGTTCCGAATTAAATGTCTGAAAAGTGCCCTTTTTAATCCTGTTCAAATTCCTTTTTAGTTCTGTCCAATCAGTATTATTTCATACAGCTGTAGTGGACATTCAGATGTATAAAAATTGTTTATAACAAAACTTTGTGGATATCTTGGACTGAAATTTTCCATCCCTATTTTTCATATTTTTTGCATAATTTATATAACTGAAAAACAACTAATTCTTTAAATTATTCATGTTTAGGATGTTAGGATCCATACTCATCCAAGTTGGGGGAGTGATCTTCTCTATGTTCTAAACCAATGTTTTGCAACCTTTTTTGTCCCATGCATCCCTTTCACCACTGCTAGACAGTCATTCGAAACCTGGAAAAAAGAAGTATATGTTTATTTAAATGTAAATTATTTTTAACGTGTTGCATAAATTAAACAAAAAGTTTAGAAAATTTTGATGAATGCCAAAACTTGAATTAAAGTAGATTTGTATATTCGTAAAATAAAATTAAATGCTGAACAGGTAAATAAAAGTCTGACCATATTCTTCCCCTGAAACTATGAAATTCAGGTTTAACACCTACTTCTTGGAGAATGAGGACAAGCAGTAAGCATATCTTATATCTTAGAATATCATATGGTGTCCATAACCATTGAGGCAAAGAACTTAAAAGCAGGTTCTCTAATTGGGCTATCAGACAGATATCTGTTTAATGCTGATGCTGCGATGGGAATTTTGAAATTGTTATTATGAGTTCGAGCTATTCTGATGATTCGGCTTTCAGAAAAGAGATTTTTTATTCATATTGGTTTATTCCAGGGTTTAAAATATGGTCCACATTATGTCTTACAAAAGTTAGGTCAATGCTTACATTCTTTAATCTTTTGCAAGATTTGGGATATTCTTTATGAAGGCTGCTGCATTTGCTTTATAGCCACACTTATTTTCTAGAAAATAAAAATGTTCTCATTGGACATTACATAGCGTTTCATATTTTCTCAAACGTATTCTTTTATATATAACTTTCTTCATGTGCTGGGGAAATTTTCAAATTCATCCATATACTAAGCTGTAAACGTATACAGGGTTCGTAGCGGTCCTTACTGCTTATAAGTCCTTATATTTGAAAATAAATTGTAAAGGCCCTTATGGCACTTACGAAAGCACTTACGTTTTTGTTTTTAATGCTTATGTTTTTTTATGTTTAGTGCTTTTTTTGTGTATCAAAGCTGCAACTAAATAAATAACTTTTTTTTTCTTATCTGGAGTGTCAGATCATGAATCATACTTCCGGAAATAGCTTTCTCCGCATTAACGTAACCTTTGATTCGTGTGAGTAGAGACAGGTGCATATCATTCTATTGGTCAAAAAATTGTGAAAGGGGTAGAAAATTCCGATATATTCTGCATCCTTTTCCTCCCACCCACAGACTATACATGTTCCGATTTTGATCCAGATTTTAATAATTAGCGTTCTCATTCCATGTCCTCAGTTTATATTTGCATATATCATTGCTTATAATATAACATAATGGTGGTATTTAGAATGTATTTGCAGTAAATGCTGAAGTATAGATAAACTTTAAAAATGGATAAGTGTGTCTTTAACACAGATTGGCTTTCTAAGGAAAAATATTCTGAATGGCTTAAACAAAGCAATGGCTTTCTAAGGAAGAATATTCTGAATGGCTTAAACAAGGTGAAAATAATCTCAAGGCCATGTGTTCCTAGCGTAAAACTGAAATCAACATTGCAAGTATGGGAGAGTCTGTTTAAAGTGTCACATGGATCTAAGTAAACTTTTTTCTATTTAATTATTATTAATTGTAATGTGTGAAATTAAAATATCCTATGGATCGCTGATTTATTTATTTATTAATTTATTTTTTAAATTTTCATTTTCTGCTTTCGAAAAGCTTTGTCATACTATTCATATTCTATGTTCCCCCCTCTTCCTATTACTTCTGTATTTCATGCATATCTTCAAAGTTGGGAATTTTGGGTTTACATTTTCAATTTTTTTGCCAATTCGTTCTACAGTACGGAAGTGAGGGGTCCTAAGGTTCCAGATCCTCAGCTTTCTGTGAAAAATCTCGGATATTCAAACTGCTATAGTTCACAGCAAAACAAGCAATGAACTGTTTTCTTTTTTTTTTAAATATTTATTCATTATAATTTTTCTTGTCACTTTCCAATATGGATTGAATAGGACTAAAAATTCTGCGGTCTACCAACCCAAGCAAAGAGTGATTCTGTTCCAGAAATTTAACGCAGTCTGTTCAAAATTACAACGAAAAACACTCCAGATTTGGAAGTCTCATTCTTTTCCTTTATTTAGTTTTTTATTCTCCAAATACCGGCAGCTGTTGATTCCAGTTGTGCAATATCACGCACGGAAGAATTAAGGCACGTGTATTGTGCAATAATGTTTGCTATATTTTGCAAAGATTATTAGTTTTGATATTCAATCTGTGATTTGTTTAAGAGCATTTAAAATAATTTTACTGTGCTTCCTAAGCAGAATATTTTTCAATTTCGTTGGGCTATTTTTTATGTTTTTAAATATATTTTTACAATGTATACATTTATGGTGATAATTGAGGCTACAAATCATAGTTTTTTTTTTTTTTAAATCAAGAGCAATACTTGTTATCTACTGTATGTGAAATTAAGATGTTTATGATATTTTATATTCTAAATATTGCATTGTGACAAAAGATACAGAAATATTCTTAAAAATGATACCAATGATATTTAATGCATATGACGAAATGTGAAAAGCATTTAGCTGAAAAACCTAAAAACGGCTGCAATATAACCCCATCCTTTTCCAGTTACACTCGACTATCCGGAATTTTCAGATATCCGACAATCAGCAATTTCCGAGTATGTTAAGAGTTAAGCTTTTACTCTATAAAGGATGACTGCATGTAACAATTTCCCTCTTCTGATTTAAAAAATACTTCTCTTTTTTTTATTATTATTACTTAAATTACTTTGCAATATTTGTTAAGGGAAAATTGTCATATGAGGAAAATTTAGAAAATGTTTAGAATTTTGACTGAAATTAAATTATTTAAATATTAATATGAGTGGGAAAGTAAATAAATGTATAATAAATTCTATTTATTTCTAGGTGCCAAGCATAAAAAATTTCTGAAAGGGGAAAATACAGCTATTGGTGGAAAAACAAGCTTTTTCCCCAAAACGAAATCCTGCTAGTGTTGCATCGTACGGTTCCCCAAGTGTTAATTGTGCTTCACGAAATTCAGACACTTGATCCTGTTGGAGCTTCAAAAGATGATTTAGATGCTGAAATTTTGTGGTGTTTAAAAGCGGTGATAAGTCATTACTCTTATAGATCTAGGAGCGACATGGGCAAACCTTTTTCAAGTCTGTTCCATGACAGTGTCATAGTGACATGCTTTTCTTGTAGTGAGAGAAAGCTTGCTTATCTCTGCCATTTGGGATTAACACCTTATTTTCAGAGTCTCATGTATGACGAATTTAAGAAGCTATCCCTCATTACCTGGTTATTTGATGAGACTTTGAATAAAACAAATAAATAAAAGCAGTTAGTTTGCATGTCAGATACTGGCAGTCTGACCAAAATAAAGTTGCAACTCGATTTTTGACCTGTTTTCATGAAACATACAACCGCTGCTAATATTTTTGAAAGTTTTCAAATGGCAGTTAAAAACCTAGATGGGAAAAAGCTGCTAAAGATAAGTATGGATGGGTCAGCCATAAATTGGAAGTTTTATGAAACCCTCCAACATGAACCGAAAAAAAAATATGTCATTGAATGTATATCTATTAGTAGTTGTGGCTTGCATATTTTAAACAGTACTTTCTGTAAAGGAGCATCCATTACAAGCTGGGATATACCTTCTAATTTAGGAGCACTGTACCATCTATTCAAAGATTCTCCAGCATGTCGAGAAGATTTTTTAACAGTGAGTGTGCATAAGACTTTGCCATTGAAATTTTGTAACCATAGGTGTCTAGAGAATGAACAAGTATGTTTGCATGGTTTTGAAATTTGGAAGATATAAAAGGTTATGTCAGGCTAATTGAGAATGGAAAATATGTAAAAATAACTTGCAAATTATATGAAATAATAAGAGATGCAATTAAAGACAAATTAATTCCTGTAAAATTCCTTTTTTTCATTTGTGTTGCTGAATTGGTCAAACCGTTTTTGGAACTTTACCAAAGTGATGAACCACTCGTTCCTTTTTTTTTTCCTTTCGATTTGCACAAATTAGTAAAGCAACTGTTGCAGCATTTCAACATTATGAAAGAAGAGGACATGTTAAAAATCAGTTCATCACTAAAAATATTTGTGTAACTTTGATGTTTCTGAGAAAGGTATTATTAATGAAATAAGCAAAATTAGTTTACGATTTAGAGCTGATAACCTCTTGCAAGAACTATACACTAAAAAGGAAATCATGGATAAAGATTACCTTTCTCTTAAATGCGACTAACAAACTTTTATTTTGCAGCTATTTGAAAAGCTGATGGAGAAATTTCCAATTAATTATTCACTAATTCAAAATGCTGTTTCTGTGAATCCGAAGTATATGGCACAAAAGTGTATGAGAAAATGAAAAGTATATTGATGCATTTTTCCCAGAAAGGTCACATTGTAGAAGAATATTTGGAATATTCCGATTTCATCGAAAATGTTGTCCAGCCGTACCTTAAAGAATTTAAAACCTATGATGTGAGAAAAATGAGATTAGATACTTTTTTGCACACATTCATTAATGAAAAATATTTCAAGTTATGGGAAACATTTAAAATGATCTTTATTCTTTCCCATGGGCAAGCATCTGTTGAATCAGGATTTAGTATCGATAAAAATATAGAAACAGAAAATCTAGGATAAAATTCGTACATTGCCCAGCGCACAATTTGTGATTATGTGAAATGTGCTGGTGGGATACACAATGTGTCAATTAAGAAAGACATGAGAAGTAGCTTCATCAGCTCATTGACAGTATCGGTTATATTTGGAAGAGCAGGGAGAAGAAAAAAGAAATTATTCAAAATAAAAAAAGAAAAGCAGAATCAACAGATGAATTGATTTCTCTTAAAGGAAAGGAAACTCTTAGAGAAGTTAAAGTACTTGAAAATAAAACAAATGAACTTGCTGAAAAGGCTGAAGTTACAAAAGACTTTAATCTTTTAAATAAATCTAATGAAATGTTAAAAACTATTTGTGAAAAAAAAAAATCTCATAAGAGAACTGGATTCAAACATTAAGGAAAAGAGACAAAAGGAAAATCAAAAATAAAAGTAACATTATTAATTAATAAACATAAAGCTTTAAAATTTAATTAATAAGCATAGTTCTTGTTTCTTTTTTTATGTTGTAAAGTACTTTGTATGAATATAATAAATACAGTTTATTATTATTTATTTTCCTTATTTTTAACTGATATTTCATTGTTAAGTCTTGTAATATAGTTTAGTTTTTCATAGGGTTTCTTCCCCTCTTATTGTAAAGTACTTCTATAAGTTGAACTGTTATTTAAAATTAAAAAATAATTGTAATTGTTTCCTATGGTCGAATAATACTGATTCTCTTAATAAATACTGAATTTCTCATATTTTAAATTACAGTCAAGTCTCATTTTCCTTTTAACGTTATGCAGTTGTGTATATATGTAATTAAACAGCTGCTAATTTTTTGAACAAAAATGTGGCTACTAATCCTGGTATAGCATTTTGTATTGGAGATAAGTAAACATTATTAAAAAATGAATGTGGACAAACTGATATCTGCCAAGAATTCAATTTATTCAAATGTACAATCGATACTGTATGGAAAAATCAAGATTTGATAATTTCTGCTCATTGGGGAAAAAATTGGGTGTGAGTAAAAAGATAAGAAAGGCTGAGCATGAGCATGCTAAAGAAGCATTATTAAAATGGTTTGCCATTTAAAGGATCTGCAGTCTGCCAATATCTGGACAAATACTTCAGACAGAAGCCAGCAAATTTGCCAAACACTTTAGATAAATGCCTTTTTTGTGCTCCAGTGACTGGTTTTGATAGGCTTAAGGAGCAGAATAATTTTTCTTCAAGAAAAACTTGAAGAAGTATTGTTTGAGAACCAAGGAACATTTCCAGATCAGATGTCAAAAACCAGGAGGGGAAAAAATGGGGGGGAAATGAGGAATGATGTCACTGTTATATTATAAAGGTTTTCAATATGATGGCTGTAGAAAATTTTAAGTTCTTTTCTGTTTGAAGTTTCATAATATTTGAATATTATGAAGCTTCATACAAACATAATATTATGAAAATTCATGCAAACATGATTTCATATTGAAGTTTCATAATTATTAAGTCTAAAAATGAAATTTGTTATCCTTGCATTATAAAAAAAAAAAAATTTTGTTTTATTCATTTGAAGATTTCAAAGCAAAATCAAAGTATGGAAGAATCTAAAAAATGTTGATAGAAAATGAAATAAAAAATAAAAAGAGTTTTTACTGTCGTAGAGTGAAAACTTGAAATGTGGTATTGCTATATAAAAAGGTTCTGCAATCAAAAATGATTTGATCTGCAATTCAAACATTAAATAAAACTTTAAGGAAATGTGTTTATGAATTTTGAAAATGTATTTATCAGTTTATGGATCTGAAATTAGCATGCAAGTATTTAGAAATGTAGATAAAAATTTCTTTACCATTCTATACGAATAATTCTAGATAACTTTAAAAGTTCTGAGGATTTTGGATTATTGTCAGAGTCATCCAGGTTTGTTTTTCAAATTAATTTATTTTTGTGAAAAATATTTGTATACTTTATAAGTATTTAATTGCAGAAGAGGAACACTGCAGATTGTATAGTAGTTTGAGATTGAAGAAATCTTCCCATAAAAACAATTTTAGCTCCTAAAATTAGGCTCAAATTTAAAATGATTTGTTGCATTAATTTTGTTTTAAAGTACGAGGAATTATGGAACTATTACAATGTACTTGATTTTTAGTAACAGAAATACTATTCTGTGAGTGAAATTGGTTATTTACCTCTTAATAATCTTTGCCATACTCTTAAAAATATCTGTATTTCACATTTTTGTATATTTTTTACGGTTAAAGTGTATAATTCAGTTATTTCGTAGAATACCTAGTTATTTCATAAAATCTAATCAAGTCAGATAAGGTGTGTAGTAAATTAATGATTCGTTACTTTACTACCTCTTAATAATGTTTTTCATACTCTTAATAAAATATCTGTATTTCACATATTCTTATATTTATTACTGTTAAAGTGTATAATTTAGTTATATCATAGAATACCTAGTAATTTCATAAAATAACTAGTCAAGTCAGATAAAGTGTGTAATAAATTAATGATTCCATACTTATTATTATTCTGCAAATTAATAAATAATATTAAATAGTTAAAATGTAAAATAAACAATTTAATTGAATTATGCATAAAAAAATGTTAGTTATACAAAGATACAATAAAATCGTTTGTTACAACATGGATTACTAAAATGGTGCTTAGAATTGCATAGTGCATAATTTCTAAAACAAATACATATTTATTGACGTACTGTGTTTTACATGAACATTTTTTTTAAATCCCTGTCCAGTACCTAAGCTTTAAGTTGTAGCAACTGATTAAAGCAATTATACAATATTGGGCACTTCTTCGATCTAAATTAGTTTTTCATTTACAAATACTGAAAATAGGGTATGTTACTGTTTCAGCTACTGTTTCTTTTTTCCAACTGGAAAAAAAAAATCTTCTTTGGTTATTTTCATGATAGCTACTGAAATAGATGTGGTATTAACTGTTCCTCTGCCAACTTCTCATATTGGAATATGCACTGTAAGCCCCACAGAAATTTCAGAATGAGATTTATCTGACATTAGTTTTTATCTTCTTAGCTTGAATTTACAAACCATCTATACAATTTCTTCCCTTCCTATGAACATTCAGATCATTTAAACAATTTTCAGATCTTCTGTACAATTTTGTCTTCCTAAACACAGTCGTCAAAACATGATATGTTGATAGGATCATTACATTTTGAACAAACTGCATTTTCACTGCATTCTTTTAAACAAACTATACATATTTTACTAATAGCTTAATTTAGTCTTTTTTTTTCTCTTTTTCCCACCCAGCACCTCATTATCTTATTGAGTACTTATTGCAGTCATAGCACCTTGCGATTGATCATCTTCATCTAGTGAATCAAATGCTTCCTTTGGAATGCGAATTGTTGATAGTCGAACTCCTACTGCACAACCAAACAAAACCGACGAATTATTGTTAATTACAGTAATATTGCATGTAAATGAAAGTAAAACTTTCCACATTCTTAAACGAAACATAAAAATTAATATCATTATTATTGTACAAGATACTGGATATGCGGGAAATCACGAAAACACCCACGCGTTTGCCGGGGTTCGAAAGTTGGACCTAACTACCAGTGTTCAGCGATTTTCTAGCTTTTAGGCATGCCAGGTGAGCGGGCTGCGCCCACTTTATTAGTGTATGCATCCACAAGATACTTTATACACATTCCCCATGCGGAAATTCTCGAAAACACCCATGCAGTGTGAGGACACGTCAGCTGAGCGGGCTGCACCCGTTTTATTCACGTATGCATCCAGAAGATACTGCATACACGTTACAAATGCCGAAAATCACGAAAACACCCACGCGTTCGCTGGGATTCGAAAGTTGGACCTAACTACCAGTGTTCGGCGATTTTCTAGCTGGCAAGCATGGCAGTTGAGCGCGCTGCGCCCGCTTTATTCGCGTATGCATTCACAAGATACTGCATACACATTCCCCATGCGGAAATTCTCGAAAACACCCATGCAGTGTGAGGACACGTCAGCTGAGTGGGCTGCTCCCGTTTTATTCACGTATGCATTCAGAAGATACTGCATACACGTTACAAATGCCGAAAATCACGAAAACACCCACACGTTCGCCGGGATTCGAAAGTTGGACCTAACTACCAGTGTTCGGCGATTTTCTAGCTGGCAAGCATGGCAGTTGAGCGCGCTGCGCCCGCTTTATTCGCGTATGCATTCACAAGATACTGCATACACATTCCCCATGCGGAAAATCTTATGCAACGGGAGAGCTCAACAGCTGAGTGGGTTGCGCCCACTTTATTCACGTATGCATTCACAAGATACTGCATATACGTTACTCATGCGGAAAATCACGAAAACACCCGTGCGTTCATTGGGATTCAAAAGTTGCACCGAACTACCAGTGTTAAGGGATTTAGCCGCTCAACCGCTAATGTGTTCTTGACTTTATAGTGGGTTGAAAATGTGTTGTTTCTAACCAGTAGTTCTTACTTTACAGCCATTTGGATTTAGAACTGCAATAACAAATGCTTCTGGATTACTTGCTTGTTAAGTAGTTCCACTCTTTTCTTTTTCATAATTTATTAAAATCTATCTCAAATCATTCATCTGACTTTGGATGATAAAAAGTTGGTATAACAATAAACTTCATACTTCTATATAAAGATGAAAATTATATTCTTATCTCTATCACATCATAATCTGAAGGCAAGCTTTGTTTGATTTAGGTCTTAAATTGAAATTTTTAGTCTATGAGAAAGCAGGAAAAATATATTTAATCATTTAGGAACACCTTATGTAAAACTTAATGATTTGAATTATTAAAAGAAGTCATGCAGTATTATAAGTATTTAAGCAGTAAACCTCTTATTCTGTGAACTATTATGATTACTAGCTGTTATCCTGACATAATGCTTATTGGAAGATACTTAATTCTTTATAATACTGGAAGATGCATAATTCATCTTAAGTATATATTTTGGTTGCTCTTATTTCTTCTTAAACATTATACCAATGATAGAAGTGATTCTATCTTAACCTCCCATAACAGTTTGCTAAATGACAGCACACTGATACACCAAAGATAATGTTTTATTTTGATCATTGGCAACACACAGCTTTTAAATCACTGAGTTTTTTACACCTTGTATATTATAGTGTAGTTGCTAATACTAACAGTCGGATAAATCCTGTTGGTTATTTTACTGTTTAGTGGGTGTAGTGTGGAAATATTAATTAATAACACATGTGATCAATTATTTCATGAAATAACCTAGGTATTGCATGAAGTAATGGATTTCATACTTTGACAGTAACATATATATGTAGTTACACTTTACAATATTTTGTAAAATTATAAAACAGTGTATTATAAATTTTAAATACATTTTATGATGCCTTATTTTTTATTCTGTGTATATCTATTGCAAAATATATAGTATAATTTTCCTCCAATGTTGGGCACTAACTATTATAAGCATTGGCCACTACTAGAGCCAGAAGTGGTGGTGAGCACCTAATAGGTGGGCCATCATTGCCGCCTATGAACAGATAGACAATTTATATCCATGCCTTCTTCAGAATTCGAACCCAGGCCCCTTAGTATGGCAGTCAAAGTCACTAACCACTTTTCCATCTGGGCGGTGCAGAATGTGTAATATTTAAATATAGAAATTTCAGATTTGATTGAGGCTTCATCTGAAATATATGGAACAGTTTCTTAATCTAATTTGACAGCTTTTTACAGCTCCATAAAATTTAGAAGGAACTGTTAATCAAAATAAAATTCATTGCATAAAAATCAAATAAGCTGTTTTTTGTTGGTGAGGGCGGGGGGCTTTCAGCAAGCGTGTTGGGTTTCTATTGTTTGCAATGAATATTTCAGCTCTGAAAGAATTAAAATTTTTCATTACCTAAATTTATCAAGGGTTAGGATATTAGGAATTTATTTATTTATTTACTGGACAAATAAATCTGAATCAATATTTTTGTTGCAGGTCTGCAGCCTTCATGCAACTAAATATATGAATGGCTTTACATTTGCAAAATCTGTAGCTACCTTACATCGTGAAGTTTTAGGAAGTTTACCTGAAGTAAGAATAGCTTCAACAAATAAAATTATGATTTGTGTTTTTTAAGTTTTTTTGCATTTATTATATGTATACAGACAGCTCTGCATTCATCCAAAGTTATTTGATACCTTATGATTGAAAGTTGAGATTTATTTAATTCATTGTTTACTGACTACTTGATTGACATTGCTATTTTATTGACAATCTGCCAAAATGAAACATTACGCACTTTATTAAAAAAAATTTTTTTTTAAACAATAAGTATGATTTGGAAATAGAAGAATGAGGCTGCAAAAAGGATATTGATTTATCAAGCATATAACATTAATATTTTCATTAAGTGATATAATTCTAGTTTACATTTTGTGTTTCGATAAAAAAGCAGATTTTTAACAAAATTCTGACTAGAAATATCTTATATGATATTTGTGTGATATTTTATTTACATTGTTCAATTGTAATTTTAATTATTGCCATAAAATAATGTTGCGTACGGGTTCATAATTGATTGAATGCACAAGTCATTGAAAAGTTAATAAAATTTATTCTTTTCACAAGAAATAAAACAAAATACTGAAATATTTCCCCAGAGATATTCGTACAATATTACCAATATCTAAAACGTTAAACAGAATTCAATTCAAAACAGAGGAAGTTAATCCAGTCTTACAGCGAATTCGCTACAGTCAACAACAGCATTAAGTAAACAAACAGTTCGCTTAAAACAGCTACAACCGAGATGAGGTGTTTTAATTTGGCTTTTATAAGCTTTTTCATTACTTACTAGACTATTCTGGTAAAACCTCAATTTTTCTCGATATTTGTAGATGGCAACAGTAATTACAATATATTTATTAATTAAATGCATGCGCTCTTTTATTTTTACTTTTCAGACGTAGATTTCTCTTCAAAAATTGTCTGCATTGCATGGGAAAATAAAGCAATTTTAGTTACAATTCTAAATAAATATGAAATCCGTAACACTGCCCCCTTCCTAAGGACAGCATGTCCCGGGCAGTACAATCCCTGGACAGGAAGCCAAACTTACAACTAAGGCATCAAGGCAATAATAAACATTACAAAATAAACAATAATTGCAATAAGTAACTTTCAGGTTAGGTTAGGTTATTCAATTATGGCAAAGCACACGAGGGCTATCTGCCTAAAGGGAGGGATGCCTTCGTGGAGGACTTTCTAAGGGAAACTGGCTCGTATACACGTTACACATGGGGAAAACCACGAAAACGCCCATGCAGCCAGCCCGTTCGCGGGATTCGAACCTCGGACCGAACTACCAGTGTTCAGCGTCTTTACCGCTCGGCCGCTGGTGGGCAAGTAACTTTCAGCAAATCAAATATTATTAAATGCTAAATACTAAAAGGACCATGGCCTTATACTATTTACAATTGTATACACTATGTACTATGGTATTATACGTATTAAGGAGCTAACCTGTCATAATGGACGATTTTAGGCTTAGAGTTGGATAACTTATGGGTCATCCCAAGGTGATTGTAGTTTCAGACAGATTCCTTTGCGTCGAGTTGGATTCCACAACCATACCTTGTCTCCTTCATTGAAACAATGTCCAGTAGCTCTCGTGTTGTAGCTAGTCTTGATCTTCTCTGTCGCCAAGTTGACTCGCTGTCGTGCAAAGTTGTGCATCACTTCAAGCCGTGCCTGGAGATCTTGAATGTATTCCTCAGGCTATGAAGGCACATTCGAAGGGCGACCAAACAAGAGAACGCTTCAGTCGAAGGTCACGACCAAAGAGCATCTGGGATGGAGAATTGCTGGTAGTCTTGGGTTTCTCTTCGATCCTAGTATGATTTTTTTCAGCTTTCTGAGCAGGGTCTTTCAGACAAGATGTCAGTGTTTCCAGCTGAGGATCCCTTTTGATGATCGATAGTCATCTCCTCAGATGCTGAAAGCAATTTGTTGTTTTTGAAGTCTAAAGAAAAATTGTATTTCCTTAAAAAGTCCAACCTGAGTATGTAAGGATTTGTAATATCCGCCACATATGCTGTGTGGTAGTAGGTGGCACTTCCAAAGGTAATGTTCACATTTAACTTCCTATCTATGTCAATTTTTTCACTGGACGCGTTGTGGAGGGTAACATAGGATGGCGTCCAAATCAGGTTATCTTTAAATCGTTGAGCTAAATTTTTCTGAATGGTGATAACATTAGCTCCTGTGTCAATGATCATATTGCAAGGAACTCCATCGATATACCCATTAATGGATAGTCTATTACTGTTTCCACTCACTGCAGAAATCTTGAGCGCTTTAAAACAGGGTTTTTTACTATCTGGCAACCTGCACTCCTCGATATGGTCATTAATTTGCCTCCTGCTTCGTTCCTGGAAAATGATCTTACTTTCCGTACCCCTGGGTGTTCTGCAGTTCCTTCATACATGGCCTTTATCTTTGCAGCTCCAGCATTTTGGTTTCTTGCCACTCTTTTTCCATTTCTTGGCATTCAATTGGCTGTTCATATCGTCCGTATTATTTTCTGTGCTCTGGGGTGTTCAGCAGTTCCTTCACATGTGCCTTAAAGCACCACTGGTCCAGCACTTTATGGTCAGTTTCTTATCACTAATATACTGTCGCAAGGCATTCACTTTTATGGTTAAATTGTCAAGGTGAGCAGTCATTTGATCCACTGGTTCTTGTATGCGAGCAGCTCTGATTGGGTGGTTACTACAAGTTGCTTGCTGGGCTGCCTTGAATTTCATGGCGTAAACTAGTGCGTTTTTCAAATCTTAAACAACTGCCATTCGTAGAGCTTTCTGCATTTCAGGATCCTGGATGCAGTCAATAAAGTATTGCAGGGGCAGGATTTCCCTTGTTTCTGTCAGGCACTACGAAAAGGCGAGAGGTGGGACAGCCTTTCGACATCCGTGGCAAGCTCCTGGAATGTTTCTGTTGGCTTCTGTAGATGGGATTTTAATTGAAGCCTGCTATAGTCTTTTAAAAATTTCTCCTCAAAACGTAGCTCCAATGCGCCGGACAGAGCTTCGAAATCTAGTGTCTGGTTTTCGGGAAGAATCTGCAGGATATCTGCTGCATCTGCTCTCCAAGAAGCGGTGAGATGGCAGGGAACTTAGCTTAGGAATCCCACCCATTTGCTTCCACCACTATTGAGAATTGTGTCTTGTATACTTTCCAAGACTTTTGGATGAGCGTGGATTCTCATTGCGTGGATTCCCACGCAATGAGAATTGCATGGGGATAACTTCAGGGAGGAACGAGAAGGCATGGATAAAAATTTAAATCTATCAAAATTGTTTCCTGCTGTCGCTATGCATTTCTTTAAGGTGTCAACTTCTTTGTCGACAACAGCAGAAACCCTCTCTTCAATTTGTTGTTCGATTTGTTCTTGGACGGTAGAAACTCTTTCGTCAATTTGTTGCTTCACGCAGAAACTCTTTCTTGAATTTTTCCAACTTTTTCTTCAACTGTGTCTATTCTGCCTTCCATAGCCTCGAATTTATTTCTATTACGCAGGTAATTTCTCATTTCATTTTCTCTTGACTTGCTTCAATCTTTTCTTGTACAGTTTTCATCTCTCCTTTAAAAGTTACTTGGCCAGCTTCCATCTTTTCTTTAACTGATTCTTGTCCCGCTTTAATCTCTTCTTTAAAGGATGCTTGGCCAGCTTCCATCTTTTCTTGAACCACTTTCATCTCCTCTTCAACGGAATCTTGGCGAGCTTTAATTTCTTCTTTAAATGCAGCAAAGGCTGCCATAAATTGTCTTAATTGTTCTTCCATCGCTCGTATAATTGGCATTCAAAAACCCCACTCTTGACACCAAAAATTGTTGCGTGCCTTCAGGTTCGTAATGGATTTAATGCTCAAGTCATTAAAAAGTTAATGAAATGTATTCTTTTCACAAGAATTAAAACGAAATACTGAAATATTTCCTCAGAGATATTCATACAATGTCAAAAATACAAATATCTGAAATGTTAAACAGAATTCAGTTCAAAGCAGAGGAAATTAATCCAATCTCACAGTGAATTCGCTACAATCAACAACAACATTAAGTAAACAAACAGTTCGCTTAAAACAGCTACAATTGAGATGAGGTGTTTTAATTTGTCTTTTATAAGCTTTTTAATTATTTACTAGAATATTCTGGTAAAATGTCGATATTTGTGGATGGCAACAGTAATTACGAGATATTTATTTATTAAATATTAAATGCATGTGCTCTTTTATTTTTACTTTTCCGACGTAGCTTTCTCTTCAAAAATCGTCTGCGTTGCATGGGAAAATAAAGCAATTTTAATTACAATTCTAAATAAATATGAAATCCATAACAATAATTAAGAAAGTAAATAGTCGGCATCATATGCTGTTCATTTCAGTACATATCTTTTTCTGCCATTCAAAAATTTCATTGTGCACAAAATACAAAGAATTAACCTTTATGAAAGCTATTTAATTTTTTAGGAAAAAAATAGTTTATTTTCTTCATGTAATCATTAAAAATGATTCTAGTTTTTCTGTATTATTCTATGAATATGACTATATTAATTATTGTGCTTATCATCCTTAATCTGATATATTCATACTTGGCAGCAGACCTACAGTTTTGAGAAACTGAAATTGAAAAGAGGAGGAAATTTTTAATAAAAATTTTTGCTGTCCAACAGTCATATCAACTAACTGAAATTTAAATGAGCAAAGGATTTATATGGGGATTTTTAAAAAATTTTTGCATGAATTTGTCAGTTTCATGTAATGACCTAACAATGTAAAAGACGTTCTTTTGTTGTAAATAATCTTAAGCAGTTTTAATGAATAAAGTGAAGTATTAATAATTTATTAGTGACTAGAAAATTCTATTTCATATTTTAAAATCAGATATATAAACAATTGCAGTTGATAAGTAATTCAGTCAAATCCAAATTAGTATAATTTTAGGGAGAGTTTTTATTGTGTGAGTATGAGGTTAAATATGACTGTGACACTGTGAATGTAAGATAAGGTTAATTTATAATTTGAACTTTCTTTTTAGGTGGTTTATCTAAGTTATAAGTGGTTTACTTTCGAACGAGGAAAAAAGTTATTTATTTTTTTAATCTTTCAGCATGAAATTCTTGCTCAAGTTGATAGAGATGTCATGATGGAAAAAGAAGTTGAACATTCAGAAGGTATGTATTTGTAGGCCAGATGAATTGAAAAACTTGAAATGTTATTTAAAAGAATGACAACTCTTATAGGCAAAATAAATAGCTGGAAAGTGTTTGAAGAAATTAGATGAGGTAACATTTTCCTTAGCTCAGAAGGATACTATAGATCATCAAAATTACCCATAGAATAAAGTCTAAAGTAATACTCATCAAGTGAGAATTATATGTATGAATATAAAATTAAAGAAAAAGAGAATAAATAATTTTGAACCGACTCAATTCAAAGACTTGAAAGAAAATAAATAAATTTAAAATTAGCTCTATTTTGAAAATTTTTAATTAAAAAGTGTGTTTTTGTGAATGGAAAGTGTAGAACTCAATAGTTTTAAATTAGAAGAAGTTTTGGAAACGATAGAAATACATAAAAATTGGCAAAGGAATA
This sequence comes from Stegodyphus mimosarum, assembly GCA_000611955.2. Lineage (NCBI taxonomy): Eukaryota > Metazoa > Arthropoda > Arachnida > Araneae > Eresidae > Stegodyphus > Stegodyphus mimosarum. The sequence continues at coordinate 34,707 of KK121810.1, forward strand.
CAGCTAAAATCTGATTCAACTTTGTCGAAAGGAGGTAGATCAGAGTTCAATTGAAACCCATTTCCAGGCAGAACTGCCATGTTTCTGTTCACTCAAAATCAGTTCATCTGAATTTCAAATGTCTCCTCTACACTGTCGCTTTTTCTTCAAGTTCAATAATGCAAAAGATAATATAAATAAAATTTACTACACAAGTAAAATTAAATGAGTTACAAAAGTATTAATAATTTATATAAATTATTATTTAAATAAATTTAAAATTAATAAATTATATAATTATATAAATAAATTATTAATATTTAAATAAATTTAAATGAGTTACGAAAGTGCAATAATGAAATACAATAAGAACTTAAAAAAGGGTGAAACAGAGATGCTTAGAGTTATATTTTAGCACTATTGGTGATACTGGGGAATGACAGTTGGAAGTCTTAAATCTCTCAAAAGGTGAATTCAAAGTTATGATTTTTTATCAATAAAAATTGGAAAGCATTTAAGCAATGCAAGCAAGAAAAAGAATAAAGGATAAATGTTAGCAAAGGATGAATTTTTCACACCATGGGCTTATTATGATGACTTGGAATATAGTAATCCCTCAGTTAATGAAAACTAAGTCGAGAAATAAATACTGTACAGTAATTACATAATTACATTGTAACCCCTTTAAATACATTCATTATTATCCTTCTTTATATTTGAGTGTTCAGGTTAGAAGTCCGTAACTATAAAAGAATTCATAGGGTGTAGACCACTCCAGCTTTTTTTAGTTATCAATTAATGAGATTAACTGGAATTTAATTTTCTTTTAAAACTGTAGTAAAAAAAATTATCTTTTGCTTTAGTTGTTCAATTTTTATGCAAACTTTTTAAATTCTGACAATTTGATTAATAATTGTATTTGCAACAACTTTTTTATAGAAATTTTTCAGTTGATCAGTGTAATTGTTGAAAAATTGAGTTTTCTTTTATCAAAAAGCCTTACTTCTTTTAGATTACAAATGCTTAGATCAAGGTAATCTACAGCTAACTGATTTTTATTTGTCTTGTTAAGCTTCAAACAGTTGGGTCAACGTTGCTTTTTTTGTTAAGATAATATAGTTGAATCAAATATATTATCTATATATCTGTAGGTGAAAGCAAATGTATTGTTATCATCTGTTGTAAGGTTTTTAAAAAACCTGTACTCTTTAAAATCGATGTAACTTCTATAGATGTAACTTTATGTTAATACCATTTTTTATGTATTTCTATTGTTTTCACTTCTTCTAATTTTAAACTACTGAGTTTTACATTTTTCATTTACAAAAATGCATTTTTTAATTATAAATATCAAAATAGCACTAACTCTAAATTTATTTATTTTAGATCTTTGAATTGGTTCAAAATTGTGTACTCTTTTTGTCTTTAACTAATTAATTTTTTAGCACCCTTTTGCACAGAAATAATTTTAAGATCTTTTTATTTAAAAATTTCTTCAGTACTGTATATATATATATATACAAGCATTTAATATAAGAAGAAATTTGTTAAATAATGTTTTTTTAAACAATTTTTAAAAGATCATCTTATCTGAGGAAAAAATTGTAAGGGCAGTTTAAATTCTCTGCCCTACAAAAATGTTAATTGACAAAAATGTTAATTGGTATCTAAAAAGTTAAAACGAGGGAAAATATAATTAAAGGTCATTTAAAGTTAGAAAAAATTTATTAACTGGAGTAACAAATGAAAACTTCAACCTATGTTTAATGTTTCAAATAGAACTTTTCGAGGGATTAGTGTTTAAAATATTTAACCCAGATGATTAATAAATGCTGAATAGATGTTTCATTCTTCCTGCCATTATGTGACTCAAACCTCTGTTAATTAGTTATTCTCAAATGCAAAATAATATTACTAATAATCTCATAATGTTAATGTTACCCTGATATACTAGTTATGAACAAAGAATAAAAGTAAATTCAAAATCAAAATAAATTGAAATGTAAAAAATACAAATACATAATTTATATAAAGATAACCTAGAAAAACTACACAAAAACATTAAAAAATATTATTGTTTATCATTTATGAAAATTTATGAATGTGCCGTATAAACACCAATAAAAAAAGAGCGAAGTTCAGTAACATAAAAAGCTAAAATCTTAACTGCTAAAAAATGAGGAATTTCTGAAATAAGAAAACTACTTTAAAATCATTATTATTTTTGGAACTGAGCTACTTTAAAAACTAATTTTGCTTGTATTGCTGTAAAGGATAAAATTATAAAAATGAAAAGGAGCCATAAAAAACTCGCCACTGTATGCAGACTGTGAGTCACTGTAAAAATGGCTAACATTTCTGGAGTCAGAGTGTAAGAGAAAAGACAGGTTGCCAAATTCTGTGGTTTGAAATTGTGAGAAAAGTGAGATACACAAAATTTGTAAAAATATCTTGAAAATGTGGTAAAAGGAGAGTGGCATGTTCAGTGTGGTTTTGAATGTGTGAGAAAAGGGGTGTATTCAAAAGTAGTGAAAATCTTGAAATTGCAGTACAAGGAGGGTAGCACATAAATTTTTTCAATATTTTTTTACTTCCTTGTATGAAGTAAAAAGCAAATATTGTAATCGTGAAAAATTTTGGGTACCATATTTCAATGAAAATATCTATTTTGACTGTTATCGAATGCAATTTAACAATGTTTTTGAGTGACATTCGTACACGAGAACAGAATAAAGGACTCTTTTCCCCGCAAAAAATTATAAAACTGATTTAAAATGGATTCTGAAGAGAGTTTTTCATGTCGTCTGTACATATGTACATCGCATAACTCAAAAACAAGTAGCCTCAGAACTTTGAAATTTTGTATATAGAACTGCTATAACATGTAGATGTGCGCCTCCTATTTTGGTTACAATCAACCGCACCAAAAGTATATAAATTTATGTATATATATATACTATATATATCCATTCTGTTACTCAGTGCATTGAGCTCAGTTTTTTTATTCTTATATGTTGGTAAATTGTTCATTTTATGCCTTTAGTAAATCTGCATGCAAGATTTATAGAATTATCAACAATTTAAAAGTTGTTTAAGCAAGGCTAAGCCTAATCATTTTTTTTATCGTGGACATATTTGTTTACATTTGAAACTTAGGAGAATATTGGATTTGTTGCCAATCTAGAGAAACTAAGCTTCTCAACAACAAAGATAACGCCTTCTTTTATTATTGCTAGTTAAATCATGCTTAATCCATTCTGGAATTTATTCAAGGAAATAAGTGTTTAAGATTTACTTTGTAAATTTTAATATAGATATTTTGAGTTTTTATGTATTTTTGCCTTGTTGCGAAGTGAGAACTGAATTAATTGAATGAGAAATACTGAATTGTCTGTGAAAAACTGTTTGTTTGTTTAATTTCTTTGACACATCGTTTTAGATTTATTATAGTATTTGAATAGAACATGTGGCAATGATTAGGTAATTCTCCAGATGATATACATAAGTTTTGTGCATTCTGATGAGTTATAAAATGAGTGAGATGTAACACTGTTAATTGAACCTAGCGCCAGAGTGTTGCTGTGGTAAACAAATATAGTGAATTTTAAAGAGTGCATTTATTCTATTGTGGTTTATGTGCTATTAATGAAGTAGATTTAATTCAATCCAATAAATTTAAATGAAATGCAAAATGCATATAATTTAATATTCCGTACAAGGAAATCATGTGGTGTACATATCAGATTTTTTTAATTAAGTATACGTATACTCTTATGGTTTTTTTACCATAAACTCACTTACTGTTAGTGCAAGTCATAAAGCTTAAAATATCCCACTCTCCTTGATCTGTAAATAATTTAATGGCAAAAAGCTTGTTTTGTGTGTGTGTAAGGGGGTGGGGAAAATATGGCATACATTATACTTTTCCTTTTTGTGAGTAAGCTTGCATTAGTTTCCAAAGTTTTCTTTTATCCATTGATTTTTAATGTTAAGATAACAAGGAGTTGGCACAAAACTTTCTCATGCAGTTATTTCAATCAAACATGGCATTGTGATAAATTTGAAGCAAGTTTTTGTTAGTAAAACTCAATAAACATTAACTCGTAATATCATAATAATGAATGGAATGCAGGGTTTAGCAAATCACGTTTGTGTTCACACCTTTGTCTTTCTGTTATAAGCGAATGCTGCATACTCATCTCATCTTCGAATGAAATTCGAAAATGAATCTTCGAAAATGAATATCATGGCGTAGTTGTTTGAACGCAATCCCCTTTTGTGAATAATATGTCTTTTTTTAAGGAACCTGGATGGCTACTTATTTATCTCTTTGCAAATTAATTGCAAATTTTTAGAAAAGCCAAAAAAAAAAAAAAAAAAAAAAAAAAAAAAAAAAAAAAAAAAAAAGATGGATAATTAAATGAAAATTGTAGTTATATAAGTGATGATTAAAGCGATTATTGCTATGAAAGAAACCAAATCATTGATACTTTGCAGCAAGGGAAATGTGCTAAAACAGCATTATGTGGTATGACTTTAATGGAAAAGCACCCTTTTTATTTTGATTAGGTACCACTTTATTTTACATTTTATCATTAAAAGCATGAAAAGTGAGATGTAGAAACAGTATTTTGGTTTCTGCTGTGCTACAAAAACCGTAATATTTTTGAAAAAAAAAAACTTGCATAGCACAAGTCATGTTTGGAATATATATATATTATATGTTTACTTGGAAGTAAGATGAAGCACTTTCTCTTTATTTTAGTTGTTGTTAATTGATGGTAGATTGATTTATCCCCTTGATAAGTCAATTAATCTGCTATCAATGGCAATAACTGGTTTTTTTATACTTAAATAAGTTTTACTTTTGATTTTGGCATTTTTTGCGATTTAAGTTTTTTCGTAACTGTTTTTAAAGCAGAGGACTTGAAAATTCTTTTTTAAAATTCTGACAATTCCTTTTTGATGATGATTTTAAATTGAAATTTATGTTCCTTGGAGATGTTATATTTAAAGTTTTTCTTATTTATAATTTTTTGTGAATTATTGCTTTATATATTATATAGATATACTAACAGAAAATTTAATTAACAGACACAAATGAAGATTTTTCTGATGTTAATTACAAGTATTATGCATATGGACATAGATTAGGTTATTATCCTGAACTCTCTAAAGCTACTAAGTCTTCACTCTCGAAGAATTCTGTAACTCCAAAAGAAAGATGGCAGAAAGCATATTCTGCTGTATTAAAGGAAGTGCAACGGTCTAAGATGTCATTTATTAAAAAAGATGAAATTTTTGAAGCATGGAAGAATCATAAAGCTCAACAATCCATATTTAGAGTTTATGAAGAATTGACAGAAAGACGGAAGATGTTGGAACTGTTGAGATTAAGTATCAACATTGAACCTTCAACTCCAGTAGACGTAGATAAAAATCCTCTTTTAATGACAGGTTAGTTCAGTTTGCTTATTGATTTTTATGTATTCAATGTTAGGTATTACATATATAGTTACTTGTAATTAAAAACACACACACACAAAATGTGTTACTACAGCTATTCTTATTGACAGTCAATAAGAATATTAAAGTAAAATATTTAGCTTTTAGATTGGCAAATTCTTGATGAGGAGAATTTACTAATGGATTAATTTCATTACTGGAGTTTAAATTTAGTTACAAATAAAATTTTAATTTCTTAAATTCTAAATTAAAGTTGGTTCTAATACTTGGCTAAATGTTTTTTCTTTAATTATTACATTTTTAAATTGTTAAGAATGAACGAGCACAGCAGTTGATACTAACAAATATTCTTTTTAATTGTGTTAGCATTAAGTGGAAATAATGCTATAGCTCATAATGTGTATGTGCTGATATGATGATTATTTTTCCCCCTTCATTTGTAAAAGATTTTTTCATGCTTTTATTTTTAATTATCAATGATTGTATATACAATCATTAAAATGTACATTATTAAGTTATTTTGATTCATTATTGAACTAAAGGCATGTCAGCAAAATTTGTTTTATATTTTAATTAGAGGTCCCATCATTTTTAAAACATCCTCAAAATATAAAAAATTTTATGAAAATCCTCCCTTTCCATTTTTTTCTCCCTCCTCCCCTTTTTAAGAGAGGTAAAAAAATTATTCAAATATTTTTTGAAGTTAGCTTCATTTTGTTTTTACAAAATATCAACCATTCTACTGAGTGTAAATTTCAAGATTTTCTTTGTGCTTTTTAATGTAATACATGGCTTCTGTGAAATTAGATTGGGTTGTTATAAATTATGGTGAAAGGAAATACAAGGTAAGTTGAAATGAATGGCTAAATTTCATAGGTGTACTATGCAAAATGTATTCATTAAAAATATACATACCTGCGGAGGTGATATAAGTAAATTTTGAATAGTCGTCAATAAATGGTGCTGGAAGTCCATTTGTCATCAGCTTTTCTGCGAAAACAAAACAGGCAGAAAAATAATGTCCTCGTAAAATGGTGATGCAATAGCAAAAAGCATTTTGTGTGCTTGAGTTTCATGTTAGCAAGTCTATTGTCATTGTTCAGTGCCAATTCTGAATAAAATATGGACAGACAGTGCCAGACCATAAGGCAATTTGTCATCGGTACACAAAATTTTAAGAAACAGACTGCATTTATAAATCAAAATCAACAGGTCATCCTTCATTAGAAGAAGACTACTGTGTGAGAAGCCCTCAAAAATCGACATATCAAGCTGGACGAGACCTGATAGTAGCTTAGAAAACTATGTGAAAAGTTCTTAGGATGTATTTACAAATGAAACCATATCGTTTGCATTTAGTGCAACATGTAAAAACCCAAAGATCTGCCACGTCGATTATCTTTCTGTGAGACTCTTCTGGCAGCATGGAGGATGGCGAATTTTCGAAAATGTAAGTATTCAATGCTGAATCAATTTTTCACATTTCTGGATTAGTAAATAAGTATAACACGAGAACTGAAGGTACTGTACATCCACATGAGCCAGTGCAATACTAACGTGAGTCTCCTAAGGTTAATGTGTTTTGTGAACAATAACAATATTTCATGAAACTATCTATGGTCCATTATTTTTTCTGAAACCACTATGATGGGAGGAGTGTACCTTGATATGCTTAAATTATGGCTTCTGGGGGGGCTACAGCTGTAAGAGGGTATGCGGTGGATTGGTCGTGTATCTTTCACAGACGATATGTTCTTGCCTTGACCCCTGCAATCCCCAGGTCTCACCCCATGTAATTTTCCCTGTGGGGGTTCATAAAAGATTGTGTGTATGTGCCTCCAGGTCCAAAGGCAATGACTGATTTGAAAGCCCATGTCACAGCTGCTATCACGAGCATTGATTCAGGCATGCTGCACAAAGTTTGGCAAGAATTGCATTTCAGAATTGATGTATGCCGTATAAGAAAAGGTGCACATATTAAATATTTGTGAGGAGTACATTTGAAACTTGCTTATATTACATATGCTTATATGCACATTTTTAATGAATATATTTATTTTATTTGAATACATTTATTGCATAGTGCCCCTATGAAATTGAGGTGTAAGGACTTATCCTGTAATTAGTTGTAATCCACAATTACTTTATGTGTTGGGAGGGGAGGTAAAAAAGGCATTTTAGAGTGAAACATGAGAATGAGAAAATATTTTTGAGTGAAGGTTTCCTCCCTTGATTATTTCATTGAAGTTTCTTGTTGTAAATAGTTTTTGATAGGTTTTTTAGAAACATAAATATAAGAAGGTTTTAAGAATGACAGTTTTCATTGATAGAAAGGTTTTTAATCTTTTAAGTTTCAAGTTTTCTATTTTTCTTTTTTAAAAAGCCAAAATATTTTTATAGGTAGTGTTAGTAATATATTGAATTTTTTAGTTGCTATTTTGTGGCATGTAAATACTATATTTTAAACATTTATTTGTAAGCATTTTATGAGAGAAAAGAAATAATATGGTAAAAAATATTTAAAATTGTCTTCGATTAAAATATTTTAAAATTTTCTTCATAAATAATCATATGTTGGATTTTTGTGGATTTTTTGTGTTGAAAGTAGTTTCACTGCAACTTCTTGTTTCGCTTTAGTCAAAAATAAAAATTGTCCATAGTGTGAAAGATTTTACTCCTCAAAATTAACTATGTGCTTTTTTGGTAGGTTTAAAGCCTAAAACTATTGCTGAATTAGTACTGTTGCTTCAACGTCCTAGTAAACAATCTGCTGCATATTCAAAGTTGAAATCTGAAGAGCCATGCAGTAGTACAGAACGTTCTGAAGAACAATTGTAAGTTATATTCTTTTCAGTATATAAGTAATTAAACAGTTAATCTATTGACTCAGGGCTAGAATATTTTTTTGAAATATACAGAATAACAGATCAAAATCAAATTCACATATCCAGCACTAATGTCATCGGAGCATAATATTGTATAGTTTTTCTCATATTGCGCTATATTCAATATTGCAACATGCCAAATCAATATGATTAGTGAACACAGAATGCAATATTGATATGAGAAATTTTCAGCTTGGGATATTTAGATAAATTAATCCAAAAGCATGGAATGAAGTGTAGAATCAGGTAGTTTCAAAAGATTGTATGTGAAGTTAGTTAGAATAGCATATCGATTTTACATAATCATATGCAGGCATTGTAGGTATTCATAGCTGTATTCAAGTGAAACTGAGTCTCATCTTTTCATGTTAATGATGTTATCATGTTAATGTGAATGTTAGTTAACCGTTGAAGCCATGTGAGTGTAATTTCTGTTGCAAGTTATTTTGAATGAATATGAATGCAAAGTGGTCTGTAGAATTTTCCATACTGTGTCTCATTGCTCATGACACAATATGGCAGACGCAGTAGCAAACTAGTCTCTGTTTGAAATTAATTGGTTTTTGTAATCACTATTTCTGACATTTAAAAGACCAGTGTAGAATTTTTGATGATGTGATTATTTTAACATCATTTTTTGAGTCTCACATTCTAGATGTATCATCATATTCTTAGGTTTTCCATTATTTTTCTGCATAATGCATTAAGCAGCTGTTTGAAGAATAAATACAGATAAGTTTCTGGATAAGTAAAGAAATTAATGTTAATAAAAACTGCTACTTTTATATAAGAAGTAATGTTTTGTTTTAATGTTTGTGTAAATCTAGTAGTTTTTTAGTCCAAAGGGGCTTTGTCCCTGAAGGACTATTGTTTTCGTGTTGCGATTTTACGTCGGAAACATTAGAAGTTTGAATCATTTTTCAAACTGTTGCCACCAAATCTTGCAGCCCCGTATTATATTTAAAGAAATTAAATAATGAAGAATCTGCATAAATGTATGTATATTTCTCCAAATATGATAAGGCAATGGTACCTAGAGCCATCCAGTTTTGAATAACGTACGTTTCCACCCGAATATGTGCATCTGGAAGCCCAAATTTGGAATTTGTTTTATTATCTAGTTCATATTTTGTAAAACTTTAACAAATTTCTGATAAACAAACTCAAGTGATTTAAAAGCGAGCAATGGCAACACTGTACGAGAGAAAAAGAACCTTTTTATCTAAAGCACGCGAAACTGTGTATCGGAAATTCCAAAGATGTACTCATTTTAAAATTATTTTGGGATATTGCTTTTGAACTGAATTTTATGGTTTAAGTGCAAAGAACATGATACTTAATAAATAAAGGTAACACACAAAACATTTAAAAATGCCCTTTTAGACATAATTTAAAATCTGAAACCTTTCAGATTTTTTTTTTTTTTATTTATAGTGTGTGTGTGTGTATGTGATTGTTGAGTCTCAGCATTGTGTTAAATCATGACTGAGAGAATGGATGCATATTGTAGTCAAAGACAGAACTTCTGCTCAACATTATATTACAAAGCCAAGCCACCCAAATGAAAATATCTGAAGATTTCATATCTATCTTGACCTGCCATCAGCTCCTCTAAAAGATTTTAAAGTAATCATGCAGTATGCAATCTACCACTTATAGTTAGTTATTTATTCTGTACATGGCACCACTAAAATGTTAATTTTGAATTCGAGTGTGCAATAAAATGGCAAGAAAAGAAATTTAAAAAAATTTTTTTTTCCCTTTTATTTAAGAATCTGAAAATTTTCTGGCTTTATGTTACTCCTAAAGGGGCATTTTTTTCATTTTCACACACATAATGTTTTGAGGGCATTTGGGCTAATGTCCCTTTGGGCTAAAAATATTTAAAAACAGCATATTATTAAATATATATATACTATGTTACTTATGAAATATGCTGGCACCATCAATAAATCTTAAATACTACTCACTGAGCATAACTAGAGTTCGTGTGGTTGAATGAAATATATACTTAACAAATGGTGTAAGGTGTAAATACAGATATCATTTCAAATTGTAAGGTTTTAGTTAAACTAACAAAATTTTATTTAAATTTAAATCTTTCTGTCTCTTCTCAGTTTCAACTTCCCGTCAGAAGAAGCGCGTGTATTCAGCTTATGCTAATTTGAAGTAGAGCCAAGTACTATTTAAACCAGAGGTAGAAACCTCTCAGTGTGAGAGAGCTTTTAGTCTCAGATCACGATCATTCTGTTCGACGTTCGCCTGACCAGCTAGCAGCTAAATTCTAAGCCATAGTGCTTACTACGTGATTGCTTATTGAAATAAATCCAAGTGTGCTAAGTATTAGTAATTCTTGCTACGCACCATTTAGTTAGAGGCCAACTCCGCGATTAGCTCTGTGAGCAAAGATTAATCAAATTTCTATTTAGCTTTAGTTTAAATTTATCTGATTGTTCATTTAGACCCAAGTGTGGTCTTTACTTTCTGTATCCCTTCCAAGTTGGGAAGTGGTTGTAAATAATATTGATTTAATAAAAGAGGATTTTAAATCCCTTCCAAGTGCAGTTATTCTACCACGTATCCATAGTATCTACAACCAGAACATAGCTGCATTCAGCTCCCTGTTCCAGATCAGGACTTAAGGACTTTAAGGAGTTATTTTAAGATGTTTGCCAAGAACATGCACAGAACACTCAGTCCTGACACTGGCGCTCGAAGAAAAATAAGAGGATGGCCTGAAAGACGAACCTGAGATACCTGCTGTACCTGTCCAGAATCCTGAGATAGCACCTCCCAGGCCTAGAAGGATTTGGCTACATTGTGCAAACCATGCGAGCAGCCATGATGCCAGCGGCAAGTTTTGATGGCAAGACAGCCGTAATCAATTTCCTAGAAAAGCTAGACTCCCACTTCATGCTATATCCAGTCCACGAATTTCAGAAAGTCGCTCTTGCTACCAGCGCTTTGAAGGGCCAAGCGCTAAGTTGGTTCAAGTGCATTGGAAAGAATCTCTTGGGGGAACCAGGAAGCCCCACATACACGTACGAAAATTTCAAAAATTCCTTGGTGAAAGCATTTCCTGTAGTATGAGATCGAGCCAGACTGGAGGCAGAACTTATTAGTTGATATCAAGAAAAAAAAGAAGATTTGTCAAATTTTATTTTGAGAAAAATTCAGGTTTTCAAGCTTTTGTATGGAAGTCGCCCGGATCCTGAAGTTATTCAAATTATACTCCTTTAAAATGAGTGACATTAAAAATTTGATATGAGAAGTGACAGGAAATATAGAAATGGCCCAGAGAAAACAAAAATTATATTATGACGAAAAGAGAAGAGGGGTCAAGTACAATGTGGGAGATAAAGTACTGAAAATCAAGCATAACTTGTCAAATGCCCCAGAAGAAAAGGTGGGAAAATTTTTTCCGTGTTTTGAAGGCCCTTTTATAATTGAGAAAGTTACACAGGCAGTTGTTATATTAAAAAGAAATGATGGGCAAAGGATTACTGCGAATGTGGACCAGATTAAGCCATTTTATAATCGAAACAAAATGGCAGTATTTAAAGATTTTTTTCAGGATCCGAGCCAACGTATTCGCACGGAAGATGTACTTCAGCGAAAACAGCAGGAACCAGCTACAATGGCATCAAAAAATCAGAAAAAAAAAGCTTCCCCTCAACAAAGTAGAACAAATAAGAATCAAAAATGTGGATTTAAAAGGAAGACGGACAATGCAGGTGAGCAGACATACGAACGGACCTACGAGCAGACCAAGAGACGAAAGCAGAATGGGCAAGGAAAGCCCAAAGTAGCCAAGAGAAGTGCGGAAACATCGGAGAGGTGCCTGAGAAGCAAGCAGCCTCGGTTGCAGCCTGAGGATCAACGTCCCGAATGCAGCAGGAACCAGGAGCAGCGACGAACGAGGGCCCAGTCCAGCAAACGCCCAGCAGAGCAACTTCCTCCCCAGTGCAAGTACCCCAGAATGGAAAAAGGGATTTCCAAAAGGAAGAGGAAGGAGCAACAAGTGGTAAATGGTCAACAACCAAAGTCAAGGAGACTGGCCCAAGCTTCAACTTACTCAACTTTCAAGGATTGGGCCAAGAAAAGGATGACTGACCACAACAAGATAAGTAGTATTTCTTATTCCAAAGTTTAGTTAATTTTCGAGTGTACTGCAAGTTGCAGGGTCGATTTTACCTCAAGCGAGGTTGAGTTTTACGCCAAGTGGGCGATAAAGACTTATCTTGAAAAAAAAAAAAAATTTTTTTTGTTTAAAAATTGTAATTCTGCAAAGACTTAAAATTACTTAATGTTTGTAAAGTAGATTCTGAAGCATTGTAAATGGATTAATTGTGTAAAAGCAATGAATTGCTGAAAAAAAAAAAGTTAACTAAATGATTTTGTATTATGCTTTGTCGAAAGACTTGTAAAATTTCTAGAATGAAAAGTCGGAAAATGGAAGAACACGATTTAGTCTATGGACTATTATTTCAGTGTAATGTGATATTTCAGGAAAGTACCTTGAGAAAAGAATAGGAAGCACTTGCTGTAAACTTAGAAATTTAACCTACATTTGTATTTCATGACTGCTATAAAATTGTTAAAGTGTTATAAAATGTAACAAATAATATTATGCTAGCAATGCACGTTAAGTGCAATATCAATGTGAATTATATGTGCAAACTGCGAATTGTATGCATGAAAAGTTAAAGTTTGAGTAATTTTAGAATGCAAGTGTTAAATAGGCTCTCCACCAAATACACTTAAAGTGTTAGACATAAAGCTAGTGAGAACCTCAGGTTTAGCTGGTTATAGGGCGTCTTTTGAGGTCTCGTATGTCAAGTTCTAACTAATGTTAGTCGATCGTAGGTGGGAGATTTGAACACTCCCGAACACAGAAAACCCGCAATGGCGGTTTGCTTTTCATCCAACACCGGTGAGATTTTAATTTTGCTTGAATGATAATGTGTGTGTGCGAATTTACACGGGTAAGAATAAAGAATGTTACCTAGAAATTACTGTTATTATGTTGTACTAAAATTCCTTTCCTTCCAGATTTTGCTGGAAGAAGTAAGACTTGGATGAAAAAAAAATTTTTTTTGAAGAATAATGTACAAAGCAAATTTCGTCTGTAAATATTTTTCACAAACAGATATTGCCTTGTAAGGGTTGGCCTAAGTTTAGAAGAGTTAAATTTTGACTATTTGTTTAGAATTGCGAGTTTCAACATGGTCCGTTTGGACCACAGTAGTTTAACTACCGCAATTCTGGCGGGAAGTATGTAAGGTTTTAGTTAAACTAACAAAGTTTTATTTTAATTTAAATCTTTCTATCTCTTCTCAGTTTCAACTTCCCGTCAGAAGAAGCGCGCGTTTTCAGCTTATGCTAATTTGAAGTAGAGCCAAGTACTATTTAAACCAGAGGTAGAAACCTCTCAGTGTGAGAGAGCTTTTAGTCTCAGATCACGGTCATTCTGTTCGACGTTCGCCTGACCAGCTAGCAGCTAAATTCTAAGCCATAGTGCTTACTACGTGATTGCTTATTGAAATAAATCCAAATGCGCTAGTATTAGTAATTCTTGCTACACACCATTTAGTTAGAGGCCAACTCCGCGATTAGCTCTGTGAACAAAGATTAATCAAATTTCTATTTAGCTTTAGTTTAAATTTATCTGATTGTTCATTTAGACCCAAGTGTGGTCTTTACTTTCTGTATCCCTCCCAAGTTGGGAAGTGGTTGTAAATAATATTGATTTAATAAAAGAGGATTTTAAATCCCTTCCAAGTGCAGTTATTCTACCACGTATACCATAGTATCTACAACCAGAACATAGCTGCATTCAGCTCCCTGTTCCAGATCAGGACTTAAGGACTTTAAGGAGTTACTTTAAGATGTTTGCCAAGAACATGCACAGAACACTCAGTCCTGACAAAATATAGAAGTAACATAAATTAACAATAACTAAGAAATCATTTTCATAATTTTGCATTGTGAATCTAAGAGCAACATAAACCCAGTATAGAAGTTACAATTAGTCCAGTGTTTAAAAGGTAAATAATTAAAACAAACAAATTAAGTTAAATCTCAAACATTTATTAAGAGTAAAACATTAAAGTTGTTACAAACAGTTACATTGTAGAGGTCATCTACAATGACAATGTTGCTAATATCATTAACAAAATGTAAAACATACCTGTCTAAATTATTTATAATTCATCCAAACTGGAGTGGGCCCGCCACCTTTTTATCTTGAAAAAGCATACATTTTTGCAATGCATTTGCTGCAAAGTGAAAAATAAAATGAATCTCGGTCTTCTTCAACAGAACTGTAACCAGTAAATTGGCAATATTAAGATCAACTACAGAACTTCAATTAAGCGGAATTTTCTTTGAACATATGGAGCAAAAGGTAAGTAACAAAAGGGTTTACCATCACTGGTGAAGGTACAGGAAATGGGAGAACCTGTCTGCCTAATTTCCCGTGGGTAGATTAAACTGCAGGGGTCGGATAAAAAAAAGTAGAAGAGAAACAGGTATAAAAACATCAGATTAGTCTAGAAGATGTAAAATCTTGGAGGTGACGGTTTTCCTCAGCCGGACCTTGGCGTCTAGAGGTGGTCTGCCATTGACTGCACTTCCTTTTCCATCCCACAAATATACTGCTTACTCAGGTCTGGCTCTCGTGGAACACGGTAGTCGATCAACTGGTCTCAACTTTGGATGTGTCTACATCTCAGCTCTGGAGTCCCAAAAAACTGTGCCGTCGCTTTTTCTTCATTGGTGGGAACTTTGAACTTGGCGATGAGTGAGGAAGGAAGGGTTACCCAATTCCAGCAGCCTTCTCAGTGTGAACCAGAGATTCATTGGGGAAAAAGAACTGTCCTCCTTCCAGAAGTTGGCTTTCTTGTCCGTAATTCAAATGAAATGCTTCAAGGCTTTTCTGAGAGGTCAAACACCCCTCCGCCAAGTAGCGATGTTAACAAGAGCTAGTCTCGCCCGAAAAACAGCAGGGTCCCATTTTAACATAAGGATATTCTTAATGGCCAAAAGTTTCACTCCTGTAAGCGTACCCCCCATACCAGAATTGCCTGTAAGGCACCCAGCAAATGAAGGGTTCAGAATATGCAAATTTTACAGATGACCAAATGTTTTATGAAAGAAGTCACCTTCAAAAGGATGGGACTTTGTCTATGAGTGATAAGAAGAAATAGTTTTAACAAATTCTGGGAAATTGGAATGTTTTTTCATTTCAACAACTTGTCGGAAAAATTAGTGTTAACACGAGCACTGAATTAATTCTATTACCTAAATTTCATTATAATTAGGCAAATTGTTGGTACTGAATATTAAATTTAGTACCTGTTGTTTCAGTTTAGTCAAATGCAAAATTTTTTTTCATTAGTATATTGAAATACTATAATTACACAGTTATTCGAATTTGTAATCATTTCTAAAAATTATGTTTCTTCGACACCTTAGGTGACATTATCATCACAGTCAGAAAATATGGATTCATAAACTTTACAGGAAGAGGGATAAACTTTAAACAAAAACTAATTAATTTTACCCACCAAATTGATGTAACAAATAAAAAACTTTAAAATTTAAAAGGGAAATAACCTTGAGGGTCATACCCCAACAACCTCAAACAAAACAGTACAAATAAAACCAGAAATAAATTTAAGTTCTTAAAAAATTTAAAAGTTAAAAACCAAACTTCACTTAAAGGATAAAAAAGATTTAACACTGCGAAACTTAAAGTTAACAAATACAGCTTAAAAAAAATTTACTTACAACAATTACATTAAACTGAACAAAATCAAATTAATAAAATTTATTTACTGACAAAAAAAAACTGAATTAAGTAAATTACTGATAATCAAAATTAAGAAACAATAAATAACTGAATTTAAAAAACAATATTACATAACAATATCTTTAGAATTTCTGATAGACAGTCTCCACTTTTTTTCCATACAGTGCTGCCATTGTTCGCTTAGAAATTGTTGAATTTGTTAATTAAAAATTCATTAAAATATGATATAGTCAATAAAACAAATTCTAAATTCAAGCTTCCAGGTGCCCATTTTTGGGTAGAAGACTACATTGTTCAAAATATGATGGCTATAGTTACCATTGTTTTTTCACAATGCGAGAAACATACGTATATTCATGTAGATTCTTTATTAAATTTCTTAAATTTAATTAATGTTTTTGAATACAGGGTGTTTATAAATGATTGGCTCAGTTTAAAAAATTAATAATAAATCAATGTATTACTTTACATGGGCAAAACTTACAGCATAAGCAATGGCAGAAGTCCAAGGTTTTGATGCATTAATCACAGTCTTTCAATATGTGCGTCCTTGGTCATAGGGCACACATCTACGCAGTAATCAAATTCTTCCCATACTCAGTGTAGCATGTTTGCTGTGACGGTATGCATGCTTTATCCTATCACAGACTTCCTCAAGGGACACAGGCACTGGCTGTCCATTAAAAGGGGTAGCCAAGGGACATGGTTGTTATTTGCTGTTGCAGCACGTCCAGTACAGCATTGGTGAACAACAGGATTAAGAAGCTGTCATACATTCTTGTGAAAATGAGACGGAACACTGTCCAGTTGCAAAATGGTATGCATCGTAATTGGTGTTCAGCTAGAGTAGCAAACAGGTTTCCAGTCACCGATCACAGTTTCTTGTTCGGGGGAAAAAAAAAAGGGCTGTGCACTTTCTCACAGGACACTGTATAGAAAACGTGCATGAAACTCATGCTGCACTGAAACCACAGATCTGGACACCTCAAAATGGAGCACACAGAAAGCATTTGCCTATTGTGACGTCGTTTTGGAAATTGATCTTGCGGCTGTGCAGTAGGTATTATAAGCTAACAGCAGATAGTGCTTGAAAAACTTGGACAGTTGCCAATTCTTATGGTATATTTTGACCATGGTTAAGGTAAATGCATTGATTTATTATTAATTTTTAAAACCACGCCATTCATTTATAAACACCCTATATAATACAGGGCAATAATATTTGGTGACAATTTGAAAAGTGAAAGGGAGATTTTGAACCAAAGCAAAATGCCATTTTGACGTGCTTTATCTGAAATTCACAGCCTGACCCATTAGCACAGAATTTGCTTATATTAATTATGATATCAGTTGGATATTTTTAAAATTGGATAACAAATGACACCGAATTACAGTAAAGGAAAGTTAATGCATTCATGAGACCTGTTACCCAGAAATAATTGCTGCCTGGTAACGGACCAGTGCTCTACTTTTTTAGTTGTACGCCAATCTTCCTTTCTTATACGTCTAAAAGGCCAACCATCCATCAATAAAGTGCTGTGTTCATGAGGAGGTTCCGTTATAATATTTTTCTTAAACTCAGCTTCATACAAAGAGGGCGAATATTTTGAAGTATTTACAAAATCAAAGAAAAAGTGGAATTTAATTCTGTTTCAAACAATAATACATTTCAAGAGTCACTGTGTTCTTAGTTATATATATCATTATTTTTTTGAAACTGTGAATTTTAGGTGCCTAATATTTTAGTGATTTCAATTATAACATCACAGTTTTTTACTCTTATTGTGATTTTTTTTAGTGTTAATTCTATTATTTAGCGCATTAGTTAATATATAATAAGTAGTTAATCTTCAAATATTGAGAGAAAATGAAATTGTAAATAAATATTTCTTGAATTAATGTCTGTAGCCAATTTAGCTGAAACTGATGTTTTCCTACTTATAAGCAAAATGTACTGATTTTCCAGTGTCTGCTTTTTATATCTGTAGCCTAAAATTAATTTCCTTTTGTTAATTAATCAGTTTGAAATGTTTAGCATTTTCATAGGAGAAATATAGAATTAACATTAATTATTACAAGTAACTGCAGAGAATTTTCACTATTCTTAATCTTTTTTTCTCCTTTAAATTCCAGTGAAGAAGAAAACTATGAGAATCCGTATTATGCAATTGATAAAATAGCTTTACAGAAGCCTTTTCCCTTAACTAAACTTGATTGCACTGTAAGTATAACAGTTTAATTAAGTTGTACTGTATAGCTTTTTAATTTTCTGTCCTAAAAATGTGTATAGATAATGATGTAATGCAAATAGTATTTAGCTTTGTTTAAACTTGATTTTTTTTTAAAGTTTAGAACATTAACAGAATGAAAGACTATAGATTCAAAAAATTTGAGATAGTTAAAAAAGTATCTGTTTATAATGCATGTGTAAGACAAACAATCATTCTTGCAATTTGTGCAAATACTAGTTGTTGTATTTATTATAATGAGGTGTTTGCAATCCAAAAAATCACATGCTATAAGTAAATTGTGTAGAAATTTCTATCCATCCATTCTTTACTCAGTATATTTTTATGACTTATAAAATATTGTTTTAAATATTTTTAGATTCATTTGTCTTCTGTGTAATAGAAATAAGATGCTGTTGCCTTACACTAAAGTTTTTTAAGAATGTGTTGTGTATATTTTATGATTTAAAATATTGCCTTTATAATTACAAAGTGTATTTTTATTTTATGTGATTAGCTCAAGAAGTCTTATCCAGGACCAGAATTTGTGATAAATAAATTAAAACCACATACTAAAATAATGCCATTTTATTACAACAAGGTAAGAGCTTCAGCAGTTAAATCCTTTTGCTGCTTAATTATTAGGAAAAAGTGTTAAAGCTTTATATATATATATGTGTGTGTGTGTGTGTGTGTATGTGTATGTATGTATATGTGTATATACACTGGTCATCAAAATTAAAGGATAATGAGAAAAATATGTTACTATATATATAAAAATAATGACAAGCAGGAATTTTTTTGGTGTAGAAGTGTTGTTCCATAATGAATAGGAAATTGGAGGCAAAGGCAGATTACATCTTCATTTTTCATTTCAGCAAACATGCTGTGGCCACAATCGTGTTGGCCATTAAATGTGCCTATTTCAAAAAACTTACATTTTAGATTAATTTTCAGTATGGTAGAAGGAGCATACAGAGAGCAGTCCAGCTAGACCAAACTGTTGAAAGCAAGTGCATTGTGTTTAAGGTGAAATCTTAAATCGGACTAAGTTAGTTTTGGTTCTTGCTTGAATTTTATTTTAATTTACATCACCAAAATTATGTAAGAGCCATATGATATATATTAATCTAGAAATGATGCAGTGCAGAGAGAGGTTACAATTTTTGGAATTGAGAAGGGAAATTTATGTTGCTCATTTAATCTTTTACATATTCTTTATTTTTCTTACATATAATATATTTCTTATAATTACAATTTTTAAAAATCTGATATAATCATATCTAGTATTTTCATGCATTAAGCTGCTGAAAATATCAGTAAAGATCAATCAGTTTCAAATATCAGAAAATATCTGTTCTCTCTCTCTCCAGCAGCTACAGGAACTACAGCAGCTGTTCTGAAGGAATTCACTCTTTGAATATATCAGTGGTCAATAAATTCAGGGATATTTTCATCATGATTGACAATAATCATAATCAAAATTCGTTTACCATTTTTTCATATCCTGAAATCAATGATTTGATTTCCATAACATTTAAATACTTATCACCAAGTATTTTCCAGTCTGTGTAATAAAGGAGGATCTGAAATTAAACACTGCAAATGTTTGCATTTGAAACTCTGTCCCTAAAAAATTGAAAACTCAAAACATTATCTTCTTTTACTAAAACACGATGTTTTAAAAAATTCTAGTCTGCATTAGAAAAACTAAAAACAATTTCTGCTCATTTTTGAAGAAATCATTATTTACATGTGTAATAATGTACAACCAAATGTTCTAAAATTTTTTATCAAATTTATTTATTTGTCTTAATTACAGAATTTCCTTATATTTCTTAATTTTTGTTCAACTGATAAAAATACCTTAAATCCATTTTCATTATGGTAATCATGTTATAATGGCCTTTCTTAATAAAATTAAGGAGGGAAGATCATCATAATTAGTTTCACTAGTACAGAAACTTGGAGTAATCCTTAGATTGCATTATTTAATGAGCAGTTTTATGCAACTCCTGCATAATATCCGAAATTGCTATATAGTGGTTAGTGCTTTTGGCTGTTGTATAATTGTTGTAATGATCAAATCCTGGAAAAGATGTGAATGTTTGTAAATATGTAGTGTCTATGTGGGATTGGGGGCACTCGAAATACTCAGGTCACCAAAACTGCTCTTTAGTGATTTGGTGGTAGAGAAAAAGCAATGGGAGACCCCAGACCATTCCCTGGGATACTCTTATCAAAATTGGGGCAGGACATATATGACAGGATTACACCTGTATGACCAATGATGAATTTCTGGTGTCCTATCTCGCTTTAACCTCAATCTATGTATTAAGCTGAATCACAACTGGAGAGAAAAGTATTATTTTTACTTGTATTTATATATGTACAGTCATGTATTTTTTAAATAAAGTGGTATAGACGATTTGCATGAAGAATCCAAAATGCATCATATTTTCTGTGTGTTTATGTATGTTGTAGTTAATGCTGAAGTACAATATCAGAAATTATTCTTTAATATTAAATTTACATAATTTAAAGCTTAGTCCATTAAATTGCTATTTTTTATCATCAATATTTTATGTAATTTAGGACTTGAAACCTACACTTACTGTAAGTATTTCATTATTGAATGGGGAAAGTATTGATGTTGAATGTCTGCCATCTGTTAATGGAAAACAGCTTTATCAAGCTGTAGCAGACCATTTAAAATTGCAAGAGCGCTACTTGTTTGGATTAGCATATGCTCAGGGTCAGTATAAATTTTTTATTGTGTTATGTTTAAATATTTTATGCTATGAAATTACCATTCAGTATATTAATTTGTTGTTTTTAATTTAATTTATAATTCAGTATTATATATCTTTTATTGTAAAATACATCTTTTTTCCCACTTATAGACATCAAAATGTCATGTTCTTCATATAGAATTTTCAAAGTTATAAATTATTCTGGAGTAATTAATTTTTCCAAAATATTTAGTTAAATGTGTATGCTATTGTAATATATCAAGGCTAATTATTAAAAAAATATTTGCTGTTTGTGTTTGAACACTATATTTCATCTGCTTAGTATCAAAATCCTATTTTCCCCTTTCTGTTGATCAAATTGAAAAAGGATGTATCTTAGTATCAAAGAAATATGATATTCTCTGTACTGTATGTTCCAAATAAATATACTGCATGAAGAACTAGAACAATCTATTATTCAGACCTCTCATAAAGCTTTTTTTTTTTTCCCTTTTCCTCACACAGTATAATAATGGATAATTTGATACTCAAGCGAAAGCAAGTGTGCTATAAGTCATCTTTTGTTCTGGTTAGCTGAGGACCCTCTTCATAAAATCATTATCTGCGATAATGTTAAATCATCCTGCATGTTGTTTAAACTTCTTCAGCCTAGTAAATCTGAGTCGCATATTCATTTTTGGTTTTCTAAAGGTTTCAAAGGCATCTGTAGACAATAAGTAAACCCCAAAGACCAATATTTGTTTGGAGTGGAATGTTGCATGTACTGGTTTCCTTTCATTGGTATCACAGGGAAGCAAGAGAAAGAATTAGGTTTTGATTAATTTAAGCTCCGCTAACACTGCAAATTGCACTTTTAATGAACTTTCTGATGTGATCCAGTTTATTACTTTGTTCAATATATTATTATTATTTTTGTTTATTTTATGAAACTATTTAGTGAAAAGAAACATTTCTGCTGTATTCTCCCCTCAAAACTTTAAAACCAACCAATAAAAACTCGAATTTCGGGCATGCAGAAATGCAGATATAAAATAGCCTTTTTTAAGATCAATGTGGCAGTAAGACCATCTTAGAATTCCTGAAATATTTTAAAATGAAATCTGCTGTGTGGAGCATCATAGTTATGAGAGATCAGGTCTGGAGATATTTTTTAAAAAATCCTTGCGTGAATGTGAACAACATAGGCAGAGAAGTATTGTATTAAAAAGAAAGTTTTAGCACACAAAACAAAATTATATAAACAACTTAAATTTTGGGGGGGGGGAAGAAGAAGAAAGAAAGAAAGAAAGGTTTTAGATTTTGAATTACGCCCAAAGGAGCATTTTTTTTTTTAACATTTTATATGTTACCTTTATTTATTAAATATCATGTTCTTCAGACTTAAACCATAAAATTCAGTTCAAGAGTAGTATCGCAAAATAATTTTAAAATGAGCATATCTTTAGAATTTCCAATACACAGTCTCGCATGCTGAAGATAAAAAATGTCTTCTTGTGTACAACATTGCTATTGCTTGCAATGAAATCCTTGAGTTTGTTAATCAAAAATTCATTAAAGTTTTACAAAATATTAAATCAATAATAAAACGAATTTCAAATTTGGGCTTCCAGATGGCCATGTTCGGGTGGAAATGTCCAATATTCAAAATTTAAATTGTGTATTTTTTTATCACAATATGAGAAATGTACGTGCATTTATGCAGATTCTTCATTATTTAATTTCCTTAAATATAATACAGGATGATAATATTTGGTGGCAAGAATTTGAAAAGTGAAACAGCGCTTTTGGTGAATCAACGAAAAATGCCAAAACGGAATTAATAGTCCTTCTGGGCAAACTGCCCCTTTGGACTAAAAAAAATTGTAATGAAATGAATATTAACATAAACTTTTCATTTCACTTTCCTTCATCATTTCACAAACAAGCTTTCAGATTTTTAATTTTATGACCTCTACATGTAATCTTATTAAATTTATATCAATGATCCTAAAATTCACAAATTTCCAGAATTACAGAAGTTATTTTTTGTTATCCGCCAAATTTTTGTAAATATA
Source organism: Stegodyphus mimosarum (assembly GCA_000611955.2). Lineage (NCBI taxonomy): Eukaryota > Metazoa > Arthropoda > Arachnida > Araneae > Eresidae > Stegodyphus > Stegodyphus mimosarum. The sequence continues at coordinate 57,885 of KK121810.1, forward strand.
GAATGAAATCAGAACCATTTTTTAACTTGAGCATTTGGAATTTTAATATGGTTTTATACAGTAAAGTTGAGGATTTGAAAAATACATTTTGAGGTAAAGATGAAGTAACATGAGATACAAACTTTCCTGCTATTCTTCTTGTTTAACATAAGTATGAAAACAGAGAGGAGTTTCAGTTACCTAAAATACGATATCCAGAGTTCTGTTTACATGGATTATTTATTATTTCTATGTTATCCAAAATTAATTGTGTCTTTTATATGATTACAGTTTTTTGCTTTGATTTAAGTAATATGAAGATATTATATTTTACAATTCATACTTTGAAAAAGTTCTTAATTTAATCTAGATGAATCTGTACAACACAGAACCATACCATTTTTGGTCGAGTCAGGCACTTTCAAATAAAAGGGCACAAATACTTCATAAATAAGGATTTGAAAGATAATAAAACTATTCAGGAGAAACAATTATGAGATTAGTTTCAGATATTAATATCTGATGGCGTGGCTCTAATGTTGTACAGGTGGACTTAAAGTGTTCATTTAATTATCTTTATTAAAATCAGAAACGATTTTGAACTGTAAAGTGCCAGAAAGGTATTAATACATATCTTAGTATTAATTTTATTATTAGATAGAAATTAAAGAAACATTCTCTTAGTATACTTTAAATTGAAGAGAAATAGATTATACGATTTCTTCAACATCAAAATTAGCTTTTTATTTACTTTTAGCGCAGTAAATATAAAACACATGTCTTTCATTTTAGAATCTATGCAATTAAAATTGAATCTCATTTATTTATTTTATTTCAAATGGAAATTGCCTGTATTTATGAACATAAAAGTAATTCCACATCTTAACTCTATAAGGAAAAAAGCGTATTTTATTTTGTATAGCGGAAGTACCCGATGCCAGTTAATTTAGACTGAGAGTAATGTATATAACAGCAGAGAGAACAATACCACTGTAATCCTCCTCTAATACTGATGCAAAACATACCATTCATAGTCATACATTTTCCAGTCTGATGCGATATGGAACCCACATAAAAATTTTTTGATAGAAAAATAAGCTAATTCTCTCTTATTATATCAGCAACAATGGCACGTAGTTTTCAATGATTTTCGTCTTTCTAATCAGATGTTCGGAAACGCTCAAGTTCCATCCAGTATTTCACCTATATTCCATTTTAGTCAATTAAATGTGGCAAAACATTTATCATAATTAATCAAAAATCAATAATACGAACAAACACACAAGCAGACATTCTTATTTATATGTATGGATTTTGTAAAACTTAAAAATTTTTTAGTAATGAACTCTATGATTTGAAATCGAGCAGTAGCAACACTTTCAAAATAAAGCATTTTTATCTCCAATAAATCAACGAGACAGTTGCCACTTGAAAAAATGCATGAGAAAATTAGCGCTTTCAGAGTTTTTAATTAGTATTTTGGTTAATTAAAGTTGTATGAAGATGGGAACAGTTGAAATGCTTCTCACGAATTTTTGGAATTGGGAATAAATAATGTATTTAATGTTTGGCAATGGTATTTTTATTTCACCGTAAAACTTAGAAACTTGTTATTAACGAACTCTAGGATTTGAAAGCACGCAGAGGCAACAACTTTTGAAATAAAGCAGATTTTCATCTCCAACTTGCAGCTGTTGCCACTCAGAGGGCAGAAATTATCATTTTTCTGAGTTTTTAATTAATATCTGTAAATTTAGCTTTTTCTCTTTTTCTTTTTTTTTCTTTTCTTTTCTTTTTTTTTTTTTTTTTT
>KK121810.1:67664-88671 GCA_000611955.2 Stegodyphus mimosarum
GACATAAAAAATTTGTAGAAAATAAGAAACCCGCATATAAGTCGACTCCGCACTTCCGAAATCGATCGAGAAACTTCGAAAAAATTTTTTTAAGTACTACATTTATTCAAAATCATCTGAGGGGGGAGGAGTAAATATACAATAAAAAATATCTTGGTAAATAAACAAAATCAAAATCCTTCAACGTCCGATTCATGGTCAGACGTTCAGTTCATTTCATAGAACTCTTCTGTCGTCATTGGCTCGTCATCATACATATTTTCAGTCTCGAACTCTGTATTGTTACAATCATTACTAGAGCCTTCGTCGTCATTTTCGCTTTCAAAAAACAGCATCATCTTCTGTGCCGTCTAGTTCGTTGCTAATACAACATTTTTTAAATGATTTTATAATCATTTCAGAGGGTATTTCGTTCCAAGCATCTTTAACCCACTGAGCAATTAATGTAATATCGGGCTTTTTAATGTTGCCTCCCTTTGTAAATGTTGGTCGACCGAAACTAATCCACTCTGTCCAATATTTTCTAACATTTACTTTGAAGGGCTTATTGAGGCAGACATCTAGGGGTTGAATGACGGATGTCAATCCTCCCGGAATTACGGCCACTGTCGTTACTTCAAGTAAGTGACTTATTTGATAAGTCGTCCCAATTTGAGTGCGGGAAGAAAACAATTGCATTATATAAAGAAATTTTTGAACTTCCGATTCTTTTAATTTTTTATGGCCCCGCATATAAGTCGACCCCCCACTTTGAAGTCTTTTTTTTGTCCAAAATATCTCGACTTATAACCGGGTATATACCATATTTAAGGGGCACATGTTGCCAAAAAAGAGCATTTCTTAATGACAGATTTTTATTGTTGCTGATGTTGTGTAGACATTTGTTATTTGCTTTTCTGCAAGCTAATTTTTTAAAGCAATTTTATTTTACATACATTATTTATATTAAATTTTTATTCATTCTGTATATTCTATATTGACCCTGACCTATGATAGTGTTTCATTCTTGTTTGATTTGTACAGTGTGTGAAATTATTCATTTTAAAACAGTGTGGCTTCACTTTGGCAATTCTAGAAATTTTGATTTATTTTTACCTTTTTCTTTTTTATGTAAGCAATTTTTTTATACACATAAGCACATTTTGTTTTGTTTCAGGATAAAAAGAACACATCATCTGTAGTATGGTTGAGCATCAGATCTAAAGGCATTGCTGTTTATGAAAACGTTTCTGGCAAAAGAAGTTTGTGCCAGAATTATCCTTGGGAAAATATAAAAAGAATCTCTTTTTCAAAAAAGTACTTTTGCGTAGCACCTAAAACTGAAAGTATTACGAGCAGACATGTTGTCTATAGGTTTTATACTTCACTATTACATAGGTGAGAATAATTTATAACGTTATAAGCATAAAAAGATTTTTTTCATTGCCTTTGTGAGTAATTAATATTTTATCAATTTAGGAGTCAGTATTTGTTCAATATAGCTATGGCTCACCATAAATTTTTCCTGAAACTGAAATCTGTTTCTAAAGCATCTGAAATTTTTACTGAAGGTAATTAAAAAATTACTTATTTATTCTGCATAATATTTTATTTTTATTTCAAGAAATTTACATTGATTTATTACCCTTATAATATTTTTTGATATGACAATGAACTCTAGAGTTATGCTATTTATTTTTTAACCCTATGTATATTTTATTAGAGTATTATTATGCTCTTAGCTCAGTGGTGTATGAATATTGAGTAACATTCTACTTTTGGGTCATAAGAGTTGTTAATCATTGAATATTGAAGTTCAGAAAGGGATGCATTATTACTAAACTTTTAAATTTTATGGCACAATGTATTTGTTCACATAAATGTAGTGTAAAAATTAGCAAATAAGATTGAATTTATTATTTATAAAAGTATTGTTTATTTTATTTGTAATGATAATTGGTATATTTAATAGCATACAATTTTTTTTCATTGAATTAATTTAGGTCCAAAGCTATATTCTCTTTCAAAATTATTGTTTTAATTGGAGATGAAATTATTATGTATCTAGGATAATTTCAAGGTTTATCCACAATTTATATGCTTCTCTTCAATTATGAGTTTTCAGGGTTCATACCATTATATCTGTTTTCTGCTATTTATTATGAGAAAAATATTCCTCATTTTTGTCTATTTCCTTATCAATCTAATCTACACATCTAGAGATAGCTAAGCTTTTGACAATCCAAGTCAGCACTATTTTACCACTAATATTTTAATTGTTACAAAGGATGTTTACACATTTTTAGAATGATTTTGGTAAAGAAATTTAAAAAAGCAAATGTTTTAGAATAAAAATTTCTCGCAATAACTTATTATTTGAAATAAGGAATATTGTCTGCTACTTACTTAATTCTTCTTTCAAAATGTCACATGTAAACAAGCTGTGGATTCGAGGATATGTTTTAGCACTTTCTGAAGAGAAATATTCCTATTCCATAATTCACGAATTCTTTGCAAGATGCATGGTATTAAAATTTTGAAGTGCAAAAGCATCATTATCAATCAGAAAGGGGGAAAAAAATCCCATCAGTCATTACTTCTAGATGGAAAGAAGACTGCAAGTGATTATCCGAAAAGGTACATTTTGTTTCTAAAGTTAAATCATTAGTAAGAGAGAAAATACACCGATGCAGAAATCACCGACGCAGAAGTCTTTAAATATATCTCTAGCAGCAATAAATAAAATAATAAACTGAGATTTACAACCTAAAAAAAGAATCTAGAAACATAATGATCACCAGCTTTTGCTGAGGCATGGAGCTTATTGAAGAACTATTTGTAGAATTGTGTATGAAAACTATATATGAAATAAATGAAACTATGTTTGTGACCTTTGATGAAGCATGGGTTTGGCAGGAAAAAAAAAAAAAGGTTTATTTATTATTGAAAATGAAGAGAAACAAATGTACAAATCTGTTTCCGTCAATGCAAAGAAAGTTTCAGTAAGGGGTTTATGGTTGTCACAGGATCCTCTTAAAATGAGAAATTAAAAATAAGAAGAGAGGGGGGAAGAATTTAAATCAACTTAACAGTCTATTTGCAGAAAGTTTTACATCGTGTATTTATGAAAGAAATTCTATTTTTTTACCCCAATGATTTTTGAAGAATGAAAGGATGCTGTTCTTCATCAGAATCATCATCAGTCTTTCATCAAGAAAATGTCCATCATCAGGACAGAGTAACAAGTTCCACTTCATCGAGAACTACTACATTCCTTGAAAAAATGAAGACTGATACAGGTATACCTTTTCAACATATTTCTGTGAAGTCCAATGACGTTTCATTTATGTGCTATTGTGCCTCTAATTTCTTGAAAGAGCTCTTTCTAAGTACAGACCTACCACGATTGATGGATTCTGGAAAGTAATGGAAATTAATATCCCTTGGAATTTTATGAAAAGCCCTTTTGTCATGGAAATGCAGATTTTAGTCCAGAAAAAGGCTATTAGGTAGAACATTTGAGAAAATGCACTTTACATTTCGAATATTACTTAAACAGCCCCGAAATCATTCTAAATATGTGAAAATGCCCTCTGTATTTTTAGGATTTGAATAACAGGAACAAATATGAATAATACAATTTTTGGGAATTTCAATTTGAAAAATTAAGACTGGTGTTAAACTATTTCTATAATATTCATCACACGGTTATTGCATTGTAATTTTTCTGCACCCTAAATTTCAAGGTACGCTGTGCAAATTATTTGTTATGTGTGAAATTAATTATAATATAATTATAAGAGCATTCTTTTATTTTGATGATTCCTGTGTATGAATTAAAAAAGCCTAAAAAAATTGCATTTTCAGGTTTTATAGAATCTTTACAAAGTTATGCTTAAAAGTTAGCCATCATTAGTTTTTTAAAAAATAGACTGTGTTTAAATACTAAAAGTTCTTAAATAACCATGATTCAGTTTATTAATTAACCACTAATGACAGAACACAGATGCAAAAGTATAAAATTTGATTTGTTCTTTTCATATACAATTGGTATAATTGGGTTAGTTTTGTGAGCTTTTGAGTACAATTTGATCTGTTCAAATTTTATACAGTTTTTTATTTTCACTTATTGCCTGATGCTGTTTGAGTGTGTTTAAAATAAAATTCTCTTTTAATAATTTTAAAATTACATCAAAAGATTATGGAATATTATTTCAATATTGCCACGAGTTTAATTGTGCATTATTATATGAAATAGGAAGGTTAATGGACATAAAATTTTCAAACACTTGAAAATGAACCATTATTCATGTTAGTGCTTGTATTCCTATCATAAAATGTGAAGCATCTGTAATATTTGACTAAAATGTCAGAATGCATTTTGAAGCATGTTATTGTTCCATCTTTGTCAGATTTCATGAAATGTTTAAATGTTTTTGATGACCAGTTCAGTTTTTAATGAAATGCAGAATTTTCACAATTTCAGTTTTATTTTAGAGAATCCAAATAATGAAATTGATTTAAGATTTAAAGGCTGTAACAATATATATGCAGTGCAAAGTCCAAGACCTGGAATTGGACTTCAATGAAGAAGAATTTCTAAAATTCGCATATTTCAGATCATCATTTTAAATATAATAAGAGGATATGTAGAAATTATAAATATGGCATAGTTGTTTACGAAATAATAAAGCATTTATGACTTTAAGAAAATTAACAGTTATAATAAAAAGGGGAGCTCAATATTTATTTGTTTATTTTATTATTCATATCTTTCAGTGTTGTTTAAGCTGTTTCTTTTTGGGGTAACACTTTAATTTTATAGAGAGACATAATTTATTGTTACACAAAGTTCCATTGTTCAAGTCTTGTAATTGTATGTTGAAAATTTCCACTAAACTGTCAGCTGAAGTCTTTTCATTCCTGACAATGTCTTTGTCATTCTTCACTATCAGTGGCAATATTTTTTTGGGTTTAAAACCATACTGCAGATTTTACTGTCTGTTAGTCAGTTGATGATGAGGACATTTTCATTGCAATGAAAGACTTTTATTACATTATTTGCATTTATTATCATTTCTTCACATTGTTTCACATTTTGTTTAACTGGAAAATTTCATCTTTTACTTCTGGTATCTGAAAACCTTCAGATTAGTGGCTGTTAGCATCATCATCATTTGAAATATGGGAATTAGCCTGAACAGGGTTGCCACGCTACCGGGAAAACCGGAAAAAGTCAGGGAATTCGAAAATTGACCAAAAAAGTCAGGGAAAAGTCAGGGAATTCAAATATTTTAGTCTAAATCTGGAAAAGTCAGGGAATTTCATACAGCGATCCCCCAAAAAGCAAATTTTGCGCAAACGTTGGAAGCGACCACTTTCTTGGCGCACGTTAGCATCACTCGGGCAGCTGGCATCTAGCCAACTTTTGCAGCTCTAAGCAGATTATCGAAAAGACTCGCAGGCACATGTGCAGTGCATGTTGAACTAAAGAAAATTTGTATTCTTGCATAAAACAAAATCTGTTTAATCCTAGTATAGCGGTATCATGCAGAATAGCCTATGTGTACGGTACTCACGGTGTTTGACGACATTATGATGAGCAGTAAACAGGCCATTTCGGTGTTGGCGGCAATTTTCAAAATCGTGCCAAGGCCGTAACGTATATACTAGGATTTTACAGCAAAATTTTTAAACATTTTTCCCCCTCTTTTTAATAAATGCCTTATTTGTCATTTTGAAGTAAAATAAAAAAAAATAGTAATTAGTCATCCGTTGATTATTGTAATTCAGTTTTTTAATTATTTTAATGTTATTCGTATCATTTAATGTTGCTTCTTCCCCTTAAATTTATTTATTATTAGTAAATAATGCTTTCAAATTTCAGAAAATTTTCTCTGATATAATCCTGAAACTAATTCTAGCAGTATGATGACATAACATCACAAAATTCGATGTACATATTTTTTGCTTATGTATTCAGCTAAATAAATATAAAATACCTAAATTTATTTAAAAATATCATTAAATAGATTTCTTTCTTTCGTTTAGCTGCAAAATGTCAGGGGGGGAAGACATTTTTTATCCACATTGAGCAGATTCTGATCTCAATTCTCCAGTGGAGAAAACTCCTATTATAGTTATAATAGTAAAGGAAGACATTTTTTATTCACATTGAGCAGATTCTGATCTCAATTCTCCAGTGGAGAAAACTCCTATTATAGTTATAATAGTAATCTTTGGGGATAATATATAAGTCATATGTAATTGGTAAATTTTGTGTTTTCAATTGGTACCATAATTAATTTACCTCTTAGCACAGCCAAAGTGCATTACGTGGATAGACAGGAATTTTCTTAAAACACGCCTGGAAAACCTGGAAAAGTCAGGGAATTTCATTCTCTTGTTTGAGTAACAACCCTGTCTGAAATTATACCAAACATTTAAAAAACTATCTGAACACATGACTTTTAGTGTTTCATACTGCAGATTTTATCTTAAGAACATTTAAAAAAATTCTTAAATGGTCTTACTTCTGCTCAGAAAATCTAGCATTTTTTTAAAAAGGCTACTTAATAGCTTTTTTTTTTTTAATTTTTGAATATTTTAAATGATAGACTGTTGTTTAAAATCAGGACAGTTTTTTAATCATCCGGTAAACTGATTTCAAGTGTTGTTGAGCCTTGAGTATGAAATGATTTTCAAACTATTCATTCCTTAATGTTTGTTTCATAAGTGATGGAAAAAATCTTTACTCTCTTTAATGTTCAAGGTCATGAATTCTTTTTTATTATGAAAAGTCTACATTTGTGCATTATAGCAACATTTGAACATGCTAGAATTTTGAGTTTTGCTTTGCAATCTTCGACACCGTGTGGGGCCTTTTCTCCAGAGGTTACCAAGATATTTTAAGGCACATGTTGCCAAAAAAGACCAGTTGTGTCAGCATTCTAAATTTGTTTCTGGAAATAACTTTTCATTGCTATTGAATTTAATGAATTCATTTGCAAATTGTTTAACTACTTCAGTATCAACTGCTGCATTTTCATCTAAGATTTTTAACTGTAGCAGTTTTAAAAATTAATTTTACCAACTTCTTGAATATTTGTGCTTTGTCACGATTATCACTTTTAGAGTGGTAAATGATTCTGTCCTTCATTGAGAGTAAACTAACTTTCGGGGAGAAGGAGAATGGATCTAGTCATAAATCACTCCAGTGATTGGTATACAAATTTCAGATTTTATATTTAGAGAAGATGAAATATATTAATTTTTTTATTTACAAGCTATTTACATTAAGTAAGTTTGTAAATTTTAGTCACAAAAATTCAGTATTTATGTAAGTCACAGTCTTTTTTTTTAATATCTTAATCAGCAAAAATTTCCTTTTTCTGGTTGTATGTTTGCTTGGGATATCTTTTATGTAATTTTTGCTGCAATTCCATTTTTTTTGCTTGATTGACATCAAAACATGCTCCTGCTTTGCGGATCGTACTCCAGCTTCAGAATTAGAAGCTCTTTTTGACTTAGTTAGAAACTCTAATATTGATAAGAAAAATAAGAAATTTATAATTAGTTAGTTTAAACTGATGATTTGGAAATTGATAATTAAATTAATTTCAAGAAGAAAGATGAGAAATTCTTTTTGACTTAAGTTAAAACTTTAATCAGATAGCTGTAGTAATAATAGCCTGCAGAAAATAATAAGCTCATCAAATCAAGAAGTTGAGGAGTCGACTATATTAAGACTAAACTCAAATTCACTGGAATCTTAATTCTTTCCTCCTCCTGTATAGTTTTACTAACAAAGAAAAGTGTGTGTGGGGGGGGGAAGCATTCCAAACAAACATATCTTGAGGCTTCACTTATTGTATTCAGTAGAAAGTTAGATAAAAAAATGCTAGTCACCCCTTAACCACTCGCTAAGTGAGATTTTGGCCAGTATTAGCCAATATATTACTGTTGACCATAATGTGCCCTGGCCAGCAGGTGCCATGCTAGAATCTCAGCTATTTAGAAGAAAAATTGATTTTATAGGATATCTGATTTTTCTTAAATATTATATGCTCCATGATTACACTTTGTGAGAGGAAAAAAAAAAAACTTCCCATAAAAAATTGTTTTAGGGGCTTGTTTCTAGTCTTAAATCATTCCATTTAGTGGCTTTCAAATTTTATATCTAGAGATGATGAAATATATTAATTTCTTTTATTTATGAATTGTTTACATTAAGTTAGTTTTGTAATTTCCAGTTGCATAAATTAAATATTTATGTAAGTCACAGTCTTTTTTTGATATCTTTAAGATTTAGATGAAGAGCATCCTTATGATAAATTAGTGGAGAAGGAGATTGGTTGGGATCTTTGTGATAACGCTGATAAATTTCAGCCGAGAATATCCAAGATGGCTAGGCGCATTAGCAGGTATTTCATTTGTCTTGTTTATTTATTGATTAATTGCTTAATTTTATTTTGTGTCCACTAAATGACTGCAAAATTTGACTTTGATGTGTGTTTATATTTTCCCATTTTAAAATTTTTGCTGCAGTATCACAACTTATATAAACTCAACATCTGCTTGATTTGATTTCAGTGATCATTATTGTTAACTCATCGACTGCTATGGCAGGTTTCAGGATTTCAGTCTGAGATCTAATTTGTTTTACTCCTATTATATTATTCAATATTCCAATTATAATATCGAGTAACTGCCAAATAATATATAAAATCTATCTCTTTTTTTTTTTTTTCAATTGGTTTTACAAATTATCTTGAACATGGTGTCGGTATCAGATTTCTTCACCAGAAACTAATTGCGTGTTAATTAATTATGCATTAATATGATAAATAAAGCACTACAAGTTATCTTATAGATGGTGCTTTAGTTAAGAACTCAAACTGCATAATATCTCATAAGTTGACAATCAACATGTTAAAATATGTATTCATTTGTGTAGTGTGTGTGCATGATAAATGATGCCATTTTCAAATGGATGAAGAGTGAAAATCTTAGTTTGTGTCATATAATTCCTAAGATTCTTTTCCTTTAATAAAGTATTTGCTTGTTCTTGCCAGTTCAGTTTATATTATAGTCTTATATTGAATCAATAGCTCTAAAGATGTTCATTTTTGAACACATCTACCTTGAAAATTTTTATTAAATTCCTATGTTAAGTATTTAAACTTGGAAATTTTTTAAAAATTTATTATTGTTATTATTATACTTTTATTTTTGCCCTTCCCCGAAAATAAGCCCTAGCGCGTATTTTGGACCAAAAAAGAAAGTAAGACAGTGCCTTATTTTCGGAAAAAGACGGTAGTTATATTATTAGTGATAATACTGTTGCATAATGCCGTTTTGAAATTTAGCATATTCGATATAAGTGATAATAATGCCAAATGCTGTTTACACACTTTATTAAAATTATTTGAAAGTATGAATGATGACCATTTTTCCACTTGTGTACAATGAAAAAAAGGTTGCTATAAATTAAAAATTTTGCCAAGTAAATTATTTTCGGCACAAACTGGGGGGAGGGGGGGAAAGCACCAAGATAAGTTTTTGAGTTTCTCTGTAAATTTTGTACCAAATTTTACAAAATTTAATATTTAGGCGTAATTTGAGTCATAGAATCGAAATATGGAAAAAATTGGCATGTAATTTCAGAAAAAGTCCGATTTTCTGTCAAAATACCTATAGAACAATGCTATATGTATAAATCTAATACATATCCTAAGTCGCACTTTTGAGTCATGAAGAATGCAGTTTAAATTTCGTTATTTCCCCCGTAGAACGGGAGATATAGAACTGTTCTCCCCCCTTTTTTTGTACAGTGTACCTCTACGTGCTTGCTAAATAGCTTAGGTCAGCGGTTTCAAACTGCTGTCCCATGGGCAGCATGTGGCCCCTGAAGCAATTTTATGCAGCTCACGAAGACATTTCATTTATGAATTAATTCCAAAAACAGTGTTACAAAGATTTCAAGATTTTAATGTTTGAAGTCTGAGTTTATATTATTTCATCAGCATATTTGTGCTACAAAGTGTAACCAAGAAAAATATCTTGCAGATACGAAACTGCGGATTTCAGATGGAAAATAAATATAAGTTTGAATTTTTTTTAGTAAATGAACTTTAAAATTTGTTTAAAATATTTTTTATTTTATTAATAAAAATTTTTTAATTTTGTTAAAAAGAATTCTGGGACATGAACTCTTTTCGATAGTGCATGCAGCCCGCAGCAATTCGAGTTTGAGACCATGGCTTAGATTATTTTAACACGTTATTGTGAAAGCAGTCTTTTTTTTTTATTTTGATTTCCAATTAACAAATGAAGTGGGTTAAATACAAGAGTTCTCTGGAAGTGCTGAAGAATTTGCTGTTAAATTGCTTTAGTAGCTTTTTATCTTTATTTCTGTCATGGTTGATATTTCCTTAAGAATAAATATAATGAAGTATGAAGGCAGTATTAAGTTTGCTGTATTAAATGTATTTATTTGTGGTCAAAATTTCTAAATTGTCTTAATCTACTGGGATCATGTAGACATGTGTAGAACTTTTATGTGAAGATTCAACCAATGTCTAATCAGTTAATATTTGTACTTAATTTTGTTTTACATCTATATATGGTAGATTACTAAGTTTATTTACACAATGGTTTTACATTAATTATTAATTTATTTTCATCATGTTTAAAAGTACTTTGATAAATTAAAGCTTTCCTTCCATCTTCAAGGGCATTTTTAGTGTAATTGTAAGAAAATTACAAAATGAAATCAGCCAGTGAATATGAAATTTATAATATCTAATTAGATATTAATATATTTTACATCAACATGATATTGTAAATAGTTGAATAATCTGAATCTTAAAACATAAAAAGAATTTAAGCCATTTAAAAGTTCTTTTGAAATGGTGCCATCACATAGTGTAAAAATCTCCCAGAAAATCCCAAGTTTTCTTATTTCAAGGTTGGCCGCTATAGTTAGGCAGTGCTCCCACTCACCTGAGAAATCCTGGAAAGGCAAGAGAAATGAAAAATTGTCAGGGAAAGTATAAACATTTTTCAAAAATCCAAGGCAAAAATCTAAAACTTTTCTAAAAATTCAGGGGGAGGGGGAAAGAAGGAGCAGTCCTCTTTAATAAAATGTTTTTATTTTAAATAATAATATATACAAACAATTGACTAACTTCAAAAGAAAGGAAAAAAGTTTTTGCAATCTGTATCTTTCCTGTATAAAGTGTTTTACTCAGATCATATCTGAAGCAATTTTATCTACCCATAGCTGTCTGTCCACCTGTTAGCTGTTATTCACCCTTCTTTTTAAAAATGTCAGAATTGAAACTGCCATTAAAAATGAATAGTATTTAAAATTTGTGTAGTTACTGATCACAATAAATAATCATATTGATTAGTAATTTTTTTATCCAATCCAGTAATGCAATTTTAGATGTTTAGTTTTATTTTTAAATACTATAACGGTAATATTCATTATGAATGTATTTATTATGTACTGTAGGTACAAATTTCTTTTGCAAGATGAACTGTTTTTTTCCATAACTCGCTGGTTTTTTTTTTTTTTTTTTTTTTTTTTTGAGAGGCTAATTTATTTTTTCGGTGATTTAAATCCTAGTTTTCTACATGAGCAATACTAAAACCAGTGTCAAAAAGATATGGAGGGGAGCTATTTTCCTAGTATTGCTAGAAGAATGTGTTTAAAAAATTTGATTATTTAAGCATTGTCTTAAAAAATATCTAAGCATTCAGTCAATACAAAAATTGTAGTTGGGTATCTTTTTAAAAATTATACCAAATGATGTCAATTGATTCTTCATACATGTTAATTCAAATTGTAGACATGAAAATCTTTTGTTTTTATTGAAGAACATACAAAACACAAAATTAAAATTCTTAAAAGACAAGCACAGGTGTATTTGCATTGATATTCACTGTGTTCAAGTATCATGCTGTTCAGCTTGATACAGAGATCAAGTTTAAAATATATGTTAAGAATCTTAATTTCATTGCTATAAGTATTAAATGATTAAAAAATTTTAATAACTACCTATTTGTTTCGAATTTTATCACAAAATTGAATAAACTGTAGGATGCAAATAAAGTGCAATAAGTAGGCACTTACAAATTTAAATGCATGTTAAGTCATCACCTACAGATCACATTCAGGATTCATTATGTATCATTGTTGCAAGGCTAAAGAGCATTAATGAACCTGAAGGGGTTGTTGAATGATTTAAAAAAAAAAAGCTTTGGAAAGTGAGAATGAGTCGTAAAAGGTTGAAGAACTATAGATTTTATGCATTTGCTTCAAATAATTTTTTAATAATGTTCAGATAATTTTTTAATAATGTTCTTACTTATTTCATAATTTTATCAGTGCATAAAGCTTCATTTCCTAATATTTAATTTTTATAACTAGTTTATTATATTGTAGAAATTATCCCATTTTGTCATCGAAAATCAAGGATAACTAGGGGAATTAGAAATGTAATTTTAGTTAGAGTCCTCTATCTTCCATCATCATCATCTTAATTTCTTCCCATCGTAATTGTGGTTAACTAAGACCTTTGTAAGCAGAGAGGTAGATCAATATTTAAGGGATTCTTATATAGCTTTTGAAATTTTGGGCTGAAATGTTATTTATATATAAATAAATTTGTTTTGTAGAATTATATATTTGTATCATGATTAAAATGGAAATGTTAAAAATTCTTTCATGAATGACTGTCTGTTAAAGGTTTGCTAAACTGAAAACTTGAAAAGCTATTTTTTCAATTTTATGTTTTCTATTTCTTCAGACTATTCAGATCTTTATTACTGTAAATATAATTCATGAAATGGTTTCAATTTTTTCAATAATAATTTATGCTAAAAATGTTACTTAGGATTGTTTATTAATTACTAACTCTTTTTTGGGGAGGGTGTAGTTACGTATTATCCCATTGAGTGTGAGAGTCAGCTACCATTGAACCATGAAAGTTGGTGGAGATTTTACTAAAGTTGCATAAATTGTTCATATGGAATTTTTAAGGAACTAATGCTCCTTTATTTGATAAACAATTAGTTCACAGCCTTCATTGTTTTTTTACTTCATAAAAAGACTCATTGATTTCTACCATATTACTAGTCTGAACGATTTTACTGGGACCTCTGTTTAGAAAATACGAGTACAAGATTTCCACAGGTAATTGTTCCAATCTACTGTTTTACTGACCATATTCAACTGACTGTTATCATGTCATCCTTTTTTATTTTAATGTTAGGATTTCATAACTTTGCAAATAATCCACTGCTTGATGTTCTGAAGAAGTCAGTTCCCAAATTTTAGTATTTTTTTTTTCAAAATAAAAGATAAATACATTTATAATAGTTAATTTATATCTTACTCAAAAAAACAAAAGGTGGCTTGTCAAGGTTACATTAAAAAAAAGTGCAGATGTTATGAAATATGTTGCTACAATATGCTTATTACACAGTTACAGTTGGTGCTGATTATCCTGTTTGAATAATCCTGCCTAATTACCTTTCTGGTGACATTTCATGATTGAAGGAATCATATGTATTCTTTTTTTTCAAAAATTACAAATTTTGAAGTATTGCAAAACGTGTAAAAAATTAACGGAAGGCTGTCTGTCCTAAACAGCTATTGGGTTCATTTAATGCACAAACTTACTGTTCCTTTTGTTACTCAGGATTTTTTTTTTAACAAATTTCTGTTAGAAAATGTAAGTAATAAATGTTTATGTACAGTTTCTATTTGTAACTATTTTATGCAATAGGGGATGATGATACAAGAAATAACAATTCAATAACTGTGTAGTAATATTTCCTGTGAATGTAAGATCTATAAATGAATTGCCGATGGTACTTGGATAATTTGAAGGTATATGTTCATATTAAAGTGTTATTTTAGGAAAGCACATTGTGATTACATTTCTTTTCTCATCTACATTAAAATCTCTCATCATAATAATTGGTACATCTGTATCTTTATTGAACTATTCATCAGTGAGTAAACTTGTTTCTGAATCTCTCATAAGCACACTAAAGAGAAACAATTTAAAATTTTCTGAATTAGCCGACGAATGATTGTATACAGATGCCAATATAAAATGTGACTGTTTATTAATTGTAATATCGACCTCTCATATATCACTTGTCCCTATTTCTCCCTGTTTCTTCTATCTTTCTTCTGCAGTTTAGAAAGTGAACTGAACTTGATTACAATTGGCAATACTATTTTGATTCCTGCAGTGATTCTACCACTGACTTTTCGCTGGTTTCAAGAAATTTTTTTTGGCTCATTTTAAAATTTTATTAATTTTATTGAAACAAAATTCACAAACTGTATAACCATTCATGACCATATCCAACAAGTAACTGAGCCAGAGCCGTCCACCAGTCATGAATGCATCCGCTCTAGGAGAGGGCATGCTAGGCCACTTACTGTGCATGCATGCAGCATATGATGTCGTCAAAATTCCTGTGATTTTTGCTAAGTTTGTCACTCAGCTGTGTCTGAATTGCAATTCCAGACTCTAAAATTCATTTTGCATTTTGTAGTGTTCACATTCATCTATGAAATGGAACTTAAATCACCTCTCTGCGTTTTTATAGTTGTGGAGATCTAAGCATTTCTGTAACCTACAAATCTCGTATTCTTGTCTGGTGGAGAGCTTTGACTCAGTTGCTTTCTGGTTGTGAATGATTGTACAGTTTGTGATTTTTTTTCCACTGAAATTAATAAAATTTTAAAATGAGTAAATTAAAAAATTGTTGAAACCATCGAAAAGCCAGTGATATGGCTGCCTACAGGAATCTTAAGAACATTACTAATTGTAATTCAATTCAATTTACTTTAAATCATTGAAAAAGGATAAGAAAAAATAGGGGCCAGTGATGCATGTACGATCAATATTACAATTAATGGACAGTCATGTTTTATATCAGCATCTGCATGTATTTATCCATTATATGTTAATTTAACCGATTTACAATTGTTTCTCTTTAGTGCACTTATGAGCTACTCAGTGTTATGTTTGCTCATTGATGAAGACTTCAATATAGATGCGATTGTACCAATTATTATGATGGGAGATTTAAATGTAGACAAGAAAAGGAATGAAAACACATTGGATTTCCTAAAAAAACACTTTAATCTGAACATAGAACCTTTGAATTTTAGAAGTACTCGAAGCAACTAGTTTATAGATCTTACATTCACATGAAATATTACTTACTACACTGTTATTGAATTATGTTTGTTATTTCTTGTATCGTCATCTCATATTGCATAAAATAGTTTTGGAGAGAAATAGTATACAAACATGAATAAATATATTTACATTTTGTAGCAAAACGTTTTTTTGAAAAATTAAGTACTGAGTCCCAAAACGAACAGTAAGTCTATGCATTTAGGCCCAGCGGTAGTTTAGAACAGAGAGCCTTCCATCATTTTTTTAAATAGAGTGATTGTAAAAAATGAGTTTAGAAGAAGCATCATTGTTTAATGTTTTGTTTTCCTTTTCCTTACAGCCATTAATTTTGTATGAAAGTTTTTACAGTAGTTCCTTTTTATCATAATGATCATTTGATAGTAATTGAAACCTGAGCTAGAATGGATATTTAATGATCAACAGTAAAATTTGTATTTCCAATTTAAAAGCTGAATAAGTGAGCATTATTTTCTTGTACTTGCAGTTTAAAGAAGAGCTCAACATTGCTCAAACAAGATTTCATCTTTTCTAAGTCAGAGAAAGGACTTTGCAAAAATAACAGTTTATCATCTATAGAATTAGATATTATGAGAAAGAAGAAACTTTCATCAAATCTTGTGACTCGATCATCTTCTGCTCCAGATCCTGTGAAGAAAAGTGATTTTCTTTCTGCCAGCAAAGTACTTTCTGTGAAAGGTCTGTTAAGTTTAATTTTCTAATTTAATCTTGTATAGTTTTAAGATTATTTTAAATTAAGCTAGATGTGTTTTTCTTCTCTTTGCATGAATGTAATGATTTGAGGTTGGTCTCCTTTAAAGAAAAAGCTTGCTAGCATGTAAAAAGGCAAAAAATGCCAAAATACAGCTGTAGCTTTAGCAGATTGTGAATAAAAATGGGTTCTTATGCCACATTGCGATGAGATATGAAATATCACTGATTTGAGGCCAAATGTTAAGGTTAAACAAAGATTTAATGTGATTTTTCATAAAAACACAGTTTTAGCCATTTATGTGGATGTTCTGCATGAAACTAAAAAATAAATAAAGAAAAGTACTGAAATTGTATACTAAAAAATAATTAGAAACAAAAGCTTTTTGAGAATGAGATGAAGTTAAGCTTACTATAGAATAGACAAACTACCTGGCAATATTTAAAAGGCTGTATGATCAAATGCAGAGCAATGGAATTAAGAAAATGACATAATTATTGTGCCAGATTCTGCTCAACTTCTGGAGCTCTAACTCAATGTGTTATACTGGTTTGCTACAAGAAAAGGATACAGTTTTGGTAATTTATGAAAATTATGTAGTGATATATACCATCATGTAACATGAACAGCATGCAGATAGCAAGTCGCCCCCCCCTGCATTCTGTGTAGTAACAAAATGGCCACATCTGCAATAGAGAAGTGATTTATATTTCAGAATTCACCAAACTGGAAATTATTTTTGTGATTCAGTGAAAATTTTGAACAATCTCCACAAAATTATTTCCAAGCAGGAATTCTATTCATAGTTGATACAAGAAATTTAAAAGTATTTACATCAAAATATTTATTTCTAACGAACTGTAGAGCCTTCTCTTAGTATATGCTTAGCAGTTGATGTGAAAGTGAGCAAGAATCAAAAAATTAAATTTTAATTTATAATAGTTGAATAATATCTAATTCTATTTTCAAGAGGATTTTTTAGTCTCTGTAAAGTTTAATAATGTTTGCTATAATTATGAAACCAAAAGGTATAATGTTATTACTAAAAAATTAGAAATAGACTGTGTACAGGAAGAAGGGGAAAACTTTTCTTGGTAAATATTTGGATTATGATGAAAAAGAATTTAAAAAATTCATCAAATTAAAAATCTTATCAGAAGTTTCTTGATTCAAATTCAAATTGTGCTTTTTCTAAAGAATATTTCATTATGAAAATATAGATTGTGTATTTTGAAAGTATTCTATATTTTAATAAATTATAGAGTGTATAAAATGTATTGCAATTTTCTGAGTTTGTAGTATTTCATGCAGTAATGATTTCCCCACCTCTGATATTTTTTCTTAAAGAAAGGTTCTAATATTTCCAAAATCTATAATGCCAGCTCTTAATTTTTTCAAAACTGAGCTTTTAAAATGACTTTAGGATTAATTGATCAGATCTTCTCACATATTTCATGTTGTGAAATAATTTTCCATATCCATGTTCATTTCCACTCAATATATTAACAGAGTTGCCAACTTTCCCGATTTAGGCGGGAGACTCCCAATATCCGACTGTTCTCCCGCCAACCCGATTTACAATATATTTCTCCCGACTTTCGCTTATTCTTAAAATTTTTTACGATTTTTATGCAGCTTGGCTTAATACTTCGTTATTTGCATCCCCCCAAAAGTGGTTTGGGATGCCTCAAAACACCTGGTTTTACTCTAGACTGCATAGAAAAGAAAAGTAGTTTTATCAGTGAGAAATTATGGCACGCTTCTGTTTTGTAAGTTAGAGTACGTGTCCGAAAACATCATGTTACATTTCTCCAATGGGCATCGAATGCCACTGCGTGTCATCTGGCACATTTAATCGATTGAACACAAAGCAAGATCGAGGTTGTTATTTCTTTCATCTTATCACTAAGCTGTGTGAACGGACGTGCTTTCGAGAAATAGTCTTAAGAAATTACAATATTTCATATTAGTTATGTCTGCGAAAAAGGTAAAACGCTGAGGTATTTTTCAAAAATATTACACAGATGACATGTTCGTACACATAGCATTCTCAAACATGTTCGTACACATAAACAAGGACATGAGTTCTGTTGAATTTAAGAATTAGTAAATGAACTTTCAGATATTAATTATTAACGAATGGAAGTTAATTCATTATTATAAAATGTATTTTTATCATTTAAAATTCTTTTTGTCAGTGAAAATAAATCTCCCAATTTTTTAGTGTCGTAGGTTGGCAAGTATGTATTAATTTCCTAACCCTCTTTTTTCACTTTTCTAATTAAAAATGAATTAACTGATGCATATTATTGTACTCACTGAGCAAGTACTATGTTTCCTTTAAGAAATACTAAGTCATCATTAATATGAAGAGGATTCGTAACTTTGTAAGATTCATTTCCTTGTGCATATCTCTGTATGATCATGTTTTAACATATTTCAAAATCATTTAGGAATCTGAATCAGTTATTTATTTAGATTGATTAATCTTGTGCCAAATTATGGGTGAGTATTTTGAAATGCTGTGCACAGTGTTCAGCATTGCAGGGTTACGTCTTATAATTTTGTCTACTTGAAATGCACATAATAATATGTTGGCTAAAACCATGTGATTATCTAACATATATTTAACTGCAAGGTGGTACTTCAGTGATTTTACATCATTCTGTACATCTTAGAAGATTTGCATGCATATGCTTTAAACCAGGGGTTTCCAACAGTGTTGATGAAACTTAAAAGAAGGTCATTGAGGATCAAGAGTTCGATAGCCATATATGCATGGTAATTGATTGACATAATAAATGCTTAGTGTAATGAATGGCTAACTGATATCTTTAAGTTATTTATGTGCAGTTATTTTTACTATGATTCTATTGTCTGGTATAGAAAAATGTAAAAGGGGTCGATGGAGAAAATAGTTCTTTTAAAAGGGGTTGATGCATGAAAAAGTTTGGGAATCCCTGCTTAACCCTTTTATGATGAATGCCTCAGTCACCCAACTGCTGTGTTGGGATGGTGCACTAACAGGATGCACTATCTTGTTGGGCTGGGCAATTTGTGCTGCTAAGCCTTCCAGTTTTTGGCACACTTATAAAAAGAAACACTCAGGTAGTTGTCAGAATTAATTTGAAAACTTTGTCATCATATTTTCCTTGCCATTTGAAATATAAAAAATATTTCAGTACTTGATACATAAAATATTCACCTCAATGCTATGCAATTAATAGCCAGCTCTGTTTATTTACATTACTCATCCCATGATTTCTGCTTTACTTCCAAAACAAAATACCAAAAATGAAAAAATACTGCAATGAGATGAAGGTCAAGATTCTCCACTTTCAATAAATTTCACCAAAATAGACACAAGGCTACATCTGGCATGAAAGAAAAACACTAATTAAATATTCTATCTAAAAATTCATATATGGTACACCTGTCACAAGAGTCAATTTAAAGATCGATTCATATATCACATATCCATCTCTCAGATACGACTGGTGCCAGTGCACATGGGATGCACCCATTCTGAAAGGGTTAAGCAGCTGATATTAAGGGGCCTATGGTAACTTTGTATTGTAACTCTATGTCTATGGGCAAAATTATGATACATTTAAAGTAAGATAACCATTGCCAGCAAGCTAGTCCTTCTGTATCTGAATGTAAATTTTTCTTCTTAATCCATTAATGGGGCTTTAATAGCTGAATAGAGTTAATATGATTCATGTATTGTACTTTTCATATACTCTCTAAACTGAAACTTTCAAAAATTTTTTTGATGTTCTAACTCCATGAAGGACCTTAAATTAACCGCTTCATGTTCTACTTCGTCAAAGGAGGTGTTACATCAAAGTTCTACTTCATCAAAGGAGGTTGAAGTACACTTCAACATGTTTAATGGTCTGCTAATAAACATCAACATCTTTAATGTCTGCTAATGGAAATTCAACATTGGTGAATTTTTTTAAAAAAATATTTCTGGAGCAGTAGAATTTGATAGTACATTCTCTTAATTACTTAATTGAAATCCATAAGATAAAGGCTCAGCCTTGGAGTTCTAAATATTTTTTGTTTACTATTATAAGGCTTTTACCTAGTTTATTTAATAACATTAAAAAAATTTTAATTTTTTAAAATTTTAAAATTTAATTAAAAAAATTTTAAAGAATTTTTTTTTAAATCATTTTTCAGTTTATCTAATACTGTTCTTAATTCAGTCTGTAGAGGCTAAAGAGCTCATTATGGGAAATTCAACAATTGCTTCATAATTTTTAGTATACTTTCAGAGCAATTTTGTACGCTTCAGAAAAATGATGTGTACCAGGAAATACACTTTTATATATAATTGTTATATAATCAGAAATAAGATTATTAAGTAATGCTAAGTAATAACTTTTTGCTTCTGGTCATCATTGATTAGGAAAATGTAAAATTTTCAATTCAAATGCTCATATTTGCAGTTTTTCTGTGTGTTTTGTAATTATCTTATTGTAACTACCCAAATTTTTAATATGTATTTCAGTTTCAATATTTTCAATATACCAATTCCATTACAGTTTTAGGAATTTGTTACTTTAGATGCTACATGATTTGAAATACTATTGCAAACTATACTTTTACTAAAATATCCCACTACAATTACCTGCTTAAGGTTTCCAAAATATGTTTTTTTAATAGGTGAATGTAAAACAAGTTTTTTAGTCAAATTATTGTTAATTTTAAGTATAGTCTTCACCGAGTGAAGTTTTTTCTGAAGTGTTCAAAAATATTTTTATTGCAGTAGTAGTAAATATGTTTATAAACACTCAGGGATTGTTTAGTCATAAATAAAATAAAACAGTGATGAAGTGACAAACAAACAGTTCTTCTAGGAAGCTAGAATTTGTTATTGACAATTACCGGCAGAATTTTGATTGGCACGACTAGACTACTACTAACTAAGATCATACGTTACACACCTGATTAGAGGCCTCATCATGAAGTGGACTTCTCGTTGTTCTCGTTCTCTGTTGTCTGCTTCTTTTCTCATGTTTGTGTTGGAAAATTTAATTTAAATTATTGCATGTACTTCTTCTTGACATATTCCTGC
>KK121810.1:88686-130941 GCA_000611955.2 Stegodyphus mimosarum
CTTAAATGTCAGCTCTGCTATTGCTTTAGAAAACCCAAATTCATTATACTCTCTCAGCCAAGTATTTTAATTTCCATTCAACCAGATATTTATAAAACTTTTTACATTTTGAAAGCTGAATGTGCAATTAGTGATTATTTTCTGAAACAGATTGTGAAGCTAATCTGTGACTGGTGTTAAATAACTTAAGCAAATTGTCCTTGAACAAGTAAACATATTTAAGATGAGTTGTTTATTTGGAAACTGATCCATCAGCAAAATTTAAATTACGAGTAATAACTACAATATCATGTTTGAGATTATAGATAACTTCTCTGTATTAACCTTGGGCATTAATGAAAGGTGTTGAGCTCATGCTTTGCTGATGACGTGAACCTATCCAAACCATAACTTCCTATTTGGTTTATCTTTGTAGGTACAATGAGTAACTACAGTACTGCATGAAGAACCTATGCAGTATTGCTGTTTTGGAAGTGGTATTTTGTCATAATGATTTGGTCTTTATCATTATTAGCCAAATCCTGTACCTTTTCTATTTTGATCCCGATGTTATAAGCATTGTTGGTAATCTTGGAGCACACTATTGGCTGCATGTTAAAGTTTAAAAGCCAAGCTTAAAATCTTAAAAACCTGAAAGTTTTTGCAAGAAGATTGGGATAAACTGAGAGGTCTTCATGCTGCATGTTGACACCATTTCAAAGGAATTCCAAACTTACTTCCAAGTCACTTCATAATGCATGGTTCAGATTACTGAACTATTCGCAATTCAATTTTGATGTATAATATCTGGTTGTAATAAAGTTTTCCACCAAAAAATGTTCTTAATAAAGTTAGGGGGGAAAACATGAAACCAGTATCTTTAGTGTGGATAGTAATCACCACCCAAATCTATGTTTTTCAGCCAACATATTGGTAGTTTTTCCTTTAGCCTTCGGCCCAGAAACTTGGTGATCACAAGTCCAAAAACAGATCAGTCTTATTTCGGACATCCTGTGTAGAAGAGAAGATAGCACCAGCAAGTTGCAGCTGCAGGGGTAAAAAAAGGTAGAAGTCCAAATGAGTGATGTTAGAGCTATGTGGTGGGTGTGACAAAATATCCCATTCAAGTCCATACAGAGTCCAGCCAATGAATGGTCAGAGTCCAGCCAGACATACAAAAATTATGACTCATACAGAGTCCAGCCAGACACATATGGTCTTGTATTATCTTGATGGAATATTACCTCTTTGTGCCAGAACTCAGTTCGCTGTTTTTATTTCATAGCAGTGTCAACATGGACTAGCATCTTGCTATAAACCTTACTGTCAGGGGTTTTCCCTTTTTTCAGGTACTCTTTGGGGATAATACCATGGCAGTCCCACCAAAGTATAATCTTTTTGTTAGTCAAATTGTGCTTTGTGGCACTGCTGAAGGGCTCAATGAGCACAGACCAACCCTCTTTCTGGCCTGTATTATTGAAATAAATCCACTTTTTATCATAAGTGATGAACTGATCGAGAACTTTGTCCTTGCATTGATAATCAAGCAGATTAGTTAGGCTCGAATGCATCTGTCCTTATCTGCTTGAGTCAGCTCATGTGGCATCCAACAATTGAACTTGTATGTGAAGTTTATGTTGTGACTAATAAACATGGCACTGTCGTCCAACTCGTTAGCAAGCTCTCGAGTGGTTGTATACTGATCCTGTTCCACAAGTTCTCACAGGCAGGCCTCATCAACATCAGTAGGCTGGTCAGGGCGCTTTGCTTCTTGAATGTCCTAGTCCTTTTTTCTGACCTTTCAATACCAAACCTTTACAGTGTCACGTGATACAACATTAATACCTAAAACTTGCTAACATTCTGTAACTGACTTTTTGCAACAAAACACGAAATAAATGATGGTTCTAATGTGGTAGCATGAAAGTTCCATTTCAGATACTTTGTATTTAATGATAACGATATTTTATGCAGGAACATACATATTTCACAACGCAATGTTTTAAAGCAAGTCTCTTTCTTTCAAATGCCAAAAATCATTTGGCAAAATATAATTAAACATGCTAATAAAAATGCTAATTAAACATGTTTGCTCATAGGATATTTGCCATAGCGGAAAATGTTCATTCAATTGGATATTCTAAATTTTATGTTCTTTGGCTAATTTCATTTGTTTTTAAAATTTTCTTATACTTTTATACTAAAAACAAAATCACAAGTACTGAGAGAAATCTTTTATTTATCTTTTTTTTTTAAATTTATTTAGCTTTAAGTACTTTTAAATACATTGAAAATAAAATTATTAATGTACATAATGTTTGTGTGGATAAAATTAGTAATGTACCACATATTGAACTAAGCAAAGTTAAATACAAATATTACCGATTAAACTTTTCTTGAAACTCCATGTAAAAACCCACATATGTCTGTAGCAGATTATGACATCTCTGATCAAGTAAAAGTTAATACCAAAAATTTAATAAGATCTATAATATGTAATAAGGGGAAAAATCTTAAATGTTTGCATATCGAAGTAAGCAAAGTTAAATACAAATATTAATCGATTAAACTCTTTTTGAAACTCCATGTAAAAACCTACATATGTCTATAGCAAATTATGATATCTCTGATCAAGTAAAAGTTAATACCGAAAATTTAATAAGATTAATAATATGTAATGAAAAATATGAAAAAAAAATAGTTTAGATGAAATAAAATTTAATAAGAAACACTGTTCTGAAAATCATTAGAGGACTAATGATTATAATTATCAGTGGATTTTGCTTAATTTAAATTTAATTAATTCAATAAATTTCAATTATTTCTTTAGGACATTTTTCTTAATAAAGGGTAAAAATTAAAAACTGGAATATTCTGTGGTATTCTGGGAGACAGAGAGAGGCGATGAAAAACTGATAGTCTCCTGGTTTGACCAGGAGAGTTGGAAGTTATGAAAAGCCATTAACATGTACATTACCTATGTGTAACATATTTAACATTATTCAAAATTCAATTTTTCTTTCCATTTCTCCTGCTCTGCAAAACTTGTGTCACTGGCATTTTGTTTTAAGCATCATGCTTTCATAGTTTGTCACACAGCTTGTTGCAAATGTCAATTGCTATGCAAAATCACAGTGTCACCAATCATTAGATTGCAGTAGTAAGTAAGCAATGTTTTGTCATGTTTTCTGCTAATTCAATTCCTTATTTTATAATAATATTTTTCAACTATTTGATGGGTTCTTTTCATTCTTTGTTGCCATTATTTGAACAAAGATCTCATTTTTACTTTTCAACTGTTTAATTGATTCTTTTTATTCTTTGTTGCCATTGTTTAAACAATGAGCTCATTTTTACTACCTTTACAGTATAAAGGAAGTATTGTAATCATGAAAAATTTCGCATACCATATTTCAAAGAAAATATCTACATTGATCGCTATCGAATGCAATTTAACAATGTTTTTGCATGACATCTGTATGTAAGGACAGAATAAAGGGCTCTTTTTCCCCGAACCAATTATGAAACTGAATTGAAATGGATTCAGAAGAGGTTTTTTCATAGCATCTGTATGTACGAATGTATGTATCTCCCATAATCTAAAAACGAATAGCCTCAGAATAGTGAAATTTTGTATGTGGGACTGCTATAACATTTAGATGTGCACCTCCCTTTTTGGTTTGAATTGGCCGAATCTAAAGTATACAAATATATATATAATTACAAAACATAAAACATGGCTAGTATTTAAACATAAACATGCCTAGTGTTTTTAAAAACAAAATATAAACATGGCCTAGTATTTTCGCACATTAAGCTGCTGAAAAAATATCAGTAAAGACATAAAGTAAGAAATTTAGGACTACTTTCACATAAAGACAAAAAAAAATTTTTTTTCTTTGTGAATATATGTATGTACATATGTATCCACTTTGTTACTCGGCTCAGTTTCTTTGTTCTTATATGTTTGTAAATTGTGCATTTTTTGCTTTAAAAAGGATTGAATTATGTTATTCTTATCTTCTGGTTAAGTTTTTTATGCCTTTAGTTAACCTGTATGTTATAGTTGTAGTTAAGAGCAGCTAAGCCTAATTTTTTTTTACCAAATCAGCCATATCTGTTTACATTTGAAACTTAGCAGAATAGTGGATTTGTTGCTAATCTAGAGAAACTAAGCTTCGCAACAACAAAGTAACGTCTTTTTTTATTATTGCAAATTAAATTATGCTTAATCCGTTCTGGAATTATCATTTAAGTTATTAAATTATCCCGTGTATTGACTCGTACACAACAAATTAAATCAGTTTTTACATCTTCAGTGTCTTTTTGCCAAGTGAGACCTAAACTTTCAATTTTGTGCACCAAAAATCTTTCTTCTTGCCCGCTGGCCGAATTGCTTGTTTTTGCATAGAAACTATAATTTTAATTGTAAAAATTGTTCTCCTTCCCCCTGTATTTTTTGTTGTGTTTTTATTATTTTTGCCTTCCTGCGAAGTGAGAATTAAATTTATTGAATGAGAAATACATCTCTAACGAAATTTGAGTAAATAAGTGTTTCATATTAGCAGAAAAAACTATTGCCTGTCTGTTTTGGACAGAGGAGAATGTTTACGAGTAGCGCATACACATTAAGTAAAGGTAAGCAGCGCTGAAATCGTCTGTGAAACGCTGTGTTTTTTTATTTGTTTAATTTCTTTTATAAGTCATTTTTAATTTATTATAGTTTTTGAGTACAAAATATTGCAAGAATTAGATAATTCTTCAGATGATATAAGTTTTTTTGCATTCTGAGTTATAAAATGAATGAGGTATAATGCTGTTAAGTGAACCTGGCACCAGAGTGTCGCTATGGTAAATAAAGATAATGAATTTTAAAAAGCGCATTTATTCTGCTGTGGTTTATGCGCTATCGACGAAGTAGATTTATTCAATTCAACAAGTCTAAATGAAATGCGAAAAAAAAAATGCGTATAATTTAATATTCCATACAAAGAAGTCCTGTGGTGTACACATCGGATTTTTATTTTAATGAGCACCTAGTAAGTAATGTGCAAACTGCCTAGGTAATGGGAAAAATGGAACAGTTTTCTGCTCTGGTTTGGCTTAATCTGCACATTATTTAGGTAATCTACACATTGCCTGATTTTTGTACGTAGCAACGTGTACGAATGCACATAGCTCAAAGATTATAGTTCAGTATTCTGCCGGATTGTGTATAATGTTATATGTCTGCTATATCTGATTAGAACTTCGTATATTAATTTTCTAATTTTAGCTTTTTATTCATTGCATTACTAAATTTTAAAGAGATGCCAAAAAATATATTTAATTGAATGACATTATTCATTCCATTCCTGTGACATTAAAAATACCCCTAATTATATGAGACGGATCGAGTAAAACTTGTCCATAGTTAAGTAGGTATTTACAAATTTTATCTTTATGGATAAAACTACTCTCTAAAATACACATTTTATCCATAAAGATAAAATGTGTAATTTAGTGAGTTAGTATTCCTTCGAAATCAAACTACTGATCTTTAAAAATTTATGCTGTGATAAATTAAAAATATATTGCTGATTATTATTAAACTAAAATTTATTTTAATGTAATTCACATGGTTATGGACGGCAGGTATGTCAAACTTGGAATTTCATATGGTCCAAGTAATTATCAGTGTATAATAGTTAATAGTGCATGTGATAAGAAATATTTTTTTTTCATATCTTGTAATGTATTTAAAAAGTGAATAATATAAAAAGCCATACTTGATACTGTAGTTCTTTGTACAAGAGAAAAAACAGAATGAAATGCAAATAGCATGTGGATATTTATTACCCCCCCCTCTCCGACACCTGTCCACACGATGTATTTTTCGTGCAACCAGATTTTGGATATCTGGAGACATGATGCTTGTACTAGCGATTTTCAGAGCAAAGTTAGATGATTGTTAATTTGAAACTCACTAGCATTTGTTTCTTTACATAAATGATAAAAGTTATTCTCACTAATATGTGCTACTGAATATGGAAATTCGTGTATAATGCAAATTTGCAGGTTTGGGGGAATTGAGCAGCCAAGTATTTGTAAAATTCTGTGATACCCATTTCATTGAAATTTTGCTTTAGCCTTGAGTCAAACTAAATTTCTATTAATTCCATCTGCAAATTGGTTGCCACTTACTTGAGTATGTGCTTGAAAAATGCAGTATTCTCAACGGAGGTTGGAAAATAAGCTGTAAATAGGGAGGGCTAATTTTCGATAGATCTGATGTAGCCGAATCTTTCTTTGAATTCTGTCTTCATACACTGAAGCTTTATGCATATGTTTTGTACAAAACAGGCTAATCTGAAGTTGTTTTTACTTCCTTGTATGAAGTATTGTAATGACAAAAAATTCTGGGTGTCATATTTCAATGAAAATATCCGTTTTGACTGCTATCGAATGCAATTTAATGATGTTTTTGCATGACTACTGTACGCAAGGCCAGAATAAAGGACTCTTTTTTCCCAAACGAATTATAAAACTGATTTAAAATGGATTCAGCTGAGACTTTTTTTTTTGTTCGTGTCTGTATGTACATATGTATGTTTGTATGTATGTATGTATTTTGTATAACTAAAAAACGAGTAGCCTCAGAATGTTGAAATTTTGTATATAGGACTAATATAATATGTAGTTGTCCACCTCCCTTTTTGCTTTCAATCGGCCACACCAAAAGTATATATATATATATTCAGTATGTTACTTGGTTCTGTGAGCTCATTTTTTTTTATTCTTATGTATTGGTAAGTTGTACAATTTTTGCTTTAAAAATGATTAAATTATATTGTTCTTATCTTCCGGTTAAGGTTTTTATGCCTTTAGTTAACCTGCATGCAATAGTTGTAGAATTATCAACAATTTAAAAGTTGTTCAAGTGCGGCTAGTCTAATTTTTGTTTACCACATATGTCATATTTGTTTACATTTGAAACTTAATAGAATAGTGAGTTCAATTTCTGCATCTTTTGTCAAGTGTCTTTTTGCCAAGTGGGACCAAAATTAAACTTTCATTTTTGTGCACCGAAAAATCTTCCTTGTTGTCTGCTGGCTGAATTGCTTGTTTTTGTATAGAAACTCTAATTTTAATTGTAAATTTTTTTATTGTTTTAACTGTATTTGGTGTTTTATATTTTTAACACATATTTTTAAATTTTTTATGAAGATATTTTGAGGTTTTAAGTATTTTTGCCATGTGGTGAACTGAATGAGAAATATATCTCTAATGAAATTCGAGGAAATAAGTGTTGCGAATTAGGAGCAAATATTGTCACCAGTCTGTCTCGGACAAAGAAGAATGTTTACGAGTAGCGCATGCGCATTAGATAAGTGGTGCTGAATCGTCTGTGAAAACCTATTTCTTTTTTATTTGTTTAATTTCTTTTATACATCATTTTAGATTTATTATAATATTTGAATAGAACATGTGGCAACAATTAGATAATTCTTCAGATGATATTATTTTTGTGCATTCTGAATTATAATATGAATGAGATGTAATGCCTGTAAGTGAACCTAGCACCAGAGTGTCGCTATGGCAAATAAATATAGTGAATTTTAAAAAGTGCATTTATTCTAGTGTGGTTTATGCGCTATCGATGAAGTAGATTTAATTTAATTTAGTAAGTTTAAATGAAATGCAGGAAAAAGTGCATATAATTTCATATTCTATACAAGGAAGTCATGTAGTATACACATCTCAGATTTTTTAACAAAAGCAGCCACATTTGTTTACATTTGAAACTTAGCAAAATAGTGAATTTAATTCTTTCTGTATTTTTGACAAGTGGGACCAAAAGGAAAGTTTTAGTTTTGTACACCGAAAAATCTGCCTTCTTGCCTGCTGGCCAAATTGCTTTTTTTTCTTTTTGCATATAAACTGTAATTTTAATTGTAAAAATTGTTTTAACTGTATTTGGTGTTTTATGTTATTCTATATCTTTCAATTTTTAATGAAGATATTTTGAGTTTTTATGTATTTTTGCCTTGCTTTGAAGTGAGAACTGAATTAATTGAAGGAGAAATATATCTCTAATGAAATTTGAGGAAATAAGTTTAAATGAAATGCAGGGGGAAAAAAAAAGTATAATTTAGTATTCTGTACAAGGAGGTTATGTGGTGTGTACGCATCAGATTTTTTACTTTGCATTAGTTGGGAAGTATATTTTTGGAGGAATTCTAGTATTTATTAATATATTATATATTTTATGTTATTTTCTCAGGGCAGTAAAACGTTAAGCCAAGAGCCAAAAAATAGGGGTAAATTAAGATAATTATAAGCCTTCAGCATTTAAAAGGTTTTAGTTCTGCACGCATATGTACACCAATTTTTTTCCTTTATTTCTTCTCTCTCCATTTGTGTAGCTGCACCATACATTCTGTTGTAAAATCAGCAATGGAAGATGTTTGTGGAACCCTCTTTCCTTGATACCTAATGCACATCCTTATTTTGTATAAGTGTTAATCCATAACTGGAGTTTTTTTGCTCTTCATGTTATACATGTTAATCTCCATCTGAGGTTGAATAACACCTTGGACACCATCCATTTCACCGAAACATCGTAGAATTAAAGGATTTGAAAATGATTTTTCTTTTTTAAGTGAAGCGCAGAATTCATGAAATATACTATGAAAAAGAGGGGGATGGAAGCTAAATAAAACTTTTACAGCAAACAATGAAAATACTTTTTATGAACATTCAGTCGCAATATTCTCACAGCTACCCCAGCAGTTTTTAATGAAAAAAATACAGTTAAAACTTTTTGTTTGCTAACAGTAATGAAATCTTATTAAAGGAAAATGCAATCAAAATTTAAATCCAAATTTATTCTTTGATACATCATGAACTGAATACTCCTCTTTTTGAGTCATGTTTAAAATCTTTATAGTAAGCTTTAAGATTAACGAAAGATTTATAAATAAATAGGTAAATAAATAAATGTTTTTTTCGTGTTGAAATTTTAAAGAAAATATTTTTTAAGAAATTTTAAATTGTGATTATCATTTATTCAGCGTATCTGATGCCAAAGTATTTTATGTTTTGTATGTGTTTAAATGACTAGTGTCATCATACTGGTTATATTAAAGTTATGGGATAACAAGAATAGTTAGAAAAATTAAATAAAAGTTCTTTATGTGAAATTTTTACATTACATTAATTGCCGCTCTCTTTCTTGTTATTGTTTTGAAGTTTTATTTTACATTACACCATTTTTCTTCATGATTCAAGGAAATATTTTTCATTAACAAATTTTCTTTCAAAATAAAGTAGTTTAAAAGCAATTAATACTTTTGATGGAAAAATAGTATTGTCAACAGTATGACTGGCACAGAAGACCCTACAATTGTAAACTTATAGTTTGTACAGTGTACCACTGGTACTTCAGTAGACTTTGAAATTTGAATAATATATATCAAGAGTGGCAAATTGGTTTTAGGATAAACATCTGGCATAAAAATTGGTTAGGAGCTGATCAAATTCATGATATTTAACACTTGCTAGCTCCCTGAACTAATCAATGATGGGGAGTAATAATGAAGTATAAAATAATATTAATGATAAAATCGCTCTTTTACTGTTGTTGATATGTGTGTTAATCGATAAAAATATTTCCAGACAGCCACGGTCGACCAATCAATCGCAGTTGATCTATTGCCGATATCTGATGTATACTTACGTTTTATCCCGCTCTCCTTATTGGCGAGAGATTCTCTGTCACAAATATATTATTTATCACAAATATATGACTATGCAGAGACTATATTGCAGAGCTCAAAAGTTTGCATTTTCCTGGTCGGAGTTACTTCCAAAGTAAAAAAATGTGATGCGGAAATTAATCGTACGCACTTCTTTCTGCGCTTCATTTAAACTAAATATTAAATCATACAAATTTTTTTTTTTCTGTGCTTCATTTAAACTTATTTCCTTCAATTTCATTAGAGATGTATTTCTCATTCGTTCAATCAATTCAGTTCTCACTTTGGGCCAAAGCAAAATATTCGAAAACTCTAAACAGCCTCATTAAAAATTGTAAATACGGAAAAACTTAATGCACCAAATACAGTTAAAAGCAGTTAAAAAACAATTTTTACAATTAAAGTTAGAATTTCTACACAAAAGAAGCAATTTGGCTAGCAGACAAGAAGAAAGTTTTTGGTGTACAAAACTGAAAGATAACTTTTGTTCCCACTGGGAAAAAGATGAAGTTGGTGCACCAACTGACCAACCAAAATCACTGAAGTTGGTGCAATAACTGACTTAATTTACTATTCTACTAAGAGTTTCAGATGTAAGCTAATGGCAGCCTTGTTAGGCCGAGTGCCGCTTAAACTTTTAGATTGTTGATAACTCTGCACCTTGGTGCACAAAATTGAAAGTTTACTTTTGGTCCCACTCGTCAAAAAGATTCTGAAGTTGATGCACAAACTGACTAAAAAACTACTAAAAACTTCAAATGTTAACAAATGGCGGCCTCGTTAGGGTCAGCACCACTTAAACTTTTAAATTTGGATGATTCTACAATAATTGCATGCAGATTAACTAAAGGCATAGAAACCTTTACTGTAACATAAGAACAACATAATTCAGCCACTTTTAAAGCAAAAGTGCACAGTTTACCAACATATAAGAATAAAGAAACTCTACTCCCCCAAGCTGAGTAACAGATTGAGTATATCTGTGTGTGTATATATATTAGAAAGCTCAGTGCAAATTAATTATCCCAAGTGTGTTTTTAAAAATAAGTGAGTTTTTCACCCACCTGTGAAATATGTAAATAGTGTAAATAATCACCAGAGACTTTTGTGTTTACAACGGACTCAAAAACATTTGCGTAAACTTAGAAAGCTCAAATCTATCCCAAGTGTGTTTTATCAATTAAATGTATCTCTGAAGTATGGAAAAAATTTTAAAAACCCTCGCTAAAATGTGTGTGTAAAAATTCTCAAAACTTACAACGTGTAATTCATAAGCTCTCAACGCCAGCGAGGAAAATTACTTAGAGTAAAGCTAACTTTAGACTTTATAAAAATGTGTACAAAAACTGTGTGAGATGCAAATTTTCCAAAACTCCACAAATAGTGAAAAGCTATTTCCAAGCAGCATTGGCCGTGGTCAGTTCACGAGAGGGTGACCTCTACACGTGACTGCCACCACCCAATCAGGACAGCTTTGCAAAAATGTTATTCTCAACTAGTTCTTAGTGGTCAGAATCTCTCGGTGCCCTTTTTAATAACAGTTCAGTAAAAATTTAACATCAGTTGAACCTGCTTCAAAACCATATGCCAAAATAATATGCATAAGATATGCTACTAATAATAGATCAAAATGCTTCATCTGAGTTGCTTATCACGTGGTCGTTTTTGATCTATCACCATCTACCAAATTTACCTCAAAGCTCTAACGGCTCCAAATGCTAAAAATTTACATACCTCACGGTATTTGCCTAGGTTCCGCCATTAGGCGCAGTGTTAATCGCTTTAAATTCAAAATTCATCCCAACGCCTTAGGGCAATCCTCAACAGCGACGGTAAAAGCAGTAGAGACTGTTAAATGCCGTCTACGCCATTGAACTGAACTGATTTGATTTGATTTTTTCAGTCAGACTGCTTCTCGCATCGCTCCTGTAAAGTCGTCTAAAAACCTCCGCTGCTCTCTCCCCTTTTGTTAAATAAGTTATGATTCTTAAATTTAATATTATTTAATTTAACTCATTATTGCATATGTAAATTGGAGTTTTTCGTCTAAAAGTAAAAATGATCGGTCATTTGAATTGAATAAAGATATGGAGTTTCAAATTTTTCGGTGTCATCATGTGCTGCATTCCACTCAGCCCTGATAACACCCAGATACTGATGTGACCTGATTGCCAAGCTTCATCATTCCTATGCCTATCTACTAAAATGTCATATATATATATATATACATTGCTCGACATTGAAAATGGAACACCAAGAAGGAGTGGTCAGAAAGTGATGAAATTTGGAAAAAAAGACAGAGACAGCAAGCAGCAAGTGATCTTTATTTCAAAATGATAGTCAGAATACAGAGCGAGAGCGGCGTCGCCTCAGTAGGATTTGGACCACCGCGGACAGCGATGCACGAAGAAACACGTCTAGGCATAGAGTCAATAAGAGTGTGGATGGTGTCTTGAGGGATGGCTCTGCATTCCTTTTCAACCATTTGCCACAGTTCTTCTTCAGAACGAGGCAGGGACGGAGTCTGCAAACGGCTTCCAATCACATCCCACACATGTTCGATTGGTGACAGGTCAGGAGAGTACGGTGGCCAGGGAAGCATCTGTATACCTTGCAGGGCATGTTGGCAGATGCGAGCACTGTGTGGTCGGGCGTTATCCTAAAAATTGCATTAGGCAGCCCCTGAAGGTAGGGGATTGCCACCGGCCGCAGTACATTATCCAAGTATAATTGGGGCTTCATAGTGCCTTGAATACGAACTAGAGGTGACCTGGAATCGTAGGCAATAGCGTCCCAAACCATTATGCCGCGTTGTCGCGCGGTGGGGCGTTCCACAGTTACTGCCGGATTAGATCTGTCTCCCCGTCGACGCCACACACGTATTCGGCGACTGTCACTGGATAAACAGAAGCGTGAGTCATCTGAGAACACAACGTTTCGCCATTCTGTCATCCACATCGCTTCAGTCCGGCACCATTCTAAACGTTGGCGTCTGTGCTGTGGAATCAATGGCAGTCTTCTTAACGGACGCCGTGAGTGCAGGCCACGTTCAACCAATCGACGGGAAATGGTTCTCGTCGACACGGGAACATTCAGGGTATCTTGCAACATGCTGCAGAATCGCAGTACAAGTGACTTGCGGGACCGCCACAGCTTGTCGGCGGATGCTTCAATCCACGCGTGCTGACGTCACTCTGGCTGCACCTGCACCCCTCCTTCTTCCCACATTCCCTTGTTCCAACCATGTTCGCCATAGCCGATGCAGCGTGCTCGCATCCATGTGGTTATCAGCTGCGATTTGACGTAAGGACCAACCCGCCCTTCTCAGTCCGATCACCATACCCCTCGTAAAATCGTCTATCTGCTGGAAGTGCCTTCGTTGACAGCGGCCTGGCATACTCTCCTAGTACACACATCCTCTGGGACAAAAACCAGCTTTCTTCGATAATTCGTCTGGCAGAAATAACGACACGAATATTGGCTATTCTGCACGTTCCTTCCCTTATATCTTATTTCACGTGCGTCGGAGAGCTGCTCATTTCACATCATTCGCATAACTCAGTAACGTGCGTCTACTCTAAAATTTGCATAAATTTCTGACCATTCCTTCTTGGTGTTGCATTTTCAATATCGAGCAGTGTATATATATGGCTGATTGCAACCAAAAAGGGAGATACGCAACTGCGTGTTATGCAAGTCCCGTATAGAAAATTTCAACGTTCTAAGGCTACTCGTTTTTGAATTATGCGAGACATACATACATACGTACAGACGTCATGAAGAAAACTCTTCTTAATCCATTGTAAATCCACTTTACAATCCGTTTTGGAAAAAAGGGTCTTTTATTCTGTTTGTGCGTACAGAAGTCACGCAAAAAATTGGTTTTAAATGAATTTGGGAGCTGTCAAAATAGATATTTTCGTTAAAATCTGAAACCCGAAATTTTTCGCGATTACAAAATGTACTTTGCTTCGTGGAAGGATGTAATTAATACCAAACGAATGCTCTAAGTTGCAAGTATCTCACCATTGAGAGCAATAAGAGCAAAAACAAATTAATCATTGTAAATTTGTGTGGTTTCATAAAGAATAGCTGGAGTTTATTTCGTGCCTTCTGTCGTAATTTGGATATCCAGAGAGATTTTATTTATTTATGTATATATTTTTTTAACGGAAAATTTTTCTAAATAATTCTTCATTTTATCTTGCCTCTATTTAAATAAAAAAGAGAGAGATGCATTCGAAGAATAAAGTTGCGCTTGGCGAAAGATTGAAAGGCGGCAAATAATTGAAATGAATTAGATGTATCGTAAATAGTATCAGATGAAAGATCGAAAAGGCGAGCAATCGAGGACACGCTCAAGAGCGAACGAGTTGTATATTTTGTTGAGGTTAATCGCTGAAAATGATACGGTGAATTAAGTGCCGTTCGAAGATTCGAAAAGGTCAAAGAAACTCTACGTGGAAATGTTTCAGAATATCTGTTGTGTTTCGTTCTATTAATTTTTCGAACACCAGCACTTTAACTTCAATTATGTTCGATAAGTAATTGCTGAGAGAAAGTTGTAATGCCGTGAATAAAATGTTTAAAAAACCTTTTTAAATTACACAGTTTTTAATCAAATGCTCAAAAAGGATTTTTTTTAATGCTGTCGTACTATTTTTGATCGTATGTGACTAAAAATAAAGTCGTGAGGTCGCTACCAATGGTGGACTTTGAATAAATATTTTTAAAAGTAAGTGAAAGAGATTTGACTATATTCATTTTTATAAGTATCGCTTCTGCTGTTCCTTAAAATTTTATTAATGTCCTAAATCGGTTCGTTTATAAGAGGCCCGCGATTTTATTTTTAGTCACGTTTGAACAAAAGTATGACAGCTAAACAAAACTTTTTATATTTTTAATTCATTTGATTAAAATCTCTTAGTTAAAAAAAAAGAAGAAGATGGGGGAAAACGGAAGAAAATTGTGAAAGGTTTCAGATTTTAACATCGCGCCAGAAGTTTTTTTAAGGTTTTTATGCTCTCATTCGGCTTGCAGGTTATCTATTTGCTTTTGGACTCAGTCCTGTTGACACCCCTTCCCTCCCAAAAAAACTTGGTTATTAAAACTTTCTTCGACTTAACGCCAAATAAAATTCAACGACAAAATCACAAAATATTTAAAAACCTCGTATTTTTAGAATTCCCCATAGAGTGTTAAGTCTAAGAGTTGGCTTACCTTTTTTTCTCTAGAAGGATTGTTGTTCTGTAACCTCAATTTTGCGTCGAATCATTTTTGTTTTCCTTTTCAGTTTTCAAATAATTAGCTGCCTGCGCAGCTGGTCCTCTGAAATAATTAATTTAAATATTCGGTCTACCTGAAAGTTTTGTCCGTTTCTATGACAACAATTTTCTTCGTGTAAGCACATGTTTATTTGGCGCATGTTCGGCTGTGTTTTTTTTTTATCACCTAATGTATACATACTGATGTAGCAAATTAACTAAAACAAAGTTGATTCACGTTAGTCTTAAGTGTGAAGCGATAGTGTACCCATGGCTACTGATAAAGTTCCTTTATGCCACTGTATTTTATACGAATTTCAACAAGGAAGAAATGCTACAGAAGCATGTAGAAATTTATTGAAAGTGTTTGGTGAAGGTACAGTTTCTGATAGGACATGCGGAGGATGGTTCGAAAAATTTGAGAGAGGTGATTTCGACCTTTCTGATAAGCCACGTTCTGGGCGATCATCTTTGATCAACGACGATGTTGTTAAGACCATATTGGGAGCGAGATCCTTTTCTGACAATATCGGTGGTCGCAGAAAGGCTTAACTCGCCTTAGCAAACCATTTCGAATAGGTTTGGTGTGAAAATATTCAAGATGGGTGCCACATGAATTAAGTCAGAAGAATTTGGATGATCGAGTCGTCATATATACATTTCTGCTTGCTGGGAACAAAATCGAGCCCTTCTTGAACCGGATGATAACTGGGGATGAAAAGTGGATTATCTACGAAAACATTGTAAGGAAAAGGGCATATTGTGAACCGGAAAATCTAGTCCTTCTACCTCTGAACCCAAATTTGAAGAGAATGAGAGAATGTTGTGTATATGGTGGGACATTCAAGGACCAATACATTAGGAACTTTTAAAACCAAACGAAAACTTCAATTCGGAAAAGTATTGTAAGCAACTGGATAATTTAAAGACAGTAGTCCAAGAAAAGTAACCGGCATGTTCAATAGGAAGGTCATCGTACTGCATCACGATAATGCCAGGATACATGCTGCTGTGCGGACTCTTCAAAAAACTGCAGAGCTAGGCTTCTGTCGCATCCACTATATTTCCCGGACTTAGCACTCTCACTTATTTTTGTCCTTACAAAATTTTTTGAAGGGCAAAAAATTCAAAAATGAAGAAGATATCAAACAGTCACTGGTTCAGGTTTTCGCATCAAAAGATACAACATTTTTCAAAAATAGGATATACAAATTGCCTTCAAGCTGGCAAGAAGTCATTAATAATAATGGTAGTTATATTATTTATTGACGGTAAAAAAAATGTATTCTGTTTTATTTCAAAAATGGACAGAGCTTTCCGGTAGACAATATATATAATACTTTTAATAAATCCACCTAGTGTAGTTTAACAGGTCCAGCTGGTAATTAACAAAATAAATTGCGCCTATTGCTTTTAAATCGCTTAGTTTGTTAATTAATAACAGGCAGGTTAAAAGACTAAATAGCTTACGCTTCGTCAAATGGCAACAAACTGGCACATGTTGTTGTGGGCTTTTACTATTTAATCCTAAAGTTCTTAGAACTCCACGAACACTAACAAGCGAATAATCGCTTAAGTGTGTGAACAGAATACGTAAGACTTAAAGAGGGTTTACAACCCTTTATTTTTTAGTATATTTACAATCAGTTCCTACTTGGAACTTTAATCAAAGCCGCCACTCGGGCTTAAAATAATAATAAT
The DNA here is from genome assembly GCA_000611955.2 of Stegodyphus mimosarum. Taxonomy (NCBI): domain Eukaryota; kingdom Metazoa; phylum Arthropoda; class Arachnida; order Araneae; family Eresidae; genus Stegodyphus; species Stegodyphus mimosarum. Next base: position 105,368 of record KK121810.1, read on the forward strand.
TTAAACTAAAACTAACTTAACTAAGCTACTTGAAAGGTATAGCCGAAGTTATCAGAGATCTAACTAGTAACCCCTAAGTATTAATTAAATCGGCGAAGCCAAGCAAGGGCCGAGCGTAGCAATAGCTAAGAGAGACGTAGCCAAGAGGCAAACGCGCTCTAGTCAGGGAATCAGACTCTCTCTCTCAAAGTCGATGACACGACTTAAATAGTACTCTTTCTCATTTGCATTAACTGCGTTTCTGAATTTACATTCTGGCAGGAAATTGTAAGCTGAAATTAGAATAAGATAGGAAAGATACAAAACTAACTGTTAATAAACTTAGGATAAACCTTACAGTGTTAAAGGTTGCCTCCTCTTTTTGTCTTCTCTATATTATTTCTTTAAAAATAATACATGGTAATAACATTTGGTGGCAACATGTGAAAATGATACATGCACAAAAGTCATGATATGAAAAAAACAGTGAGGTTCCAGACTAATAGCACATCTGGTGCTAAAAAAAATACATTTTAATAAATTTCATTTTATATTTTTTGTCTATAGAATGTAGAATATTAATAATAATACCAAAAAAATTACTGTTTCAAAACATAAGGAAATGTTTCTCTCCAATCTGCTTTAAGACCGCACTCATTTAAATTTCTATATTATTTAGAACCCGATCTCGTTATCTCTCAAGATCAAGCATCTTCTACTAATTGAGGTAAATGGCTACGTAAATACAATTGAGATTAAAAATTAAAAATTTAAAACCATCGATTGTTAAAAATTGCACCAGTAAGTGAAAATTTTGTCAATTTTTGAAAAACCGCCAAAATTTAGTTTAGTTAATTTAGGAATTTCGCCTAATGGTCTTTTCGTTGGTGTAAGGACATAATTGTGCCATATTAATTTGACACTGAAAAAGAAAGCTTTGTTAGAAAAATTTAGTATTAAATTTAAAAAAATATGCATCGAATTTTTAAAAAATTCTTGTGAGATCTTGCTTTCTCATCGCAAATACGCATATGTGAAAAATTTCAAAAAATCTGTCTTATAGAAGAAGGTCAAAAATTAATTTCAAGTTTTGATCCAAACTAATTGACAGTTAAACGAGGTTAACTAAAACTGTGTAAAAACCCGTTTTTATTTGCCTCTTGAAACACGAAATGTAAACTGCAAAAAAGGGAAATTACACTGTCTTCATTAAACATGAACCTAATTCAGAAGATTTCAGCCTTGGGGAGAAGTCCGAGTTACAGATTCCCTTTACTTCCGTTAACACAGTTGTACAACTTTTACTTTCTCTTACGTATGGTTTATAAGTAATGAATGGGTCATGTAAACAAATTCCCATCATTTCTTCATTTCCTGGTTTTCACAGCATATCGTGACATGACGTAGTTCTGTATATAACAACGGTGAGGATATATTAGGCGTCATTGAGTATAATAATGACGTAGTTTTTCACTCTAGTGGGGAATGGTTTCATTTACACGCTTTTTATCATGAAATAAACAATGGCAGTTGTGTTAAACGCTTTGATGAAACTCTACTTAGCATAATGACATGCTTTTCAGTGCGAAAAATAACATCATTATCTATCTATCTATATATATAAAGAAGAAAGTCTGTTGGCTTGTCCTCTAATAACTCAGTAACTACACTATAGCTATCGTCGCCAAACTTTCTACAATTCTTTTCTGGGTTCTGGAAAAGATCGACGTCCACTTTTTTCCAAAAAAAAAAAGTCGCTAAAATCAGAGATATTAATTAAAAACTCGGAAAAACGATCATTTTCGTCCTGATTTTTCCGAGTGGCAACAATCTCGCAAGCTGGAGATGAAAAATCTGCTTTCTTTCGAACGTTGCTGCCACTGCTCGCTTTCAAATCCTAGAGTTCGTTAATAAAACATTTCTAAGTTTTACGATGAAATAAAAATGTCATTGCCAAACATTAAATACATTATTACCGATTCCAAAAATTCGTGGGAAGCCATTTCGATTATTCTCATCTTCATACGACTTTAATCAGCTAAGATATTATTTAAAAACTCTGAAAACACTAATTTTTGCACTCATTTTTCCGAGTGGCAACAGATTCGCGCGTTGGAAATAAAAATACTTTATTTCGAAAAGTGGTGCTACTGCTCGCTTTCAGATCCTAGAGTTTGTTAATAAAAAATTTACAAGTTTTACAAATTCTATAGATATAAGGAAGAATGTCTGTTTGTTCGCATTATTGATTTCTAATTAATTATGATCAATATTTTTTTTTGCCACATTTAATCGACTAAAATCGAATATAAGGGAAATTTTGGATGGAACTTGAGCTTTTACGACCATTTCATTAGAAAAACGAGGATCACTAAAAACTGCTTGCCATTGTTGCTGATATAATGAGAGAGAATTATTTTTCTATCGAAATTTTTTATGTGGGTTCCATATCGCATCAGACTGAAAAATGTGTGACTGTGAATCGTATTTTTTGCGTCATTATTAGAGATGGATTACAGCGGTATCATTCTCTTTGTTGTTAGATGCATTACTCTCAATTTAACTTAACTGCCACCAGGTACTTCCGCTAGTTAAAGAATCAAAATACGAGGTAATAAAGCATATGCTGCATCTATCCGTATAGACGTAGGAGAAGCACTTTAGCCTAAATTTTAATTTACAAATTTTTGTAAAACCGAAATTAAAATTTGATTTTTATAGGAATTTATTTCTATTATTATTTATTGTGTTTCGATAACGTGGTCTTAAGATATTTTTGATCGGTACGAAACGCCAGATATCTTTACTACTGTGAAAGGATTTCATTGTTTTTTATTGGAGAAAATTTTAGGCTTATCAGTTGCACATAATTTATCTTCATATCGTAATAGCGGGTTAATTATTGCATGGTTATAATCTTGTTAGTTTTCATCCCGCATTTAATTCCGAGTAGCCGCTGAATACTAGGAGTTCAACCCGGATTCAATCCCAGGCGAACGCCCAGGCTACATGTTTGGTTTTCGTGGTTTCACCCATTGACAGTGTGAATACGAGCCAGTTTCTAGTAGGAAGTCTTTCGCGAAGGCATCCCTTCCCATAGGTAGGTAATTGTGCATTGCCATTTTCAAATAACGTAACCTAACCGAGTTTAGTTCTTGGCGCCCGACCGACGTGTTGCATGGGATCTTCGTATGTGGTGCTAGGTATTTCGCAATGTGGGTAGAAAAGATTTCCGAAAAAAAGAGGCATTATGGTTCTAGGCAGACTAAAAATTTAGTTGCTTGAACGATTTTTAAGTAAGCAGTTAAAATTCATTTTGATACACAAATATTATGGTCATACACCTTTAAAGGAATCAGGCCAGTGAGCATTTCGTGTGTGTTGATCCAAGTCATATATATATGTATATAAAGTCCCCCCCTCGTAAGTTTTTACAAACCATTCCTATGCGGTGGCATAATCTTTGCATATTTTTTTTTAAAGCCATTAGCGTAACTATAAGCACGTGAGAAGTATTTATTCCATACTAGTATGTTCTTAGTTTTCTGATGAGCTTTCATAATTGAGATGTATTTCAGGTGCATAAAATAGAGATTAAAAAATGTTAATATGTATTCAGTTAGGGCCCAATGAATTTAACGATCGGCAAAGCGGCTGTGCCACGAATCGATTTCGACTACTCACAGGCGAGAGGTGCCTGACGTAAGCAGGACCGCCTAGTCGGTATAATGGTTACTGACCTTGATTGCCGTACCAATGGGCTTGGGTTCGAATTTAAGGCATAGTAATGTACACTGGTGAAATAAATTAAGAAATTTGCATATTTTATCGAATTGCATGAAAAGAACTGAACTGAAGGAAAAACCACTGCTCTTAAATAAAAATACAAATCTTGTATGGCAAATTCATAAGCGTACACGTGTGTGTAGGCGGAGCCAGTAGAAAAACAGGCCTCATAAGCGCGTGGAGGGTAAAACAAATTGCGTTCGCTAGCACACCTCGGCGTATTTCTCGGTGTTATCTTGCAGCAATCAGTTAAATTCATATCGGAATAGTAAAAAAGAGTAACCACCAACGTTTAGATGATGGAATGAGGTGGCGAATTGTGGGGAGGCTAGAGGCAGGCCAGTCGCAAGTCCAGATGTGCAGAGAGTTTAATTTAACGCCCAGCGTCGCGTGTAATCTATGGAAACAGTTCCAGGATACTGGATCCATCGAGAGAAAGCCTAGGCAAGGTCGTCCAAGAGCCACGATGGCCAGAGAAGATCGCTATTTGTCCATTTTAGCGAGGCGTAAGAGAGGGGCTACAGCTTTTCAGCTCTCTCGAGACCTGTATGCAGCCACAGGAACCCGTGTAAAAGGGTGAATGTTTCCAAAAGACTGAATGAGAGACGGTTGTTTGCCGCCTGTTTGCGTCCCGCTCACGTCTACAGACAGGAGAGTCCGATTAGGATGGTGCAGGCAGCATAGTGATTGGAGTTCGGAGCAATGGGCGACCGTTCTGTTCACCGATAAGTCCCGTTTTAGCCTAAACACCGATTCTCGCCGTACTTTCATATGGAGAGAGCCAGGAACCCGCTACTAACCCTCCAATGTCCGGGAAATCAACAATTATGGCGGTAGCAGTGTAATGGTCTGGGCAAGCATCGGTTGGATGGCCGCACACCTCTCCACGTCTTTGACAGAGGCTCTGTAACTGGTGTGAGGTATGGGGATAAGGTCATGGAGCCTGGGCCCCGAGTTCATCTTACAGGACGACAACGAGGCCACATAGAGCTCTTCTGGTCGATGAATTTCTTGAGAGAGGATATTCGCCGCATGGGTTGACCAGCCGGGTCTCCAGACCTCAACCAGATAGAGCATGTCTGGGACGCTCTGGGCAGGGCAATTGCAAATCGCAACTCTCCTCCGAGAACCATCCAGGAACAGTAAACGGCGTTGCTGAATGAGTGGGACCAGTTGCTACAGGCACTGATAACTGCTTTATTTCCAGTATGACATCACGCTGCGAGGGACCATATCCCTTTATTAACCCATTTCTTTTGTGTATCAGACCTTCAGACTCCCATGAGTGTTACACACAAACATGTATGTCTATTATCACTATTGAATATTTATTTTGTTTGTATTATATCAACCTATGTTCACACCAAATTTTATTAAAACCTGCCCAGTAGTTCTGGAGATCGTAGATCAAATATGAAAATTCTCTTAATTTCTTTCACCAGTGTATTTAAGGCATGGATATTTGTAATCGTGTAACCTCTGTGTAGCAAAGGACCACTCAAAATGTACAACGAACTGAAAATCCCCTGGAAAGGTTTGATGGAAGAGGGTGGGAGACTCTGGGACCACCGCCTGGGTGTCTTGCCTCAATATCGAGAAGAAAATACACAGTTAGTCCGACGGGATTACACTTATACGAACAGTGGTGAATTTCTGGTGTCCCGCCACTTCTGCCTGTATCTGACGTAGGATGTGCAACACGGAGGAAGCACACGCGATTAACGCACGAGTTGAGAGACAGCGAGCCAGTCCCAACATTCTAGTCAATGTGCACAGTGTTGAATGTCTGGCGTGCCGAAAAGGCTCAATCGAGAGATGAGAGAGACTCGGCGGATTAAACTACTTGTACCTTTCAACCAGCACTATTAAACACATTTCGTGGGGCAGTAAGAAGTCCTGTGATGTAAAGAAGAAAGCAGTTAGAGAAACTTCAGAAAAGTCAAGAAAATCAAGTTCTGTATTTTTATAATTGAGTGCAATCTCTCAACAATATTAATATTGCAAGATTTATTGTTAGTCGAGAGACTGCTAAAAGAGGCAAACCATACGCAGACAGTGAATGCATTGAAAATGTTGTTGTTGGTAGCGTCTCACGTGTCTGACAGAAGGAATGCAAGATTTCAAGGGCCTTGAGCACTATACAAATGACAGTATGACTTTGCTCAATTCCGCTACGAATTTTGATGGAGAGCACCCCATTGGGACGGGTTAGAGGGTCTCCCATCCCTCTTACCGTATAAGGTATTTCTCCCGCCTTCTTCGCATGCCTTTGGGGTGTAGTGGTCAGCACGCTCGACGCGTATTGGAGAGGTCCGTGGTTCGAGTCCCGGCAAGGGCATTGCTCATTTTTCACATTTCCTACTTCCAAATAACTAATGTCTCTACAATCCTTCCATCAATCTCTCGAAGGGACTCTCTGCTGCCCCTCAAGCCGCACGGGCACTGTACATTTACAAACATCCATGCCTTCTCCAGTATTTGAACCCGGGCTCTTCGGTACGGCAGTCAGCGTCTGGTTGGGCGGCATACACTGAAATTTGTTTTATAAATTAAATTTGAATAGCTACTTCGGAAATTTAAGGCTAAGGTTGAAATTCTTAAAAAAAAAAATTGAAGAGATATTACTGTTTGGTAAAACAGTAAAAGATAGAATAGTCAAAATGTCTTCGCATATAGCCAATCAGTAGATCAAAGGTCTTAAATTGGCTTCAGATTTATCAATAACTGTTGACGAATTTTGTCACATAAATGACACAGCGTAAATTTCAGTTTTTGTTCGATTTATTTCGTCATCGGGTCCTAAAGAAGAACTTTTAGAATTGTTGCCACTGAAAGGTCAAACACATGGTGAGGATTTTGCTAATACTGGAATTAAATGCATGGAGAAACATTATATTCCTGTCATCATATCATATCGTTAAAATTGTTTCAATTATAACATATGGGGTAAAAAATATAATCGGAGTGAGAAAAGGTTTTGTTTCTATTGTGAGAGAAAAAAATTAGTGATGACATACGTATATGCAATTGCATCATTCATCAAGAAATGTACTGTGCGCGGATATTTCCAGAAGAAATTTGTAATGTTATGGAACTGTTGATCAATATATGCAATACAATTGTAGCTGAAGCCAGTCGACAATTTAAAGAATTTTTAGTTGAAATGGAGAGCGTATACGGAGATCTGCTATGCAAAATGCGTTGGCTTTCAAGAGAAACGTTTTAAAACGTTTTGCTTTCTCATTATTGGAAATTAAAGCATTTCTCCTGGAGAAAGGTGTTAACTATCCTGAACTAACAGACGATCGATGGATCCAAAAATTTTATTTCATGGTATACGTTACTTTTGATCTAAATAATCTTAGTCGTAGACTACAGATGAAAGGAAACATAATTGTTTCGATATTGGAGGGTCATTTCATATATGTATTTATATATACACATGTAATTTCATATATATGTAAAATATAAAGAAATGCGATGGCTTTGCTCTACGCGAACAGACAACTTCTGATTAACTTTCCTAATTTCAGGATCTTACCCCTAGACCAGTACTTTCGAGAACATTCTGGGCATGTTGTATAACCGCTACTATAAATACCGAGTACGCGCCATTTTTTAGTCAGACTGCTTTCTTCCATGGCTGCTACAGGAAGCCTTTCTGCTGCTGCCTTTCATATCCTTCTTCCTTTGATATTTAATTTAATTTAAATATCAAAGGAAGTATCACTTTAATTTAATCTAATTTCTATTTAAATCATTATTGGAAATGTAATTTGGAGAATTTCATTTAAAAGAAAAATGATTTGTCGATTTAATTGAATAAAGATATGGAGCTAAAACGTTAAATCCTTCCGTGTCATCATTTTACTGCATTCCACGCTACCAAACAACGCCCGGACTCTGATGCCAAGCTTCGTCGTTCCTGTGCCCATCCTCAAAATTATCACACATACCGTATATATATATATATATATACACATGAAACATAATATATGTTTCAAAGGAGCAAAACCATCAGTATTGTTTTCAAAATCTACTTGATCATTGAATTCATGTTCTATAGAAAGAATGGCCCTGAACAAGTGTTTTTCTTGACTTAATGAAGAACCTATATAATTTCTTATTATTTTTAATATACTGAAGCCTCTTTTGCCGCTATCAATAGAAACTGGCAACGTTTAAAATATTTTTAATATTGCTTCCGAATTCGAATGCGATTGAACTAAACTATACTTGTGAATTATTTTTAAGGACCGAAGCTTGCATATGCTATTCGTTTTTAATGAATATTTTCATCAATGATTTCAATGTGTATCCCATGTTCTCAATTTTTACGTATTGTTACTCTAAAATTTCTCAGAAATTAAAAACCTTTTACATCGAATCCCCCTCCCCTCTTCCTTCGCGATATCGAGATTTGATTATATATAATTGTTGCAAGAGTAGAAAACGCTGAACAAATCTGTGAGGAGCGCCTAACCCCCTGAATAAAAGGGAACGAGGGTTGAGTTAAAATTTTTGATTAAATGCAAGTGCGAGCTAATTTCGCTTAGAAAATCCTGTACGAAAGCCTCCCTCTTCTGTAAGTAGGATACTGTTCTATTCTTGTATTTATAACGTATGTAGTAGTCATCTATTCCAGTATTTATAACTTACGTAGTCCACATTTTCGTATCCTATTTGATGCAAGATTAAAACAAAATTCTGAAATGGTTTTATTTGCTGTGGAGCATTAAAAAAATTAAATAAAAATAATAATAAAAGGGAGTCAGGTCTTAATTGTATTTTTCCTCGCTGTAATATATTTTTTCCCCTTTCTTTTTTTATTTGACGCTTAAAATGCCATGTGGCTTAAAAGCAGACTCATGGAATTTTCAAAGAAATAATTGCGTGACACAACATACATGTCATATATACTTTTTAGCCATCAAGGCTCTATGTCTCAATGTTTAAGACTTTTTGTGTTTTAAAATATGTACGAAAATGAAGTATGGGGCTATTACGAAATAACAATATATATGTTCTTGATGTCTAGATTGAGGTTGACTCTTCGCAGTTTTTCGTTTTAAAGTAAAGGTAAACCTAAGCTGTTTTAATTTCTTTTTTAAATTTTCAGTTATTTTATTTGAATGGAAATTAAATGCGATTTATTCTGTTATCAAGGTTAATAAAAATATATTCATGAACGGGATAGCGGAAGTAGTTGAAAATTTCATGTATATAGTATTGGTGTTTACGTTGAAGTTAAAATCAAGAAGAGAGCACATTATCTCTCTCTCTCTCTATATATATATATATATATGGATTATTATATTATTGTTGATTATTATATTATCTCCTTTGAGAAAGGTAGTAGAATTTTAGTTTAATGAAGTAACTTATAAGTATTTAAAAATGAATATTGAAAAATTTTTTGGTAAAATGCTTTGATATATATATATATACTAACTTTCTCAAAGGAGATAATATACTCAATACTACATTAATAAATAAATTATTATTTTATTACTTTGAAGTTGTTGCGCACAGAAATAAAATTGAAGAAAGAAACGGAGAAATCTGAAGTGTTTCAGATTTTAAATTACATCTAAATGGTCTTTTTTTTAATGTTTTGTGTGTTACCGTTATTTCTTAAATAGCATGTTCTTCGCACAACCATAAAATTCAATTTAACAGCAGTATCACAAAATAATTTAAAATTATTTTGAGCTAAAAAGAAAATAATAAATTGAAAATTCCTAGCTTGAGCTACAAAGAATTGAATTAAAAGTAATGGAAAAAAAAAAAAAGAAAGAATTATTTGAAAAAAAAAGTATCCTATCTGAAGAAAATTGTGTAGGATAATTAATCTCTCTCATGTTCATTCTAAGTGAAAAAATTAAAGCCGAATTACCTCAGATAGGATAATCTTTTAAAAATTAAATTCTTTTTGTAGTAATTGCTTTGCGTGTATATATATATATAGGTGACGTAAACGTGAGCTCATTAACAGAGTATGTAAACTAAATTTGTCAGCGAGGATTTGCTGATTAAGAAAAGGAACTCTTTTTTTTCCCCCTCTCTGCCCTTCCCCTTTTATGTAGTCAGTGGCTTCGGAAATTTCACTGTTGCATTCCATGCGTGTTAGAATTTTTTACTCTGAAAATTTTACCGTGCCTTGGGTATATGAGCAAGCTTCCAAACTTTTTAATAGCAGCTGTGATACAAACTCGTTTGTCTCGTGATTATCTTCACATCGTAGCAATCGATAATCTGTTCTGTGTTAATGTTCTAGCGTCCAGTATTTACTATCCCCAGCTTTTAGAGTAATATCTTTGAAGTCGGAAGGTTAGGTATTCCCGAATATGAGCCGAAGATGTCAATGCTGTGAAGTCTCTGCCCTTTTAGCTGAACAGCAAATGGAAACTTGTAATAATAGACTTGTATAAATAAACGAGGAAGTGGCTTTTTCTATCCGTTTACAAATACTTTATGCTCTTTGTTTTCAGACTAGAAGTCGCTTTGAAGACAAGAAGTATTTCTTTCCGATAACCGTTGGCTATTCATATGAAGTGGAAGAAAAGCTAATAATAGCAAAATAAAAATCAGAAAAAATTGCCTTTTGTTTCAATAGGGAGAATGAGCTCGTTAAAAATGTAATTGTTTTGTAGTTTTGGAAGGAGTTAAATTTAGAGACAAGCGATAAAATGTTCTGATAATAGTAGCTTTTTTCTGTGCTGATGACCTGTAACACTGTTGGCCTCTTATACTTTTTTAATTGTCTACAGTGAGGTGATGATGATCATATCTAGATCATCGATGATCGCAAAAGATTTCCAAATATGCTGTTAGGCTAATTATCGGTTCCAGATGCGCTTGACCAGCTCTTGCTAAAAGGATATTACACTGTATGGGGGGGATTAACACATTTTATCAGGACCTCCCTCACTGGTGTTTAAGATCGCTGAATATTGGAAATTGGACCAGGATTCAATCCCGGGCGAAAGGGTGACTATGTGTTGGTTTGTTTTCTGCATGTGTAACGTGAATACGAGCCAGTTTTCATATAAAATCCGCCACAAAGGTATCCTTTTCGTTTCGCAGAGAGCCCTCATGTGTTTTTCTGTGTTCAAATAACCTAACCTAGCAATCAGTAGATGATTTCGGTAATTTGGTATAATGTGTAATGTATATCATTTCCTACTAGAAAGCGCAGGAAGTGCTGCTTGTTTCGTGAAATTAATTTCACGAATAATTTTTTGAGGGAATAAATCTCTTATTTAGTTTTTACATATGAAACTAAGAAGGCAGCTATGCAGCTTGTGTCGCCAGTAGTGAAATCCAGCAAAACCAAAGCACTAGGTGTAGGATAGGGCTTACTGAATTAAGTCATACCTAAAATTGAAGTTTAAAATGTTTCAATTCAAGAGATGCACAGCCTGATAGAATCGATCTAATTCGAAGAAATTGTTGTCATCGTTAACAAGCAGAGTTTAATTTCACTTGATCCCATTAACACGCCAAGTTTAAGATGCTGTTTTGTTAGAAGTTTGTATGTACAGTATTAAAAATAAAATTAGATACATCCCTCCTTACCTTATCCGCTATCCGAGACCGATGTTCTGCCGATACATTTTTAGACGACGGAGAGAAAAGATGTACAATTGTGACAGTTCTAAAGGCCGCGTAAACCATTTTATGAATGTTTGACTCTGAGAATATTTCACTGTAATTTTGTGTCGCTTTTGAAGGTCTTGAACCAGATAAATGTTTAAGAGTCAAATTCAATCTGCAGACCTTCAAAAGATGTAAATGCTTTGGACACATTTTATAGCAACGAGCACAGCAAATGATTGTAGTAACAATGATTATATCTATCCGTGTATCACACATGCTGTATACAATTTCGAATGCATTAATTACCCTGGTAATCACACGATTCAGTTATGACCATTATGTTTGCTTGTCTAGTATATATGTTACCCCCTCCCAGATGATCGCTGCGCTACTAAACAGACATTTTTGATTTTCTCATATATTCTTATGCTGTACTTACCAAAATGAGAACTTTTCAACCCTTTCTTCCCGTGGAGGATGAAGAAAAGAAATCAACAATGGTATTCTTTGTACAGCTTTCATCTCATTAGCATCATTGAAGCCCTTGACATTTGTTTTTAGGCGATAAAAAAGCTTCTGTTAAATTGTTTGATGAGTAACCTGCTATTTCACGTAAATAGCAGGATTACTTAATTTCACACTTCATTTGCTTATATTTAATTTCGCACAACAAGCAAATTATGAAAGCATCTAGGTGAAATATATTCTCTGTTTAGCAACAATAACAGGGGAAAAAATGTATTTCTTGTTTAATAATGTCTCAATGTTTAGTAGCTTGGTATATTGTAAATCTAACAGATTGTTTCCAAACATCGATATTTATTTAATCGCAAGTGACAGTACGATGCATACAGATTTTCAGTTATTCTTGGTAAAAAGAGAATTGCAGGTTTCAGATTAGATTAGACTTTTTGTAAAGTGTTTTCGGTATTCATGAATTCATCTTCTTTCCCAGAGTTGAGAAGCGCTGAACAATCATAGAATGTAGACACTACTTTGTCCTCTATCGAACAAACACATTTGTAGATAAGGGTTTCAACTTTTACGATATTCAGCTACACTTTCCTATTCATGAGAAGTGGGAAACACCGGAGTACCTAACTGGAAGAGCTTACCTTTATCGAAACAGTATCTCTTCCAAATATATCTCTGCAAAATAGGAAATGTCTATAGCGGGTTAGCAGTCCATCCAGAAAAGTACTGACTCCTCGGCGAAAAATAGTTGATAGCACAGCTCGCAAACAAACTGAGAATTGAGAAGATAGTCACAGAAAAAACAGGTAAAAGGCAGAACGAAAAATTTTCGGCCAAAAATGCATAAGAAAATAAGCACAGATACGAATGAAATGATACACGTCACCAAATACGACACTCAGTAACCGAAATAATACATATCGTACGAAAACTAAGGAAAGAATAGGAAAAAATAAATGCTAAACAACACTACTACTTTCCAATACTACTAAAAATATCTTAAAAAATGTTAAATACAACGCACCGTTTACCGGTTGGGAAACTCCGAATTTCATTTGCTCTTCGGGAGAAAATCTTAAACTCATGCAGAAGTAAGAAATCTGCTATAATTTCTTTACTTTTCTAACTATTCGAAGAAAGTCCGTTATTGACACCCGTAATATTCTTGTTATTTCTGTTAGCTTCTATGTTTGAATTAGTAGACTACTTTGGCACGTGGATGGTTTCTGTTTCTAGGGGCACATCAGATTGCTTGGCCTCGGTGGAAGCGGTCCTAGGACTTATCTGACGCTCCTGCCGAGGCCAAGGAATGTGATGTTTTTGTTGCTTTAACACCCACAGCGTGGGAGTCAAACATCGAATTTCCTGTGACTTGTGGAGAAGTACTGGATTGGTCAGGTATCTCAAGCTTGTTACACTAAGGTTTCAGCTATAAAATCTGACTAGCGTTGTATCTCTTTTTTGTGAAATTTTGGAAAACATCGACATGCACTGTGTTTATTAGTCTTTTGTATTTTTATCAAACGGTAAGCTTTACCATTATTTCTTCAGATTTGAATTCATAAAGGAAAATAATTCTGAATTATATGTCAACCGTACTTACAACTAACAATGTGTAATAAGAATAGTAAACCTAGTTGCAGACTATGTGGAAGTTATAAAACAGTATTGTACTGCATAGCAAGTGAGCTTCTATTTCGTCTACTGTGATTCTGTTCTGTCTTGATATTCATGCAACCAGTACTTCGTGAGTCCAATATTTTTTCATGAAGGTCGTCAAAATTTAGTGAACAGTCAGTTTTTATTTTGTTGTAAAATATTTTTTTTCTCCTTTTTTAGCCCAAAGGGGTGTTAGACCTAAAGGGCTATAAGTGTCAAAACGGAAATTTTGCGTCGTTCCACTTTCTGTGTTCATGCACTTTTCAAACTGTTGCCACCAAATATTATTGCCATACATTATATTTAAAGAAACTAAATAATGAAGAATCTGGATGAATGCATGAATGTTTCGCGCATTATGAAAAAACAACGGTAGCTAGAGCCATCAAATTTTTAATAACGTAGTCCTCCAACCGAACATGAGCACCTGGAAGCCTGAATTTTGAATTTCGAATTTGTTTTATTATCTGTTTCAAATTTTGTAAAACTTGGTTTAACTAATATCTGATTAACAAACTCAACGATTTCAAAGTGAGTAATGGCAACACTGTACGGAAAAAAACGTTTTTATCTCCAGCGCGCGAGACTGTGTATCGAAAATTCTAAATATATGCTCTTTTTAAGTATATTGTGGTATTGCTATCGAATTGAATTGTATGTGGTTTAAGAGCAAAGAGCATGGTATTTAATAAATAAAGGTAACACACAAAATGTTAAAAAAAAAAAAAAGCAGTTTTGGGTGTATGTAAAATATAAAAGCTTTCAAGACGAATTCTTTGCGACCGCAGACCGCAACGGAAGGGTTGCTTCGTGTACATCAGTTTACCTCATTTACTCTATGTTGCTAATTTTCGTTCCTAAGATTCCCGAATGCAGATTTCTATGGAAATATGAGTTCTAATATGTAAGGTTATGAGATTCATACACACACACACACACACACATATATATATATATATATCTTATTCTTTGTTGTATAGGAGATTTGGCTGCTTACTTTGTTGCCATTTTCATTTTCATATGAACATCTGCTTCCAAACCAATCATCTGAGACTGTGAATAGTAATTAAGAAAGGCCGGCGTCAAAGGCGGTGCAGTCGCATCGGTGGCCGAATTTAGGGGAGGTCAAAGTTTTAAACTTGAGGAAGAAACCGGAAGGCATAATTTAGAGCTCAGATTTTGCACCGGGCGATAAAATGGCTTGCGCCGACCCTGAGAGAAAGCGCCAGTGGTAAGATTGTGAGTGTGATAATTCAAAACTTCGTTGCATTTTCACAAAGTATCTCGATAGTTTCATTTCTTGACGAATTTTCATTAACTTCCAGTTTTAATAGGCCGTAATTTGTATTAAGTGTGTAGGATGTTATTGTCCCTTAATTTAGTATTTTCCCCCTTCAAATATTAAATAACATTTATAATTTTATAATAAGGAAACCCAGTCTTAACGTCACTGATCTGTATAATTTTATTAAAATGCATTAATTTCGCTTTCACAATAGAATGTTTGAACAATTTCACTTTCTTCTGAAAAAGTGCAATTGGGTTCGTCTTGTCCGCTGTATTTGAGCCACAACGGATCATTTCCGGCAGTTCACAAACTCCATAATGCAATGCTGATGGGCGGAACTTCCTATGACTAGATCATTTGAACGAACGTTTTGACACATCAATCGCCGAAATTTTCAAAAGCAATATCTTCTGTGGATTATTTGTTTTGCTACTATGCTGAACGCCGCCCAGACGATATAATAGTTAGTGACATTAACCTATGGGCCCGGATTCGAATCCCGGAGAAGGCATGGATGTTTGTACGCATGCGGCATGAGGACACTCAAAACACATGGCGAGCCGAAAGCACCTCTTGATAAATTGGTGATAAGGTAAGAGGGGTGGGATTGCTCATGGCCAGCTACAGAAACTTGTAGTTGGCCATGGATTGCTTGGAATCGCCTCCCGCAGTGTTCTTCCTCAAAATTGGGGTGAAGCTAGGTTCCTAAGAGCCCTGGTAGAATGCATCTTTGGTGTCTCACAGATTATCTACCTCGTCATTTTGGATAGCATGTATTGTCAGAAAACGTTGACTCTGTAGACTGATTATCTATGGTAACAATTATCTATGGTACTATAGAGGTGCTGGCCTACCTTCTACGTGTATCTGTTATAGTGGACGATAATGTGCGCGGTACTCTCTCGAGAAAAAACGTGTGAAATGATGCCGTTAAGGACAAGTCTTTCGAAATCGATAGAGTTTTTTCAAAATCAATGTTAAATTGAAGTTGCTTTTTTTCCCTTAGTTTTAACAAATTAGTTCGTGCGGTAGTAAAACGAGATTAAAATATTTTTCGAGTATTTGGTGGCGTATCGCATTTTAGCAAAGTCTTTTATCAGAAATAAATCCCTGTCATGCCACAGCCTCGTTATACATTAGATTTCTCACCCTCTGCCTTCCCCTGTTGTCGCGTATTGAGATCAGTCTACGGAGTCAACGTTTTGTGACAATACATGCTATCCAAAATGGTGCGGTAGATAGTCTGTGAGAGACCAAAGATGCATTCTAACAGTGATTTCAGGAAATGGAGAGTATTTCGAAGGCTGCAATGTGATTAATTTGCAAATTTACCATGTCATACACTATCCTACATGCATTTTTCACAAGCTTTTTGAACTTATATGTATTATATATCATTTGAAATGGGGTATTTGAAATGGGCCTTTCAAGTCTGATACGGGTGCTTCATTCAAAAGTCTCTGATTCAAATTCAAAAATATGCAACTCTTTCTTTTACATTATTTTGGTTTACCGCGTAATTTATTTCTAAAGAAAAAAACTGATTAACTTCTGATTGCATGCTGAGAAGGAAATACAAAAGTTAATTATAATTATTGTCTTTCTTTTCAGTTGTATGTTGTAAAATAAATAAATAAATAAAAAAAAAATTACTATAGAGGTTTCAATTCAGAAAAATTCTAAAATATGTAGAACTATCATTTTTTTTTTCCCCCAAAATCCTAAAACTGGTCAATGTCAATAGCGTTTAATAGCTAAAACGGCTGAACATTGGTCGTTGAAACCATTATACAAAGAGAACAAAAGAATCCATAAGAAATTGAATTCAGAAAATGTATAAATTACTCAGAACTTTCCACCCGATTTTCTTACTTACTTCGGGAAGGTACGGGTTTTATTCTGCAAATGATACTTTTTTATATAATTAAGATAAAATCTAGGATGCCAAAGAAGCTGTTCTAAAATTAAAATCGCTATACAATAGTATAGGTGATTAATCCCTTCCAAATTTTTGGACGTACGTCAAACGAACTTCTCCAATAAGAAATTGGGAAAATGATTAATCCGTTCTTATAATAAATTCCTATTGTTATTATTATTATACTGTTTAATATTTAAATATAAGTGCAGTAGGTGAAATATATATCGTATATAAATGAACTTTTCACATTATATTTTACATGATTGTTTTTTGTGCTGTTCAGATCAAAAGCAGTTTTTCAACATGCTCTGACGTCTCTGATTTTTGTTTGGTAATCGATTCCACCTTCTTCCCAACGTTAATCTATTTTATAGCGTCTTTTTTTTAAACAATCGCAGACACAACCTACTCGGTGTACGGTACGTAATAGCCGTTTTCCGGATACGCATGCTGAATGCTGGTAGTTCGACCTGGCTTGGGTTCTATCCCATGCGAACTGGCTGCCTACATGGTTGGTTTTTGTGGTTTTTCTCCTTGTGTAACGTGAATACGTGCCAGTTTTCCTTAGAAAATTCTCTATAAAAACATTCCTTCATGCAGATAACCCTCATGGCTTTGCATATTCAAATAACGTAACCAAACCTAACTCGGATACGTTGCTATTTTCCTCCTATTCAAACCTCATTTTCCGCCTCCATGGTGATCCTAACAATTTTTTTGGCTGCTTATTGCCTCATTAACTTTCTTAAAACGCATTGTTAATGAATTTAAAGAAATTTACGCCTCCCCCAGAAAAACACCTGAAAATTCAGAGTTATATCTTGGGTTGTTTACTGAATAATAGCAACAGACGTTCTGACGCTCATGGGCAATCGTAACATTGTCCCGATAGAGGTGAATTAGTGTAATGCGAAAGAGGCGTTAAGTGTCGTGACTTATCAAACTCGTATATCTAACAAAATGTTCGCTTCCAAACAAGACATATACCAAGTTGGACGTATTTCAAAGCAGAATTATACCGAGATACTACTATATTTATTTTACTAAATTTTAAATGTTGAAAAATTATGCGAATTCATTTAGTAATTTTTTAATAAATAACTTTAGAGTTGTTAGCTAATATTATTGCTTATAAGCACTTCAAGTCCGCCATATATGTAATTTCTTATTAATGATTCATTAGTATCATTATTTGGACTTGGGATTAAGCGACATATTCAAGTTGTCATGTATTATTGTCACGAACTATTGCCATTTATTATATAAAGAACAAATTAAATATATTAGGGAGAACTTTTAGAGGGCATTATATTATTTGTAAATAACATACATATGAGAGGTTACAAAAGTCGCCAAGCACAGCTGGAAGGGGAGTTGAGGCGTATAATCTTGAACCTTCGAGACATTGTTATGGCATGTAGCGCGTTTATCTGTTAAGTAAAAGTAATCGTCCGTCTTCGTGATGGAATGCGCATCTATCTCTCTTGGAAAACAATAGCAGAAAATAAAAGCACGTCGTAACTTTTAAGCTAGCAAACAGTTTTCACGTCCGACTTCTTCACGCAACACTACACAGCTAGATAAATCCCGATGTTAAAAGATTTAAAATCAGATCGGGGCGTGACCAGGAGCGCGGTGTTGTTAGAGGCGAGGGTGGATCTCGTGGTTTTAAGCAGACAGGTGAAATCTGTCCTTGGAAGTGCGTCGTCGCGTGCGTTTTTGCCGTGTGCGTTCCGAGTAGTATTATCTTCGTCGCATTCCGCCGATTCTCCTCCGTTGACGGTGGGAATTGCATGCTTGAGCTCGTCGCTTTTCCTGTGGCGATGGCCAGTTCCCGCTCGAACGCCTCTCTGTGAAGACAGTCATGCTCAAGTTCTGCCAAGGATACCAACACCGGCACTCAGGTGAGCGGCACTCCTAACCTATATTACTTTATAGAACTTTTAGAAAATCAGAAAAGGACACCAAGTATTTCATTAGAGCTTGTATTGAATGTATTCGATCAATTATCTTCAAGTGTGTCGATTTGGAGAATCTCTAAAACCGTAATTTTCTTTCGACGAATTCTTGAAACTTTAACTTTTTTGGAAACCTTAACCATTAAAAAAAAAATAAATAAAAAAATAAAAAAACACGAAAATATATGTATTGTTAGCATTTTATGCGAAAAGGGAAAAGAAATTCATTATTTCATTGCGATTTTACGCTTAAAATCAAATTTACTTATTATAATTATAAGTAACATTAGTAATGGAAATTAAGAAAAATATTAATTAATTACTTCAGTAGGTTAAGGTTTATGCTCTGCGTGATATTAAAAAATTCTTTTGAATTTTCATTTTCATTTGCAGAACCCGAGGAGTTGCTTTGTACTTCAAGGTTTATTGCTTGTTCTTCTCTCTAGGTTAAATAAAATTAAGCTTTTGCTGTTTACGTACATTTAATTTTGTCATTAATTTAAAAATAGTACAAAAAGGATAATATAGTTGGGCACTTACTTTTTTAAGAAGATATTAAATTAATTTAATTTAACACAAATTTGCGTACGGTACTCCGCAATTGTGTAGCATAATGATGATAAATTCGATTAACCTCTCCGCGAGCCGCAAAAACGTTTTGTTAATTGGCTATCTGTGCTTTAAAGAAATTAACTGAAGTGTTTCGAAAATTTTTTAATTAAATACTAGTGTTATGAATTTAAAGTTTTTTTTTTCGGATTTGTTGATTGAATTATTAAAACGTTTTAAATTAAATTTTAAAATTTAAAATTTTACAAAATTAGTAAAATAAGTTCTATGAATGAAGTAAAAAGTTAAACTAAAATTGCAAATGTGAATTAAATGAAATAGAAATAGTGCTTTTTTAAGAATAAGTGAACATTTAGTGTTTAAATATCAGATTAAGTAATGTAAATTTTAAAATATATAATTTTTTAACATGTACATTACTTAATTATTTTTTTTTATTTTTTTTTATTTAAAAATAAGAAGCCAGCATTTTTGTAAATTAAGAACTATTTCTAAAATTGAAGCAAAAGTATATCTTGGAATTAAATTTTTTTTTTATGAAAACTTCAGTGAAATGGGAGAGACATTAAAAATTTTTATGATTATATCCCTTAACATTTTATCAAGAAGATTTATGTTGTTTTTGCTAGTTTTTTCTTCATTCTCTTTCTTTTTTTTCCCCTCCCTTCGTCTCTCTCTCTCTCTCTGTCTCGTTCTGTCTATTTCTTTGGGGATTAGAGCGTATAGCTTGGAAACGGTTATTAAAAACTGTATTTTGAGTTCAACAGATAACGATTAACACCTTAAAGAGGATTTTATCATTAATATGTAAATAAAATTTCTTATGAGTTTCTAAAATTTTAAATTTGCAGCATTGTAGATGGTGCTCAAATTGTTGTAATGTATTGTTTATATATTGCGTTATGTATTGCTTCATCGTATAAAAATTATATTTTCTGTTATAGTTTATATGTTACTGTAATGATTAAAAAAAAATTACAGTTCTTTCTCATTTAAACATGGAGGACGTGACTGAATTAAGCGCACTTTATAAGGATACCTGCTTTATACTGTAAAGTGACAGGTTGTCTGGTGAAAAAATTTCAGCCTTTTCTGTATCGCCAGAAAATATTGTGTACATATGCATTTAATAAAGATTTTGAAGAATTTACATCGCTTGTCAAATAAAATGCATTAAACAAAATAGAAGAGTGAAAAGCAGATACTTGATAATCCTGTTATATACATGTAAATCACATCGTGTATACAGTTGTTTACTTAATAGGCATGTAACGTTTGACGAAATCACAGTTTTGTTGTTAGGCGTGTTTCATGCTTGTGCAAAATGATTTTTACGCATACATTTTTACATAGTATACACGCATAAATCTACATAATATTTATTTTGCCGTCTATGACCTGGATTTTTTTATAGGAGGATAGGCATAATAATACTGTGGGTTCGTAGGGCTGCTTCTGTAAAATGCAGTGACTAGGTGAATTTATTATGCCAAGCCATTCAAGGACTATTCCTGTATTGAGATTCCTTCGTTGTGGACTCTATGGGCAATTGGTTTGTTTATTGTACTAAAGGGGAAAGTGCTCCAAAGCCGATCTCTTCGGCCTCTGCGAATCAAACACCTGACAAGCTATGTAATTTATTTTAAAATAGGCATCTCAAGGTCACCATCTTCCAACTTATCTTCTCTCTTAACCTTCCGCTAAAGAGATTCGAGTCTCCGAATTCTCTTTTCCTACTTTACTTTCTTTTGCGAGGTGGTTAGCACATTCATATAAAACATGAATTGAATGAAATGAGAACATTTTTCTTGGTGGAAGAGTTACAAGCCAAAACAGAGAGGAGAGGTATGATCTTGAGAGACCTATTTAAAATAACAGGGTGTAACAGCTAAGCGCTCAAGAATCCTCTGGAGGGTGAAATATAGTATGGAATTTTAATTAAAATAACTGAATGTATTTTATTCTTATTTTTAAAAATAAGTATTCAACGAAGCCGAAGCATTGTTTAAAAACTTTAATAAGCTTTGAAAATTGTTCATAATAAGAGATGGCTTCTGCATACATGCGCATAAGGATAAAATATTGCTGGCTAAAACTATTCAGCATTTATCTGGCTGGCATCTCATGTCAAACGTGTCTTTCTTGAAATTGCTGTGAAGAGCCATTGTTATCGAGCTTTGAAGATCTGCTTCAGGAATTTCATGTGTATGAAGAGTAACCGTGTTTTACCGGATACTGTGAGGATTTGAGCAACAATAACTTGAAGTGGTCATCCTTTCATAGAATGAAATAACTTACGTAATTTCGTGCTGAAAACTACACAGTACATGAGCTACAGTGTGTGTTGTCTCTTAATTATTTCGAAATGAAGAAGCAGACTTCAGCCAGAATTCTGGGATGACAATGTTTCAAACATAGTTCGTGACCCAGATTTGCGGAAAAATTGTTCACCAAAGCTATTTTTTGTCATCAATCCACTTCTTTGGGGGGGGGGGCACAGATCTTATATCCAGTGATATTTCTCGAAAGAAATTTACCTTCGAGCTGATTTTGAGAAAATCGAACTTTTTTTCCCTTCCATTAACGCATAAACAACAAGTGATGTTTTGTTAGATTATTGGCAACAGCAGACAAAACATTAGCTATGCCTGTTTGCCAAAATCGATGCATTGAAAAATGAATTTCATATTCATTTAAAATGTCGATTGACTGAAAAATCTATTACTGCGTGATTTTAAAGAGAAAGAACAAGCAATATTAAACTAACATTTCGAGGAAAATATTGTTTAACCCTACGAGATTTTTTTAACCACTTCCAAGAGTCATGTTTGAGGTCTAAAGAAGACTTTGTAAGGTATTTTCCGCCTTCTTACCGCAAATCTTCTTGATGGTTGGAAAGCACGTTCAGCTAACAGTCAGAAAGTCCGGAGTTCGAATCATGGCCAGGACATCGTTGATATTTTTATATTTCTTACTCTGAAGACCTGATACACTTTACAACCTGAGTTATCATTTGTCCGTACAGGGCATCCAGACTTTTATGCCGATACAAGGCTGTATTAATCACTGTATTCTGTCTTTGATGATTTGAACTCCGACTGTCCACGTGAATTAATACGTGAATATAAGCGGGTAACCGTGAATCCAAGATGTTTTGTATACCGCAAAAATGAATTGTTTAGAGCGGAGCTTCTTAAACTTATTTCATTCATGACGCCATTTTAATCATCGAATTTTTTTCGCTATCCTGGAAATTAAATATAAAATTTTCCCATAAGTAATATATTGCTTTGGTAAATAAAGCAGTATGAAAAACTGTTTAAGAGTTTGTTTCAAGTATAAAAAAAAAATCAGATATGTACATCATATAACTTCCGTGTACGGAATACTAAATTATACGCATTGCCTTTCATTTAAACTTATTTCCTCGAATTTCGTTAGAGATATATTTCTCATTCAATTAATTCAATTCTCACTTCGCGACAAGGCAAAAATACATCAAAACTCAATATATCTAAATTAAAAATCCAAAGATATAGAAAAATATTAAGCTCAAAATACAAAAAATTTTAGAAACATTTTTTATAATTAAAATTACAATTTGTACGCAAAAACAAGCAATTCGGCGTGCGGTTAAGAAAGCAGATTTTTTCGGTGCAGAAAACTGAAAGTTTGCTTTTGGTCTCACTCGACAAAAAGACACTGAAGAAGCAGAAACTGACTTAATTTGTGAACGCTATGCTGAATCAATATATGGGATAATTTAATAACTTAAATGATAATTCCAGAATGGATTAAGCATAATTTAACTCACAATAATAAAAGAAAAAGTTACTTTGTTGTTGGGAAGCTTAATTTATCTATTATTGGCAACAAATCCATTATTCTGTTAAGTTTCAAATGTAAACAAATATGGCTGCTATCATAACCAAAAATTAGGCTTAGCCGCACTTTAGAAACTTTTAAATTGTTGATAATTCCACTATTATTGCATGCAGGTTAACTAAAGGCATAAAAATCTTAACTGGAAGATAAGAACAATATAACATATTTCAAAAAATGCACAATTTACAAACATATAAGAGAGATACATACATACATACGTACGTACGTCAGACGCCATGAAAAAAATCTTTTCAGAATTCATTTTAAATCAGTTTTACAATTTTTTGGGGGAAAAAGAGTCCTTTATTCTTTCCTTACATACGTCCTTACATCACGCAAAAACATCGTTAAATTGCATTCGGTAGTGGTCAAAATCAATATTTTCGTTGAAATATTGTACACGAAATTCTTCGCAATTACAAGACTTCTTTTTTACTTTGTACAGGGAAGTAAAAAAGTAGGCTTAGCCACACTTAGACAACTTTTAAATTGTTGATAACTCTACAACTATAACATGCAAGTTAGCTAAAGGCATAAAAACCTTAACCGGAATGTTATTGTTTTATGTTGATTTATATAAGATCGTCTGGATATGTATACGATATGGTATTTATATAGGGTAGAGTAAGTAAATACTCCTAGTTTTCAATAGAAAAATTCCAAACTATTTAGATTAATGTTTTTTTATATAATTTCCTAAAAAACTCTAATGTGTACTCACGTAAAGTATGGGGAAAAAAGTACAGTCATGTTGAAAAATCGAACCCAAGATACAGATAATGATGTTTTGAATCTGAAAAATTATTTAACCTTTGATGAGCTCCAATAAAACTGTCAAATACATTTATGCTCGTAATTATTACGTAATATTCCTCTCTCCCTTTAATAAAAGGTTTTGACTCGTCGAGGTATCGCCGGGATATTGAAGAATCTGGAAATATGCTTCTCTGCGATATACTATAAAATTGTGAAGAGATGTTTAAATACAAGTCTTTTTGAGCAGATTGAAACAGCTGTGCCACTCAGAGGGTTCATTCCATACTGCAAGTATATAACCTTTTACACACCTGTATATTTAATAATTGTCTGAGCTTCAGCAGATTTATTTGTTTGCAAGATTATGCCGTAAGACATTTGAACTTAAATTTTATTAACTGAAATAACTCTCTCATTAGATTGTAGTATGATATTCTACAAGATATTTCTCCCGCCTTCTTAGCATGCCTTCGTAGTGCAATGCACAGCAGGCTCGGCGCGTATTCGAGAGGTCCGAGGTTCGAGTCCCGACGAGGGCATTGCTCATTTTTCATGTCTCCTGCTTTCGAAATAACCTAGTGTCTCTACAGTGGCGCCCGAACTAAAAAAGGTGGTGGATGATGATTCTCTACCACCAGGATTTGGCGATTGGGTCCCCTAATCTCTTGTCGCCCTTTAAAAGGGAGAGTATATAACGTGTGTCTTAGCGTGCCTTCGGGGTGAAGTTGTCAGCACTCTCGACGCGTATTCCAGAGGTTCGTGGTTGGAGTCCCGGTGAGGGCGCTGCTCATTTTTCGTGTCTTCTGCTTCAAAAAATTCCTAATGTCTCTACAACTCATATGCACATTCTGAATCTCTATGTTTTGCTATGTTTAAAATGCAGCATTGTAGTTACGAACTCGAAACTTTTGGAAAAAAGATCTTATGCGTGTTATTTTTGGTGAACATAATGGCTAGTGTTTTATCCACATTGACTTGAATTTTCCATTTTGTAAGCTAAGTCTGTATGGATGTAGTTTTGTAATCGTTGAAAGACTGGACTTACGAATGCACTTTGGGCTAGGATCGCAGTGTCGTCTGCATACATAGCTAATGTTGCGCCGTGTGTGGATGGTATAGCATTCACTTAAATATTAAAAAGTGTGGGTCCAAGTACAGACCCTTGTAGAACGCCAGCCTGAATGGCATGGCTTGTGGAGTTTGTGCCAGAAACGTGAACGATGAAGTGTCTACCGAATAAATAATGTTAGTGATGTAGTTACCTTCAGAAAACTTTCCACGAAGGCATCCCTTCCCTGAAGAAGATAGCCTTTATGTGCTTTGCCATATACAAATAACCTAACCTAAACTGCCCCTCACGAACCACCGGGAGACTACGTAACACTCACTGTTCACTGTCTATCTTTGGGCTTAAAATGTTGATATCCATATAACTGCAGTGGATTATGTGCCTTAATGTACGTTGTCATTTACTCGTCTTTTGCTTCCTGCGTGTTGAGATTTTCGCTATGGCTGTTGCAAGTTTAACTTAAAATTCAATAACATATCTGCCATTATTGTCTTATAGAATTTTCTTCACTTGCCATGATATAGCGTACTAGGTGCTTCCACTAGATGTGACCAGACATTGAATACCATGTCTTCCCAAATGCAAGTTCAAATACGTCGATGAATATTCTTGACAAAGGGTCAAATCAAA
>KK121810.1:143891-200918 GCA_000611955.2 Stegodyphus mimosarum
GTCAAAAAAGCAATCTTAGATTAGATTAAATTTTGAGTAAACTATCGATTTCAAGGCAGTCAAACTTAAGTTTCACTTCTTTATTTGCAAAGAGGGGGGGGGATTGACATATTCAAAACTACGTCGAACTAAGGTTTTTCCCCCTCCCCGTAGCCTAACTTTAAAAAGTTGTTGTTGTAGTTATCTTAGAAAGAGTAAAACAAGTCTCCCACTTAGTATGCAGATGAAGTAAAGATAATGAATGTCAAGTTTTTTGCTTAATGATTTCAATAATAAATGCCCAGGGGAAAAAACCTTGCAGCTTTTAAGAAAACGTGGCGTATTTTATCTAAACTTTTTAAACGTTATAAATGCTTACAGTAATAAAATTTTTTCTTTTAAATCAAAGCTATATTTTCACCGCCAGTTTTTTCCCCAAATTTAAAACGTTTATTTCTTTGCTGCGAATTTACGTCTTTGGAGTCAGTGTCAACATGACTGCGGCACCACTCCTCACTTCCTGTATCAGGGAAAAAAAGCTCTTTGAACTAGCCCTTCTTTAGGTCTTGATTTTCTCTTTGTATAAGGTGAATAATGGTCAGTTTCTCTTAGAAAGTCCTTTACGAATGCATCCCTTCCTTTACGGAAAGAGCCGAGGTGTCATTTGCCGTATTCAAGTAACCTAATCTAACCAAATGGTTTGTGTGTAAATTTTCTTTTTTAAATTTGTAGAACTTTTTATGTGTTATAAAATCGTGAACCTCACCGTGTGTATCTGACTGCCAGGTTATGTTGAAACTTCCACTTAATATAAGTCACTGTAATACTTCAGGTATTGCAAGTACAAATGGATTATTCACTGCGAAGTTCTTTTGAACTTCCTTTTAACGTGAGCTGCTGCAACAGCTCAAGTATTCTGAAGTTCAAAAACGCGGAAAGGAAATTGTCCATCTATATTTTTTATCTCTAGATTCCTAACTTCTGGAAATTTCTGGTTTTAAACAATTACCCAACAGACAGTGCGTACATTTATTCCTTTCCCAATCCAAGGCTATCGGGTGACGTTTGCAGCTGTAGATAATGATTGTGTCCTGCTTGTAAATCCGTCAACCGTTTTGTTCTCGGCTTGTTTCTTGGCGTTGCGTGGTACTAGAAGCCATAGAAAAGAGCTTCTGTTCTTTCTCCTGGACATATAATGCAACGTTTTCCCCGAGAAATCCTTTTTTCGTCCGGGAGGAGGAATTTGCTTAGGGATATAAAATGTTATTTTTTGGTAAAGAAAACTGAGGATTGGAAGCCAAAGAAATGCAAAAAGGCGTAATTTTTTGTCGTATTTGGAATGGAATAAAGGTGCAAATTAGACAAGATAACGTGGGAAATGTGAAAGGGATATGTTAATATAGTAAATAGGTAAAAAAAAAAATGAGGAAAAGTAACTGGTTTTTGACCTACGAATTTTTCATTCGTTATATAGTCGTTCTGCGTTTCAGATTCAGTTTTATTTTCATAGTTTATTTATCCTTTTATCTTCCATGAAATCACGTAAAAGCATTAAAAAAAAACTTAATTTTTGGAATTTTGATTATTTTTAAACAAATAGTAAGTTTTGCTAGGAATAAGACGTTCTTTTCTTGTAAAGAGCAGTTATTAACATATCGATCTCGCATGCCTAAGATCCCTTGATCGGCTCCAGGCGAGGGCATAGTAAATTTTTCGTCTTTTCTCTTCTAAACTACTCTTGTCTTTATAATTCTAAAAATCCTCCCCCTTCCCCAGAGTATTATCAGATTTCTTTAAAAAACGAAAGATAGGCATTATTACATTCAAAGTAAAGTACTATTCAGCCCTTTTGTCTGCATGTGCATTTGACACAGCCTGTTATTCTGTTGTCAACTGTAAGCCTAAATACGCTTCTTACATTATCGTTTGGCATTAGTAAATGAAGCTGAACTATCTTCCGCAATGACATAGAAGAATAATCGATGACAGAAGGTTATGTTACGTTTATCACATTAAGTGCTACCAAATCTGCGAGTTATAAGTGAAATAATAATAATAAATCTATAAAGAAGAAAGTCTGTGTGTGTGTATGTCCTTTAATAACTCAGTCACTACTATAACTGTCGTCACCATCCTTTCTACAATACTCTTTTCTGAATCATGGGGAAAGGTAGACGTCCACCTTTAAAAAAAAAAAAAAAAAACTCGGAAAAATGATAATTTTCGCCCTCATTTTTTCGAGTGGCAACAGTCTCGCAAGCTGGAAATAAAAAATCTGCTTTATTTCGAGATGCTTTGCGACTGCTCGCTTTCAAATCGTAGAGTTTGTTAATAAAAAAAATTAAGTTTTATGATGAAATAAAAATGGCACTGCCAAATACTAAATACATTTTTACCTATTCAAAAATTCGTGGGAAGCCATTTAGACTATTCCCATCTTCGTACGACTTTATTCAGCCGAAATATTAATTAAAAACTCTGAAAGCACTAATTTTTGCACTCATTTCTCCGAGTGGCAACAGCCTGGGGCGTTGGATATAAAAATGTTTATTCCGAAAAGTGTTGCTAATTCTCCCTTTTCAAATCGTAAAGTTTGTTAATCAAAAATTTCCAAGTTTTACAAAATGTATATATATATACAAAGAAGAATGTCTGTTTGCGTGTTTTTTGTTTGTTCGCGTTATTGATTTCTGATCAATGATAGTAAATTTTTTCCCACATTTAATCGACTAAAATTAATTATAGGTGAAATATTGGATGGAACTTGAGGTTTTAGGACCATTTGATTTAGAAAGACGAAAATCCGTAAAAACGGCGTGCCATTGTTGCTGATAAAATGAAAGATAATTAGTTTATTTTTCTATCGAAAATTTTTATGTGGGTTCCATATCGCAGCAGACTGAAAAATGTATGACTATGAATCTTGTTTTTTGCATCGTTATTAGAGAAGGATTACAGCGGTATCGTTTTCTCTTTTATTAGATACATTACTCTCAATCTAACTTAACTGGCATCGGGTCTTCCGCTAGTATGTAAATAAAACAAAAGTCCGAAAGTTTCAGATTTTATGTTCCTCCAAAGGGGTGTTTTTTTCATTTACACACACATACATGTTTCGAAAGTATTTAGTCTAAAAATATTAAAAAACAGCGTATCTTTAGTATTTCCGATAGACAGTATCCTGCGCTGGAGATAAAAATGTTTCATTCCATACAGTGTTGCTACTGCTTCTTTGAAATCATTGAGTTTTTTGTCCGTATGCGGATGGAAGACCACGTTATTCAAAATTTGATGTCTTAGATACCGTTGTTTTTCACAATGCGAGAAACCTACGTACGCTGCTAAAAAAAAGGGCTTATAAAACTCCTTTCCCTTTTGACCATATAGTACTTGCATTAAATGAAAGAACTGAAGTAACTGAAGTTACTTAAAATACGCCACACGATTTTTCTTTCTTAATGATGTACACTGCGAAAAAAAATGGGACAGTTCTATATCTCCCGTTCTCCTGGGCCGATTGACGAAATTCAAATTGCGTTTTTCATGTCTTGAAAGCTCGACTTAGGATATATATTAGATTTGTATATAGCATTATTCTAACATACGTATTTTGACACAAATTCTAACTTTGTCTAAAATAACATATATATATATTTCATATTTCGATTGTACGACTTAAATTATGCGTAGATATTAAATTTTGTAATTTTTAGCGAGAAATTTATGAAAAAATTCAAAAATTTATCCTGGCGCAATTTTTTCAGTTTTCTCCAAGAATAATTCACTTGTGGGAATTTTTAATTTCTTTTCATTGATGCACGAGAGGAAAAAAGGTCCATCGTTTGTTCTTTCAAATAATTTTAACAAAATGCGTAAACCACATTTTCGTTATTATCGCTTATATTAAATACGCCAAGTTTCAAAACGCGCCAAATTGTAAATTTACGTATATATTTTTGAATTTTGAATAAAAAATTTTAATTTTTTGCAGGTATGCTTAGAAATGTTACAAATTTTATAGGTTTATAATAAAAAATGTTTTCGAAAAATATATAAAAATATTTAAAAATAAACCATAAAAAATGCGCGAATTATTTTTTGATTAAGCCTAAATTTGTAATTCTGAAAGAAGAAATAAAGTAAGTGTAATAAAAAAAAAGAGAGAGATTAGTAAATAGATATAAAGTCAATTAACATTGAGGAGGTACATTTTTTAGAACTAATTTTTTTAAAACTGCTCTTGTGATTTTTACAAAACTTAACAGTTTGGGATAATTTGAGTCGTAGAATCGAACTATGGAAAAAAATTGGCATGTCATTTCATAAAAAGTCCGATTTTGTGTGAAAATATCTATATTAGGACAATGCTGTATAAAAATCTAATACATATAAGTCGCGCTTTCGAGACATGAAAAACGCAATTTGAATTTCGTCAATCAGTTCAATAGAACGGGAGATATAAAACTGTCCCATTTTTTTTTCCGCAGTGTACATTAATGCAGATTCTTCGTTATTTAATTTCTTTAAATGTAATACTAGGCGATAATGTTTGGTGGCAATAATCTTAAAAGTAATTCGACGCAAAATGCCATTTCGAGTCTAATTACCTTTGTGTGCTAGAGCACTTTGGGCTAAAAAATAATAATTATTATTATTATTAATTAACATTTTTAAGACATAGAAGTAATTTAATATTATCTACATGAAGATTTTCGCATGTACATTTTTACGTCAGATATTCAGCTATGCTTATCAACTATCTTTTGCATTCTGTTTCAAACGCTATTAGTTTGCAAATGGTACTGAAAATTTTCAGTGCATACTGAAATCGCAGGTTTCAGTGCTAAATAATTATGATTTGAATTTTAACAGGGCGTCAGTCTTATGTGTATTTTCATAAAAAATCTTAAATATAAGAATAATAATCAATCAGTCTTCCTCGGTAATAAAAACAGAAGCTTCTAAAATAAATAGTATTAAAATAGTAGAAGAAATTCAGATTTCATATTACGCCCAAAGGGGCTTCCCCCCCAATTTACACACTCATACACGTTTCGAGAGTATTTGGGCTAAAATTATTTAAAAATAGCACATCTTTAGAATTTCCTAGAGATAGCCCCGTATGCTGGAGAAAAAAATGCTTTATTGCGTAAAGTGTTGCCACTGCTCGCTTTGAAATCGTTGAGTTTTTTTTAATCACAAATTCGTTAAAATTTTACAAAATATGGGGGAAAAAAAAAACCTTTCAAATTCTCATATTCATGTGGAGGACTACGTTATTCAGAATTTGATGGCTCTAGGTACCGTTGTTTTTTCACTGTGCCAGGAAACATACATACATTCAAGCAGATTCTTCATTATTTAATTTCTTTAAATGTAATATAGGGCGATAATATTTGGTGGTAACAATTTGAAAACGGATTCGACGCAAAATGCCGTTTCGAGAGTAAAATCTCTTCTGGGCTAACGCCTCTTTGGGCTAATTATAATAAAAGAAAATATGTAACTAATGGGTCGAACCAAGAAATTCTAAATTACTAAAAAGGGGTAAAACTATGCGAAAAAGATGCTTCGAAAATGCCTTTACTAAATTCTAGATAGTTATATGACATTTTTATTCATTCTTGAATGAGTAATAAATTTATGCACATGATAAAAAACATTAGAGACTATGTTTAGGAACTCAACGCGGGATTTGAAACTTTGCTATTCTGCGACTTCCAGAATTCTGTGTTTTGAAACTAACTCACTGGCTCATTTAGCTATTATTAATCCTCATGTTTGGAGAAACCTTGTTAAATCATCAAAAAAAACAATGAAGCATATAGTATAAAAACATGGAAAAGGAATTTAATCGACATTGAAAGTTCCCGCACCTAAATATTACATCTAATTTAGTTCAAGTTTGGCTCTGTTAAATCGATAAAAGTTGTTCTTCAGAATTGCAAGTTATGATTAACTGCCTTTATAAGAATATTTAATAACATTAATGAAGTCATTTAACTTACTGTATTCCTCTTGATACCTGCGCAAGCCGTATGCAATATACTATTCTACATAGTTGAGGCTGGGGTACGTGGCCGCCAACTGTTGGCCAAGTATTTAGATCGCTAAACTCAACATCGTCCTCTTCGTGTGGTATGTCTTCCACAGTTTTACACAAGTGTTGCTTTGTCGAGTTCGTACTTTTAAATAAGATGAGTTTCATCCACTCACCAGACAGTGGAAATCTTAGTAACTCATCCTAGTTTCATCCAAAGCTAACACTTCATGCTTGCCAGCTGTATTTCCTCGAAAACATTCTGGCAAATTTGCTTTACGTATTTTTTTTTTCAGAATGCTATCATCACTATCGACCTTTGAGCGTACATTTTAAAGAATGATTTGAATGCAGGATAGGTTACTTTGCAAACTGGAATTCCTTACTGGACTAATGCCATGGTAAAATCTGAACTGACGGTATTGAATGATTTCTGCTTTTCAGCTCCTGAAATGAAGGCACATGCCAAGGTTAGTTTGCTTTGTATTTCCTTTCACAAGATTTTTCAGTATGACCAATATTACTCTCATCTTTACTTGAGAGAAAAAGGAGGAAAAAGAGTGTTAAAAGGCGATACACCCAAAACAGTACGGTATAGTGCGTTTAATTCGGTTTATGTGTTAACCTGACTCGCCTATTTCAAATTATCTCTGTGAAAACAACTATGTGTTTTGAAAGACGATGCACTTTAAAATCCTTTACCTATTGATAACATACAAACTAGTGGAGTATTCAATGTACTAATGATTCACAACTTTCCATAAAATTTCTAATATTCACACAGCTGGAATTGCAGTTCCTTAACGCGAATCTGAGGAAAAAGGGTAGAAACTTCTGCAAGACCTTATATTTACAAACCATCCCTCTGTTTAAGCTGTAAAGAAAGTTTTTGCAAGTAATTTTTAATTTGATTTCCCTTTTTCTTCAATGTTAGTTTCCTTTTCATTGATGAAAAGATTTCTGTTTTTCATGGTCATCTTTAACAGCAAATCATATAATGAAAAAATAACGTTGTATGAGTATTTCAGATTAGAACAGCATATATTTCTTGTAGACGCTGTTTAATAGTTAAGGAAGAGTGTACAGTATTTTGTATATTTGCTCATGATTATCGTATTATTGTTGTATTTTTTATCTATATAGACTTCAAATGAAGTTAAATTGCAGATGCTTGTATTTTTAAATAACGTATTGATTTCATATTACCGAACAATTTAGTTTATTTTTTAAATTTATGCAAATTTATCCCCTGTTTGCATTTTTAAATCTGGGCTGAAGATACGCCGACATCGGTTACTGAGGTAATGTTGACCTTGCTCTTAATTGGAGAATTACTGCGCATAACAATCGACCCGCACGGCTGCTCATCTAGGTGGCTCTTGTTTCATCTCCAGGAACCGTTTTTATATCCTTTCTACAGAGTGTTATCTTCCCTTACATTTGATTGGTCATTGTGTCAATTATCAGTGTTGGATATCCAATTTAAAGTGTGAGTCTATTTTTAATCTATTTAACTGCAGTCCATTTAATTTACGTCGTGATCGGATCGATACGGATGAATCTGTTTATAGTGTGCATGCAAACCAAAGTTCCAGTTCCTTCTTCTTTTCTTTGACAATAATAATATGCCAAATATAAAAACCTTTCTTCCAATGACTGAGGGTTTTTAGTATGCGATGTATAGATGTGTCTCTAACGGTAGCATACGAAATTCATTTAAAATGAAAGTTGTGGAGCAGGAAAAAGTCCTTGACGCATGAAATTCAGTTAGGAATATGGGCTCATAAAATTCTTAAATTTAATAACCTATGTTTAGATGGTTTGGGGTAAGATAATATAAAATTTTCTCATAATTATCTCTTGGGATTTCTCTTTTAAATGTTGGTTGGCATGTAATGCTTTTATTCTCCGGTTGTAAAAGATAAAAGATAGCTGTGTAGCTTATTCGGTTGGTGTCGCCTTCAACAGGGCATTACTTGATTATCAAAGAGCAAATCACTGTGCGTTGAGTACAGAATTTTATTTTGAGTAGCAGTTATGTGTATGGATGTCAGGATTAATTTGTAATTGATATGAATTTACGGATTGGACAACCCAGTCGATGCGAATTTGCGGAACTAATTGCTGTAATCCTGGATCCAGTTAGTAGATTGTGCTGGATAAATAATTGATAATAATGAGTAGATTGTGCTGGATAAATCAGTAAATTTTCGGACTTTTTCTAATTCACGTCTCGTTTTTGCGCAACTAAATCATCTCCAGTACCTATTATACGAATGATCGACAAAGAAGTTGAAGTATATTAGAATACGATAGCCATCGACTTTGGTGGAGCTCGACTGCATGCTAAAAATATCAGCAATAGCAATAACCTTAGGTTGGAGTGTCTTAGTGGTACCTTAGGTTTTTGCGTGGGAAATCGAATCTTCGGAAATAAACAGTTCCTACCCCATACCCTATATTGATGTTCTTATTCCTTTGTGGTTGGAAATGTAGCTGTGTAAAATTGGTTAGAATGGTGCAACATGGGAGTTCCTGATTTCGTAGAAACCTATGTCCATCAAAGACTTGGAGATCCGACTGAATTACCAAGAAGTGGGAGAAAGTTCACCGAAGATCTGTGTTGCTCTTCGAAGAGCTGTAGGGTGTTCTTTACGTCCAGCCGCGCAGCCACCAAAATGCAACTGAAAAGCTGAAAGAAAAAGCTGTCGAGCTGGTAAACAAAGAATGGAAATTCAGAGCAGTATAAACTGGATAAGACAAGTACGAAATCAGTAAGGCACAAAAGAGAATTAAGGTAGAAAAGAGAGAAAAATACCGTACGAAAGCTTACCAACAGAAGTAAGTACCCAAAATGCACACATACTTTTGTATCGAAAGTAGGGAGAAATTAGATTCAAGTACGAGAATAAAAATTTAATGTAACTATATGCGTGCTGCGTAGTAAAGTGATGTGCGTCATGGTGATGTGCCCCAAACGGGTATGGAAAATGTGAGGCTGCAACTCGTGCTGAAGCGGTATTTTGGAAGGGAATGACAAACCTGTTTCATTAGAACTTATCTGTAGGCAATGTGATCCTGGGTTTTTAAAAGCCTTGAGCTTTAAATACGTATCAAGCATAAATGAATACTTTGCTGATTTTTCTCATAGAGAGAATAAGCTAGGTGATTAGATTTTCATGGTTTCTCTCATATATGATGTGAGTATGATCTAGTTTTTTTAGAAAATCCTTTATGAAAGCATCCCTTCCGTTAGGTATGTGGCCCTCACTGTTATGTCACAATTATTTAAACAGATTCATACCCAACATAAAAGAAAGCGAGCGTGTGTCCTGTCATCGATCAATCAAGCAGGTATTTGAAAAGACTAGTTAATGTCTTGGATGTCACAGCATATGTCAGCAGAAGAAGCAAGTCTTGGGTTTTAGTCTTAGTCAAAGCTCATATTTTTCCGAATTATTCTCCGCAAACCTTTGTTGCAAAAATTGACCAATTATCTACCTGTGGGCATCTTTTATCTTATGCAAATTACGAGTAATAAAGTTCAGAATATTATTTTCTGTGGAAGATGTTCGAAAGATGCATTTTTTTAACTCTTGCCAAAATAATTATGCATACTATTTAAAAGAAGCTTATGTGATAGAGGACTTAAATGGAATGATAATAATTGTTAGTGGTAGAGCTAAATAATAATTTGTCAGTGGTTATCCATAAGATGGTGCCTGAATTTATTGTGTTAAAAAAATGATTACGTATTTGGGGGAGGGCAGTGTTGTGTCCATTTCGTCAAATATTCGGAGTCATCATTGAAACCATTTCTGAGTCAACTTTGTCATTGGAAAAGCGGTAAGTAATTCTTTAAAATTGATTTATAAACTCAGATATTAAATATTCGACTTACTGTCCACGTTTCTTCCTGAATAATTGTGTGCTTGTAGTCTCTAATCTTTAGATTAATATTCCTGTCTGCAAGAAAACAGTCATGGAGGTGGAAGGACGTTCTATGAGTTTTTGTTCTACCCTCTTTAACAGTCTAAATGTTTTTCCCAAGGGTTTTTCTGCTCACTTTAGAAAATAAAACAGAAACCTAGATTGGAACAGAAACAGAAGCTAGATTCGAACTGCAAATGAGGGAGGTGTTCCTCCCCCCCCCTCCAGTCATTCGGGTAAACCCATGCTTCATCAATGGTCACAGCGTATTTGCATATATATCCTGCTAAATACTTTTCATACAGGGCTCTACAATTTGTCCTGCGCTGAGCCGCATGCCTGGGCAAAAGCTGGTAAAAATCATGTTTTTAGCTTTTTAAGTGATCAGTCTTGGTATATTATTTTATTTATCGATCCTACAGATCTATTTAAAGACTTCGAAGTTTATTTCTGCGTCGGCGGATTTTCTCCTGTTACCAACGAAATAACTCTAGAAACATTAGAAACAACACGTGTCTTTTCCAGGCATTTGTTTGAATTCTTTATATGTGAAAGTTGTGATTGACAGTTTTTCCCTTTTCAATTAATAATGTTGCTTATTTTTCAATTAGAAATTTTAATGCTATGCATTTCACAACGTTTTTGAATTATGTAATCGGAGTATTTCTCTTCGGAAAGCGCGAAACATCCTTCAACCTACAGCTTATTTATATGCGACATTTTAAAAGAAAAATAAGTTTAAAAGTAGCGGACGATATTTCTCATTTCAAGCAATAAGCTATTGCCAGAAATTTTTATTGCAGATCCATGTGCTTTTTTTAAAAAATTATATATATATATACTTTATCGAAATTGTTTTTAAAATATATAAACCCCCTCTGTATTTCTTTTCTCCTTTGTGGAAAATACATTCCTCTGCTTCGAACATGAGCAACCTCGAAGTCAGTTTTTAGAAGATTTTGCTTTTTGAAGAAAAAGAGATTCGTATCAGCTGCCTTGAAATGCAACTTTGTATGTGTGCGCGTTTGTGTGAAATCAACATCAGTCTAAAGCTGAATTTTTTGTTTGCAAATTAAGATGATCATCTCGATTTTGAGCTGCCATTTATTTAATGTATTGAATATTTATTTTAGTTTCTCTTCTATTATTTTAGTTTATAATAAGTGGTAGTTTAGTAATAAGATTGCAACTGACTGAGTAGATGTGATGCGCAAAATTAATGTAGCTCTCTTTTTTATTTAAACAGCTGATAACCCAAAATCCACTTATAGGAGTTGCATGCCAGATGGCAATTCCGGAGGATTACTCACAGCATTCCATGTGAATAATATTTAAAAGATTTGGTAGATGTATTTTTTAATCGTTTCTGTCATAGATTTTTGAAAATTTTGCAGTGTTCTTTCAGTGAAACTATTTATAAAGAAATATTTTTTTTAGAAAAGTATAAGTGTTTTTATTGTCTTTTACCCGCTATAAAATGCAGAAGAGACCTGATTTATTAAAATAATAATAGATTCCGTTATTACGGGATTCATTAAATCGAGCTTTTCGATATTAATGCGTTGTTGCTTAAAGTATGCTTGTAAGGTGATTCCCACATTGCACAGTGTTAACACGTTAATTACCAAGTAAATTATCGTCAAGGAAACTTTCCAGTGTATCCAGAGAAGAGGAAGAGCGAGATAAAGTGTTGCCTTCAAACGATATTCTTTTGCTTTAGATTACGCATTCCAAAATCATTTTCGGTATTCTTCTGTTATCGGAACCAGATTCAAAAATGTATGTATGTATGCATGTGTGTATATGTATACAGACACATAAATTCGTACTTACATATATATACATGCATATATGAACACGTGCATCCATCCGTAAATACATACATTTCTGAATCCGGTCCCGATAACAGAATATGTGAGTATATGTATACCCACACATACATTCGTGCTTACATATATACATCCATCCATACATACATGCATGAATGCATACATACATTTCTGAATCCGGTCCTGATAACAGAACAGTACCTTATTTTCCCCAAACCGAGCAGTATAAACGTGGTAACGACTGCTGCGAAAAAAAGGGTTGAATTCCCTAATTTTGTCCTAATTCCCTTTGTGCGGTGACAGACGTTGTGATCGTAAATAAGAAAAGGATCGCTACGGCTTTGAAGTGCCTAAGATGTGAATATATTGAGGCAGTAATCTAAAACTCAAATAGAATTGAAGTATCTTGAATTCTTGACAAAGCACGCGAATGCTAAAGAGAGGGATGCCTTCATGGAGGACTTTTAAGTAAAACTGGCTCGCTTTTACCCTGCATATAGGAGAAATCATAAAAACTCCCATGGCAGTTAGCCTGTTCTTCGAGATTTGAACCTGGGTCGAACTGTTAGTGTTTAGTGATTCTACCGTTCTTCCGCCATTGGGAATGAGTTTAGACAATGGATTTATCTCCAGCCGTAAGTAAATGTTATAAAAAATACTATAGAGAAACGGAGACACAGCGGCAAATTTCGAAAATGTTTCTCTATAAGTAATTTTATAAAACAAACGTATATTTACATACTATGTCTCTCCGTTAACATTTTAACTTTCTTATTGTTTTTGCACTTTTAAATTTTTTGTTACGTTCATTTACATAATTTATCAAATCTCCTGCCTAAAATGATTTTGTAAGTTTAATGTCAAATTAATGGATATATAATTTTTAGTCCGAAGGGGCTTTAAGGACTATTGTTTTCATTTTGCGATTTTGCGTCGGAAACATTAAATGTCGGTTCACTTTTCAAACTGTCGCCACCAAATATTGCAGCCCTGTATTAAAGAAATTAAATAATGAAGAATGTGCATAAATGTATGTATGTTTCTCGCATTGTAATAAAACGACGGTACCTAGAGCCTACGATTTTTGAATGACGTAATCCTGCTGCGAATATGGGCATCTGGAAGACCAAAATTTTTGTAATTTTGAAATTTGTAATTTGTTTTATTGTCGATTTCATATTTTGTAAAACTGTAACGAATTTTTGATTAACAAACTCAAGGATTTCAAAGCGCGAGCTATGGCAACGCTGTACAGATAAAACATTTTTATCTCCAGCGCGTGAGACTGTGTATCGGAAATTCTAAAGGTACGCTCAATTTAAAATTATTTTGCGATATTTCTCTTGAACTGAATTTTATGGTTTAAGTGCAAAGAACATGATATTTAATAAATAAAGATAACACACAAAATGTTAAAAAAAATTCCCAGCGAGCACCATCTGCTGGGTATAATATTGTAAAAATGAATCGTTTGTCATGAAGACTTGGATGAAACGCTGTCTTGAAATTCGAAACCTATGCAAAGAAAATCAATAATCTGAAGAATCAGATTATAGTCTTTTTTATTGCGATGTTCTATATTCGTATAAGACACCATTTGTCATAAGAAAGCCTCTTAGACAGAATAAATCCTCCAGGACAACATGAATTGAATACCATTCCAGGTTTGTCGTTGTTTTCCATACCCTCAATTTGCATCTACGAAAATCTATGTCGCCAGTCGCACCTAGTGACTTTTTTCAGCCAAATTCAAAGTAGTTCTTTTTACTCATTTTAAATCTGAATTATCGGATCTAGTACTTCCGTACAAAAATCAGACATTATTGAATCCGCACCGTTTCCTTTTTAGGTGAAGGAAATGGTTCTTTTATTTCGTCTTTAACTTGCTTGGAAATCGGCATTGCTATCTGTCATCACTAGCGAAAGTCAATTGTGTGTGATTTGTTTCGAGGTCAAAGTTAGGATTCAGGCTATTCCCTTGTGACTTGTTCGCACAGCACTTGCCGAGGATGTTGCATAATTCATACGTCAAGTGATTCTTCCTAATCGAGTAATTTTTGTGAAATGTGAGCCAGTGTGTCAAAATAGGAAGTTTTTTGGTGCATACTACGTATGCTAAGAAGATATGGCAATTTTTTTATTTGACATTTTTATGTATAGTGGAATTTCGTTTTACAGACACCTCTCTAAAGCGAACACTCTTAGAGGATCAAAATGGACACCATTTCTTGGTTCTTTATGGAAAGTGGTCACATTAGAGAAGTGATTTCAATGGCGACGTTTATTTATGCTCTCAAAAAGCTGATATTATATGTAAGCTCCAGTGAACCCTTTTATGACGACCACCTCTCCATTTTAAAAGTGATTATTGTTTTGGACAGAAAATTAGAAAAGACAATCGAAAAAAAAAATAAATAAACATACACATTGTGAACCCTGTCTAAGACTATCATCTTAAACAAATCATACTCAAAGTTGAGGCTTATATGTACTGTTGAGAATGTTAGTCAGTTTCAGCAGTGGTCGTGAAAGAGCCCCGTATGTTTTTTTAACTAATTATTGCTGTTGTTTAAAAAACAGAAAAAAACCTCAAACTCAGCCGTAACAAAAATAGATAAATAAAATTTAAAAAATAAAATAAGTGCACAATCAATTTGTAAGTAATTTTTCGCTTCCTTGCCGTGTGCCTTTGTGATATAATTGGAAGCACAATCGACTAGCAGTCGGGATGTGCGAAGCTCAAATAAGAAATAAAATAAATAATAATGTAATATGATAAAAAATAGGTAAAGAATAAATGCGAAAAAATAGTAATTTAATTTATTTTAGCCCCTTCACTCTTCTTTATAATTTAGTTATTTCCCCTTTCCATCCTAAAAATAGTAACCGTTTATAATAAATCGCTATAATCTGCGTCGTTTCAAAATTAATGCTTCTTACATAAGTGTCACATATCTTTAATGACTCCTCTTACATAACAGTTATAAGTTATTTCTCCCACCTTCTTAGCGTGGTGTAGTGGTCACTATGCTCAGCGCCTATTCGAGGTCCGTGGTTCGAGTCCCGTCGAGGGAATA
Organism: Stegodyphus mimosarum; assembly: GCA_000611955.2. Classification (NCBI taxonomy): domain Eukaryota; kingdom Metazoa; phylum Arthropoda; class Arachnida; order Araneae; family Eresidae; genus Stegodyphus; species Stegodyphus mimosarum. The sequence continues at coordinate 158,747 of KK121810.1, forward strand.
GCTCATTTTTCACATCTCCTCCTTTCAAAAAATACCTAATGCCTCTGCAGTGGCGCCCGAACTAAAAAAAGGTAGTTGATGATGATTCTGCACCATCAAGATTTGGCGATTGGGTCCCCTAATACCTAGTCGCCCTTTAAAAAGGGGGAGTATATAAGATATTTTTATAATATCCTATATAGGGACCTTATAATACCTTATGAAGGGAGTATATAAGGTGTCAGCACGCATGGCGCGTATTTGAGAGGTTTGTAGTTCGTGTCCCGGCGAGGGCATTGCTCATTTCTCATATCTCCGCCTTTAAAAGAAATGCCTAATGTCTCTACGCAGTAATAGTTTTGAGAACCAACATTTTTAACAGCCAGTCTGGATAAACCTGAACCAAAACTAAATCGTTTTAAACCGTGCTCCATCGTAGACGCGTCGCATTCCTTCTCTCGTTTCTTTACATTTCAAACATTCTGTCCTGTGCTGCTGTATTGCTCAGCTACTTCGAAAGTGTGGAAATTCATTTAAGAACAAGTGCGCTTTTAACGCCAGTTTATCTTAACCGCATAAAAAATATGATGTCAGTAATAAAGGAATTGCTCAGTTGGCCATGATTGCCATTACCTCTGTCTCCAACATCTAAATTATTATTTCATATACATATCTGATATATGTGTATGAATACATTCATTCATATACATATACACGCAAATTGAAATCTGATCCTTTAGTTCTTAGTCTAAGATTTTAAAGGGAGCTGTTTAGCTTTTAGTTGAAGTTTGGTGCAATTTTAAAACCCCACCAAGTTGAAATTAACCAAACGAGTGTTGTCTTTCATTAAATGGTACGTCCTTTTTATTAATGGACGTTTTTATCTTGCACAGCAATCAAAACTGCGCATTAGAGGTTAAATAAAATACACTGCTATAATTTTAACAAAGTTTCATAGCGGCAGTAAGAATGTAGATTGATTTTTTATATTATTACAATTAGAATCTCCTTCTATTATGCGTGATGAAAATTTGGGCCCAGCAGTGGCCGAGCGGTAAAGTCGCTAAACACTGGTAGTTTGGTCTGAGGCTCGAAACCCGTGAACGGCTGCATAGGTGTTTTCGTGGTTTTTCCCATGTGTAACGTGTATACGAGCCAGTTTCCCTTAGAAAGTCTTTCACGAAACCATCCCTCCTCTTAAGCAGGTAGCCTTCGAATGCTTTCCTATAATCAAATAAACCAAACAAAAAAAAATGTGATGAAAATTCTTGAACACATTCAGAACTCAGTTTATGAATTACATTATTCTGCATGGCAGTTATGGACTTAAATTCAAAGTTCTGAGTGCGATTTTAAGGAGCAGCTATAAAATGAAAACTACTACAGTTTGTTACTTTATACTAGGAATTTTTAAGGCCATTCACCCTCTGTTAATTTACGAGTATTATTTAAAAATGCCAAAGAAAATATGTTTTGCATTTTGTTTTAAGAAACTTAGTAGTCGAAATTATATATCTGGCTCCTAGGTTTAAAGAAATTTTCTAAATGAAGCTTTTTTTTTTTTTTTTTTAAATTTTTTAAAATTTTTATTTCTTTACATAATAAATTCCTGATACGAACATATCGTGAATTCGATAATTGAATGAACAGGTAACCCTTCAGCGTTTTCCCATTATCTAAACATGCCAATCCAGTCTAATCCAATCGCTAATTGAAAAGAATAAAATTTCTCTGGTCTTCTTAACTTCTAGAATGATTTTCTCCTTTTCACGTTTTTTTTATTAAGTTGCCAAAAAAAAAATTCATTTAAGTTCTTTAGATCGTAACGAGCTATCGTCAAGAGTACCACCTGCTAAGCAGTCGTCATTGTTGCATTCTTTCATTCAATCTGGTATTGTCTGTTCGGCACGAGTCGGTAAAGTCCGTCGCACGTGCAGAGTTCATTGACAGTTCGGCTTCCCGGGGTGGTGCCGTATCATCTCACGAACACCTCTGATCTTGACCTTCCTTCTCTTCCTCATCCTTCGTGGTGGGTGCGGTCGTTCTCGAGATGTGTTTTGGCATCGCGAAATCCTTTTGATAGGGGCGTCGTATGTGGAAGGGTCTCATCGATCACAAGCGCGCTTTCATTAGTTAGGGAAAAATGTTTCTAGGTACGCTTGGAATGCATTGCGTTTTTGTATTTATATTGTTGGCTTTTAATATCCAAGAGGGATGGAATGTATTTAATTCGATGGGTGGGTTAACGGCCAAGCAGATTTTTAATTTGAATGGTGCGTAGGGTCATATCAACGCAATATATACCATAGTACAGAATAATCGTTTGCGCGATACCCAACAATAAATTCTTAATAGTACGATCATTCTGAAATGTAAAGAGAAAATACACTCAAACCTGTTTTTGTGCGGTGTTTAGGGGCTTCATAAAAAATCGCACAAAACTTCACGAGTAGCTAGCTATAAAAAAGAGTCGTTTGGAGTTGACTTTTTTCAGTTACCATGTGGTCAGTGATCAGTTTTTGCTCCGACTGTTGTTTCACTAGATGCTTGTATATGTCTCGGCAGCTAGGCATACGAGATTGAAGCTCCTTTTTTTATTGATAATTTTGTCAGTTATGTTCCAATTTGATTGAAATTTTTATATAGCGCAAGAAAACAGGTTCGAGTGTATACGTATATAAAAAAAAAGGAGATTTTCTTAAGCTCTTTGAAAGACAATTAGGTGATGTGTTTATTTACCCAAATTAGATTGTGGGGTCGAGATTAGGAGGGCAATGGGAGAGCTGGGGAAAAAACTCCGCCCCGTGGGTGGTAAGGCCTCTAAAATCCAAACTTTTGCACTTCTAAAGTTCAAGCTTTTGTACTTCTGAAGTACAAAACTCTGATCGGTTTTTACTTCTGGCATACATTACTTTTTCGTTGCTCGTTGTCTTCACATTTTTGATTTCGGGTCATTTTCAAAGATCCATATTTTACGTTCTTGATGTGTTGGAACGCAATGGATGTTTCATCGCTAGATTTTTAGATTAGAAAAGGCGAAGAGGAAAGGAATGTGCGCCGCGTGGAGGTACTCAGCTCATCAATGCTTATTAAAGAGTTTATTAATTTTGTTTACTGCTGATTGTTGCTTAAAATTTGAGTTATGTTATAAAAAAACAAATAAAATAATTGATCCACCTTCGTTTAATCTTTATTTAATGATATTTATTTATTTGTTTAATTGCGTTTAATCTTATAGTGTCTCATAATGTATATAAAATGTAAATAATATGAAGTCTCATAATGTATATAAAACTTTAAAGTTGGATTTATTCTGTACTTTTTAATTCTTCTAATAAGTTTTTAATATACAGTTCTTCACAAAAGATTTTATGTGTAGATGTGGATCCAATGAAGCTCTTTCTTGATCATTTGATAGGTACAGCAATTATCTTTGTCCGACACATTTTCTGGAGCTACAGCTAACAGAAGTCTTCCTGTGTTCTTCATCCAGGAAAGAATTTCGACGTCTTTGAAATTCTGTAAACCATTTAAATAGAGAGGAACGAGATGGAGCTTCATTTCGATATGCTAACTGTAGACATTCAAAACATTCTTTTTGATATAGCCGCTCTCTAAAATCATAGCGTGATAATGCTGTAGCTGTAATGCTGATAATGTTGTAGAATATATTAGGACCAGAAGCTATAATTTAATTTAAGGGTAAAAGCGTAAGAATGTGTAAGTAAGCATGATATTGCATATTTAGAATCCTATCATTATAAAAGTTATTTTATGCATTAAAAGACATGCATGTGAATAAGGTCACACAATTCAGCATCGAAAGACGCATCCAATCATCAACCGTTCGGTAAGTATTATACTTGGTTCAAATAAATTAGGAAGAAGGAGAAATGTGTTATAGAAGAGACTCGATCATCGATTGCTGTGGCACAGCAGTATCATGTTGACTAATTCTAATGGACTGGCGAATGCTAGGCATAATTGTGATGCGCGAATGCTTGATGGAAGGTCACACAGAGATTCTTGCCTAACTTGTGTGTAAAAGTGCCGTGACATTTACCCTGGTGTGCCTGTGCTTTCCAAAGCAGTAACTTCCGTAACTGTGTTTGAGCATGGATGGGCCAGTCTATTTATGATGACGAGATTTTACCTTCATAAAGGTTGTCACTTTTATACTGGGATACTACTGTAAAAATAGGATTTCCGTTTGCTTTATTAATCAGGATAGTAAACTAAAGTCTTACTTGCATATCGGTAGGCATAACTATGCCGTGAGTTAATTAATATATCAGTGGCGGTACTTTTGTGTTTGCGAAGATTTCTGCCTTGGCGAACATGGGCTCATATCTGTAAAGATGCCGGCACCATTATCATTATGCACGGTTAAGAAGTGGTCCTATTGAATATGGCTGTGATATGATCTTTCCTTAACCATTTGACTACAAATTAAAAACATTACCCCGTTTTCTATCGAAGCGAACAAAATAAGTCATAAATAAGGTAAATTTAACATCTCAGATTTTTTTTTTTTAACGGATTTCAAGCCAAAGACTGGGACACGTATGTTCCAGCCGTAGTTAATGGTGGGATGCATAGGTCCCGTACGTAGCTACAAGCACACCTATTATTATGGAAAACTTTATTATATAAAATAGATTTCACATCGTATGATACAGAGTAAAGCATTCTTTGCATAACCCAACATTACATATAGGACAACTCATATTTGTTATTTTCTCTATGTTCATTTGTGTACAACGAGCACAGCGGCGTCTTGATTTTCCAGCTATTGGAAGATGATTCCCAACATTCAGAAGATTCTAAGCACTTTTTAATCCAGCAGTAATTTTAAAACTTTTAGTGGGACATATATGTTCCGTTAGTAGGCAAAGGGTTAAGTAGATATACTTTAGCTAACTAACTGTATTATGTCCGCCACGGAATGTTTTTGTTGTTTACAGTGCCAGTACAGTTCAAGGTACTGCCTTTACAGTTCAACGTAATGGCATATAGTGCTTTTCTGCAGGCAATGTGATATTTTAAAGTTCCAATTAAAGTTTCACTTGATTATTCAGTTATGTATCCAGTTATACAGGGTATTTTAAAGGGATGAAACAGTTCTACCTGAAAAAATATTATTTCTTATGCTCAAAAATGCGACTAAGACACCTGATGGGTTAGGAGATTGTGTATCTTGTTTATTTATTTTAATTTTGCTATTTAAATGTAATTGTTTATCATTAGTGGATTCGTAAAATTTTCCTCTGCTTCAAAAACCTGATGGGTTAGGAGATTGCATACCTTGTTCTTGCATGCCTTGTTCATTTACTTTCAATATATTATTTAAATATAACTGTTTATCATTACTAGATTAATAAAATTGCACAAATTAACCTATACTGTACCCCTCGATTCAAAAGTCTCCGGACGTGATCCCTTCTACCAAACTACAAAAATCGCTAAAGAATGGCTGCAGTTTTGCGATCTGTATCCGTGCAGTAGCTGGAGCGCAGATGGCACGAAAGTGACTATCGGTTTAAACTATACGCTTTTTGGAAGATGCACACTTAGTGTAATTGTCGTTAAAAACTTCTCTCTCTCTCTGTTTTTTTTTCCCCCGAATGAGGTCATTACTTACAAACTTTTATAGCTATACGAAATAACAATTCTGCAAAAAAATTAAGTTAGCTATTTCTTTTTAAAACACCTTTAATGTATGAAATTGAAAATCTTTATAAGCATTTTTATTCTTTAGCATAATTAATAAAAAACATTTTTATGGACTTGTGTTATTTATCATGGCACTATAATCGTCCTGCCGCAGTGAGTTTTAGCACATTGATTTTTTTGCATTACTAACATCGATAGTTCTTCATGAATCATTAATTGAGTTGAATGCAAAATGTAATATCATGTTCATATTTGTTATAACTTTTTTCCATAATATTATTTTGGAAAAAAAGTCATATACTGATAATAAATTTTTAATCTTTTAATATTAAAAGGGTTCATAATTTTCCTAGTCCTCTTTAGCGCTATGTATTTTTGATAAAAAAAGAAAGACGCTTTACTGTAAAGAAATCATTACACGAGATACGATATGCAAATACGGAAAGTAACTCAATTTAATAACAGTTTCTTTATCCGTGCGCTGACGAAAGAAAATAATTCCTTACTTCTGGATGGTAAGCAAAAGAAGAAAAGATTGTAGATTTGGGAAATGAATTAAAACACGATTACCTCGCTTCAGGGCATTAGAAACGAGACTTAAAATAACCTCAAGATAACTATAACAGAGTTCTTTTGAGTTTTTACATTGTCGCTCGTTTAATTTCCCTCGCAGTCGGCGCATGCATTCAATTCGCAACGCAAAAAACCTGTTCCCAGTCAGCGTGGACCAACGGTGTGTGACCTACTGTTTTCACCAGACTCCACTTGCGAGCGTGTCTGTGCGGCCGTGTGATAATTCTTCTCCCGTTTGTTTCTTTTGTTAGGATATGAAAAAGGATACTTCATCAACCAAGTGAGTGCCCCTTTTTATGATCTTCTTGCTAATTAATACATGGTTCGGGCAGTCTTTAAAAATAATAAAAAAAAGTATTGGTTCATTTTGTTCTTCCGTTTCTTTAGGATCCGTTAGTATTTGAAAAGATTTGATTGGATGCATTTGTTTTTCTCGTGCTTCAGCTCTTGTAATAAACAGCAAACCGAAAGTTGCTTTCTTCAGGCTATGCATTTTCAGCCGGTTTGTAATGTTAGCCTCAAAGCTTATTTGTTAAGTGAATGAATGGTACATGCATGGCATAGACAGTCAAGAATCGTATAAGTCTAATCACCGAATCTTCTTAAAACGCTTTTTCAAAGAGAGGGCCGCCAGAGGAATGGTAATGCTTCCGAGTCTCGATTTCGGGTCTGGTAGTGAGAAAATTGCAGCATGGGATTTTCACTTTTCTCAGTATGCTGTGTGCGTGTAAATACGGCTTAGTTTCCCAGATTTTGCGCAGCAGCATCCCCCTTCTTAATTTTCGAAGGCAATACGAGTAGGATATGAATATGTTTTCATCATCTCCACACCATGATTATGAATTTTATCAGAGAATTAAAATTCCAGTAAAAAAAGTTTTGCTGAACGCTGGATATCTAGATAGTATGTGATGCAGTGTAGAGTTAAATTTTTAAAGAGGCGCAGTTAGTTATAGAGGTCAAACATATTTTGTAAGGAATGATCGCATTTCTTCGTATGTATTTTTATTGTGTAAATGGTTACCGCGTCCAGCTAGCAGGTAGAAGATTCGTGGTTCGAATCCCGGCGACGATACTGCTGATTTTTCGTGTTTGCCTCTTGCTCCGAAATTCCCAATAATCTCTGCAGTTTCAAAGAGAAACATCGTTGATGTTGACTGCAGGACAGACTTAAAATAAAAATGACCGGCAAAACTTGTCCATTGTTTGAAACTGATTTTAATCGAAAGTTTGCATATATTCTAGAAGGAAATGAACTTTTTTATTTATATATTTATTAATTTTTTTTAACGAACAAATACAAATAATACTACCATTTAATTTTATCTGTAAGATAGAGGTAGTATAATCTGCTTCAACCAGAAAATTTTGAAAGTGCTAAATATTCAGGATAACATATAAAAATCCAAAGGAGCCGCCTTTCCTCCCGCGTCAATGAATAACAATCAAAACCCCGTATTCAAGGGCGAGCCTTTAGGTGTGGGTGAGTGGGAAATGTGCGGAACATTAGGATATTAGTTCAAGGTAATATCTTTTTTGTTGGAGGATATTACTTGATATCATTTGCTTTTTCTCCAATATGCCAAATTTGGATATAACACATGCTAAAATATTGCAAAATTCGATTAAGTTTCATCGGTTATCTTTGCATTATATTCTTTCTTTTTCTGTGTAAATGATTTTTAATTCTCATCAGAAGTCCCGTCGTGTAAATATTAAATTTTAATTAGGCAATCATTCATTCAATTTAAGTAAAATATGACCTTTCGTTGTAAAACAAATTTGCTTTAAAAATCATCAGAAGAGGGAAATGTGTGTTAGCAAATGAAGTTTCATTTTACTAAAGCAGGACTCGGTGATGCGAAGATAATTTAAACGAACTTCCGTCCAAATATCTAAATTCTAAATTTTCGATATTTTGGACAGCAAACGCTCGTAATTGCAATAAATAACTTTAATAAAAATTCTTATTTCATCTTTACCATTTTGAAACCCGTACGAATGGTATAAACATTTGACGAAAGTGCGAAGAAGATGATTTTTAATAAATAAAGGTAACGCACAAAATGTTAAAAAAACGCCCCTTTGGACGTAATTTAAAGTCTGAAGCGTTTCAGTTTTTTTGGGGGGGGAGAAAAATTTTTAAAAAAATGGGAGATTACGGGAAGAACTGTGCTTTTCAATGGTTGATGCTAAGAAAATAATTTCATTTCAGCGAATTGTTATGTGTCAAGAACTTATTACTTAAGTGTCAACAAAACAAATTGTTGAATCATTACAACTTTAATAATTCACATAAATTAACTCTTGTTTTGATATAATTATATTATTATTATCGTCATGTATTTTTTAATGCTTATTATTATTTTTTTTGTTGTTGCTGATGCTCACTTATCTGACGTATAGTCAGCCCAAACCCACAAAATTTCTGGTGGCAAGGAGCGCAAGATTACTCTTGTCGTTAGCCGTAGCCTTGAGCACCTTACAGGTGACAGTGCGATTTAGCTCAGTTCCAGCCCCAATTTTGATGGAGAGTACCCGGATATCTAGATAGGATGTGATGCAGTGTAGCGTTATTGGGGGGGGGGGTCCGAGAGTCTTCCATTCCTCTGCCCGAGAGGACTTTCGGCTTGCCGCATATTTAGAGTGCCTCCATGCCGCACGGTCACTGTACATTTACAAACATCCATGCCTGCTCCGGAATTCGAACTCGTGCTCTTAGGCACGGCAATCAGCGACTCTAACCATTATACCGGTTGGGCGGCGTATTTATTTTTATTGTTATTTAATACTTAAGTATATTATTTTGCAACCATCCCAGTGCGCCCTCGGTGCTTGTCTAGCTCTCACATTTTTTAAATAAGCCTTCCTCGTAAAAAAAATGGTTAATCCCTGTGTTAAAATTTAAACATTTTCGTTTTATTGTTTAATGTATTAGAAGAAATTCTCTGGTAAGCTAAGCTTGATTGACAAGATATTTATTTATCTAAGCTAGGGGTGGGGTAAAGCTGGCGCGTTGGCTGAATGCAGCTTAACCGCCTCGTTATGAAATCCTGTGTATCGACATTTTCATTTCTTTCCTATCCGTTGTTGTACGCAAACTACCAAATCAATAGCACGAGTGGGCATCTGTTGTTACAGTGTGTATGCATATATTGTATGATTATACTAGTGGTCAATCTACGCTGAGAATACTAGGTATGCTGTCGCGCTCTGGCAAACAATAAGGAGCACTGCAGAAGATTGTCACTTAAGTAGCATCGCAGCTTACGACAACCGTGCCCGTATGATGCACTAAAAAGGACCCTTTCGGCCCGTGGTCCGAAGTATTTGCACACCTCTTTTTTGGAAAAAGATTAACCTGCATTTCCACCAGTACGCTATAAAAATTTATTACAAAGCTGTATTCCCTAAATTTATTCTTAAAATTTATTTAAAAAAATATAATTCCCTTGATTTGCTTAGCAGAAACATGCTAGGATAAATTCGGAACAAAACACCCGTGTCCTTAAGTTAGTAATAATCTTTTGATAGCTTACTGTGCTATGGTCTCTTAGGATGTATTTGATGAACATTTGTGTAAAGCTTAACGTGCTTTTAGTTGCTTTTAGTGCTTTAGTTGCTTTAGTTATGCTTTGCTTTTAGTTGATTAATTTTAATCTATTACGCTACATGTACTCTTTTCTTTTAACTTTTAGAGCATCATAAAGCGTTCAGAAGGTACTCTGTTTTACTGCTATAGAATCCGAATAAAAAGTCCTTTCAAAAGTTTTTTCCTCTAAGGAATCTGATTTTCAGATTTGTGGAGTAAAACTGTTTAAGTTATTTTCTAATTTTTTAAGGAAAATATATCAAGTTCCTTCGTATTAAGTTATAATGTCTCGTATATTTTGGTAGCATGAACTAACTAGACGTTAGAACATTGTTTAAGAAATTATCTCTAAGATAACACAAAGTCAGGATAAGGGTGTAAAGAAACCTTTATCAAATCAAATTAAAGTTCACAGATGGCACCGACTCATGCTTACAAAAGGCGACACTTTTGGCTTAACTCAAAAAATAAATAAATAAAATAAAATGGAGTAAGTTCAGCCTAACGGCTGGTGGGTTAATTAGCGCGAAAGGTGGCTCTGACTCGATAGTCTGTGTAAAAAAGCCTAATGGCAAGAAGCGCTCAACGCCACAGAAGTCTAATCGCTAGTAAATCAAAGATAGCAATTTGGCCTTCAGGCAAGCAGTAAACGCTCTAAATTTGTCTTCCGAAAACCTTCCCTTAAATACAAACTTCTTTCTACCTCATTTGAATATACGCACATTAGATCATTTTACATTCTGGCAAGATAGTGTGAGTTGAAAGCAAGAGCGATAGGAAAGGTTGCTTCAAAATACAATTAACTTTTAAGTAAACTAAATAAATTTTCACAAAGAAGTTCAATCCCATAATACCTAAAGTATGTATTTTTATAAAATTTTATTACTAGGTAACAAAGGAAAGTTTATGCGGTTTTTGTCACTCATCAAAAGGCCCCACAGAAATTTTAAACACCCATTTTATTGTTCGGAATAATCACCCTTGGCTTCAATTACATGTTCGCAACGAGACACAATCTTATAAATGCCCTTTTTTCTGGAGTCCAAGAATTGTGGTGCAGCCTTTGTGACATCGTCGCGTTTTCGGAACTGCTGTTCCCGCAGATGGTTATACATACCCAAAAACAGGTAATAGTCCGATGTAGCGATGTCCGGGGAATAGGGTGGCTGAGGCAGAACTTCCCAGCACAATGCTTTGATCACCTCTTTCGTCACTGTTGCCGTATTAGGTCTGGTATTTAACAGGCTCTTGTTATTGTATGAGGATGAAGAGATATTTCCTCCCTCGATTAAAGAAAAATATTAATTTGCTTTTGATGAAAAACAAATTTGTACTAAATCTGAAGAGTAAAATTACTTTGAGCCCCGGAGTAAGGTTACACCATCTCTGGTGAACGGAAATTTGGACAGTACAGACGATTCCTTTGTGTGCATGAAAATAATGGATGAGCTGACTTTTCAGAGTCACGTAGAATTTAGGCATGTGTAATCGGTGGGGAGGGGGGATACAGTGTACATAAATCATGGTAAAATATTGCATAATACTCAGAAAATTATTTCGAAATTTCTTTAAGATTTTTATTGAATAAAGGAAATATCTAATTTATGACATCTTTGTTCTGATTAGAAATAAATTTTTCCTCAACTTGAGTAATGGTCGCGGTGAGAAGATATTCTCCAAAGTCTGTTTTTCAAATCTGTGATAATGGAAAATAAATCGAAGTATGCAGACTTGTTATCAGAACTGATAATTTGATTCCCTTAAGCTTGGTAATTGCTATTAATCAGTACAGTTGAGTATTGAAGAAATGGAGAGAAAATTGATGAATAAATATGGGAAACCAACGGATAGAGATCCCATGGATAGATGGAAGTAAATTCTTTACCACTGATACGATTAAAATTACGAAATAAACTTCTTTTAACTTTTCTAGTGATAGCTGCTGTTTTTTAATATATCTATATGTGAGCAGGGTCTACTTGCCACTTAAACCCAAAGGCCTGGGCTTAGAGCTGTGCTGATATGATGTTACTTTTTGAAACTTTCATTTTGTCTCATTTGGAGGGGAACCCCACAGAAAATGTCCCTCCCCTAAAAGATAGCTATACCTGAGGCACCAGGCCTTTTTTTAATTGGATCTTTTTTGTGAGTTCTTGAACTTTAATCATGTATGGATATATGGGGTTTATGGATGGATGAACTTACACACGGCCAGGTTTTAGTCGTCAACAAAGAAAGCATTCATAACGAGTTATAAGTGACCAGTTGGAAGAACTTCTGATCAACTAGATGTAAATGTTCTAGGAGTAACTCCCATATTATTAAAGTTCTGCTATGAACTTTTGTTAATTGTGCTGATAATAATTACTTTTATGTAGTTGGAAATTATTTAAAGATGGATTGTAACTACGGGTAATTATACTAGACTGCTTATTCTTTGCAGTGAAAAAATAACATTGAATTAAAATGTGCTACTAACCTTATGAAGTAATTTTGGGTCAGCTGTAAATAGAGAGAAATTGTTTGTTTTGTAAATAGTTACGGTGGTTTCAGAACTGGGGTATTAGTGTTATCAGATTACGAACGATGAATAAATCAATTCAAAAACAAATACAAAGTGTTCCCCATCTCTGTCCCTTTTCTTTTCATAGTTCATAGGGAATATACATTTGATTTATTGTTTCAAATCTTTTCAAAGGCATGGTTTTTAATGATTATTTTGATCATATATATGGAAACAAATTTTATGTAATTTAATTTAAATGCTGTAGTATTGTTAAAAAACCTAAACAATTGTTTGTACTTGTCTCTTGTTATCTATATCTATAATCTGAAATGGGGTTATAAAATGTGAACTTTTACTTATGAATCTAGAAGACACGTATGGAATTATAACAGGCACGTTTTGGGGGATGAACGTGTACTTAGGAATCAAGGTAGTTAAATCATTCTGGTAATTGCAGCAGAATGAAAAGTTCCTGGCTTTACTTTTCTGAAGCAAGACTAAATATTTGGTAAAAGACTTATAGTAATCATTAAATACTAATAATTTATTTTGCAGAATTGAAAAGAACTAAATGTGGAATGTATTGAAAAGAACTAAGTAAGAAATATTGAACAAGTTAACAATTTTTAAAAATACAAAACTAAAAAATTGTGTTGTTTCTTAAAAATCGAAAGAATGGCAGCACGAGTAAAATTAATTTTACTTTCTGCACCTAAATGAGAGGTTAATCCTTAGGTTAAATGAGAGTTAGTATTCTTCTTCTTTGAAAATTGGAATAATTTTAGCGTATTTCTTAACTGAGAGCTTAACAAAGATAAAGCTAACGTACGTGAAAATAAATTAGTTCACGTTTAATTATAACGTTTCTATCGCAACCTATAGTTCTTATGAAAATTATTTACTATTAAAATTAAGGAATAAAATAATTTTAATCAGTTGTGAGTCATATAGTGGACGTTAAATAAACTCAAAACTTATTTTCTAGTTAAATCCAATTTACAAAAATTTTAAGCAGTTCATTTATAATATGATGTTATGTAGAGAAAAGTTCCAGTGTTTGGAGTTTATAAAACTGATACTATTTCATTTCTTGTTCACAGCCACATTCGACATTTTGAGCTAAATTCGTTTCTTTATTTATTTTCTTCGTTCACCCATTCTTGGAGCTTAATTGGCTGACTTCATTATATCTTCCTGGTCAGCCCCCCTTAGAAATCATCTTCAGAGGCATCTCTGGTGAAGCAGAACATGCTTGCCTACTATACTTTGTCGTAATGATTGTTTCTTATTGACATGAAAAAGAATTACTGGAATAGAAAATTTAGCCAATTCATGTTATGCAATATGTACTAACAGTTGTTTTCAATTTCCAAAATTATAAATGTTCTTATCACTCGGTTATAATAAATGGGCAACTCATTATGTTTAATCTCAGAATAGAACTACCGCGACTGACTTGAATACTTTCTTTATAGATTATCAAGTTCAAAGCAGTTGATTTTTTGCCAACTGCTGTGACCTTGATATTTAATAATATTGGTTGCATAATGAGAAACTTAAAATTTTCTGTTGGGAAGGGGGTGTTCTTTCTTTCGCAGGATAGGGTTTTAATGAAGTGGATGGATGTTCGAAATTTTCTTCGTAATAAGAGCTTTATGATGCTTTTATAATACTATAATGACCATGCGCTAAAACTCTGCTGAATTTAAATTATTTAGTTCTAGTTCCATAACAAATATAATATAATGGTGTAGGTCCTAAAATACAGTTGTATTAACCGACGCGTGGTCGTGTAAATAAATGAAATTTCTAGTATCTGAATTTACCTGCTTTTTATCCTTCTTTTTTTTTTTTTTTTTTTCCCTTTGGTGTCTAAAATATAAGCTGTTCATCCAAATGTAAATTTTTTCAGCATTCTTCTGCAATATAAATTTAAAATATCTGGTGTCGTTACCTTCGCGTAGCGTTTCGTGTGTGCAGTTGCTCATAACATTGTTGTGGCTCAAGATGGAATATTAGCGTGCAATTGTAATCATATTTCTCACTTGGTTCGTCTGTTCATCCATCAGTTCCTCTGGCCTCTATCTTCAGAATGCTACTTATCTGAGGAGGCCATCGACCATACACGGAGCACTGGTTTCCCACGCTGACACTGGGGACGCATCGATGGCGATCTGTATTGTCCATGTGGCCTTCTGTTTCGCCATCCCGCGCATGCTAAGTAATCCAGCTCGGATGGACAACCAAGGACCGGATAAGCCTTCCGACCGTAAAAGAGAAAAGATGCTCGTTAATGTTAATTTCGCGTGTTGTCGCTGTTGTAAACTTTTTGTTTGTTTTGTGATGATGGTGTGAATATACAGTCTTGATAGATCAGTTATTGTTTAAATGATGCGGTAATTAAGTGCGTGCACATAAGGTATTTTTTCCATGGTAGATAAATGATGTCAGCATTAAGGATTCTGAAAAACAGAATTTTGACATGTCGTCCAATAAGCAAATGGTATTTATAATAGGGTATTTCTTTAATCAACAACCGTACCATTAAATCTGTGCAGTCAATATTTATTAAATCAATCGAATTTTTATTAAGATTATATCGTTAAATCGTCGTCCCTATCATTTAAAAAAGTAAGGATATCAGTCTAATGCACACGAAAGGAAAGCGAAAAATAGCTCTGTTGTAAACTATATATTGTAAATTAACTAAACAATAAATTTTTAAATACGTTCAATAAATATTTTATTACATTACTTTGACAAAACGTTTTTTCAAATAATACACATAATATGAATTCTGAAATTAAGAATTTACTGATTTATGTCTAGCATAGATTAAAATCGCAAACTTTTAAATTCTGGAAAGAGTTTTGACAGTTTTATAAATAATGATTAAATGTAGAATATAATTTTCTTCTTGTACGAAATATTTTTATTATTAAAATTTCCATTTATTAAACATTTCTTTATAGTGGATACCTCTTTTATGGACAACAGTTTTCTGTGTAGTGGTGGAAACGTTAAAATCTGGCATGATTGTCTCTCGTTACTTCCTTGTACAAAGTAAAAAGGAAGTACTGTAATCGCGAAAAATTTCGTGTGCCATATTTCAACGAAAATATTCATTTTGACCACTATCGAATGTAATTTAACGATGTTTTTGCGTGATGTAAGGACGTACGTAAGGAAAGAATAAAGGCCTCTTTTTACCCCAAAAAAATTGTAAAACTGATTTAAAATGAATTCTGAAGAGATTTTTTTTCATGGCGACTGACGTACGTACGTATGTATGTACGTATCTCGAATAACTCAAAAATAAGTAACCTCAGAACACTGAAATTTTGTATATAAGACTGCTATAACATGTAGAAGTGCACCTCCTATTTTGGTTGTAATCGGCTGCACGAAAAGTATATAAATACATGTTATATATATCCACTCTGTTACTCGGCTCAGTGAACTCAGATTTTTTTATTCTTATATGTTTGTAAATTGTGCATTTTTTGCTTTAAAAATGATTGAATTTTGTTGTTCTTATCTTCCCGGTAAGGTTTTTATGCCTTTAGTTAACCTGCATGTTATAGTTGTAGTATTATCAGCAATTTAAAACTTGTTTAAGTGCGGCTGGGCCTAATTTTTTTGGCCATAGCGGCCATGTTTGTTTACATTTGAAACTTAGCTGAATAGTGGAATTGTTGCCAATCTAGAAAAACTAAGCTTCGCAACAGCAAAGATAACGCCTTCTTTCATTATTGCGAATTAAATCATGCTTAATGCATTCTGGAATTGATTCAAGGAAATAAGTGTTTTAAGATTTACTTCGTAATTTTTAATAGAGATATTTTGAGTTTTTATGTATTTTTGCCTTGTCGCGAAGTAAGAATTGAATTAATTGAAAGAAATACTGAATCTTCTGTGAAAACCTTTTTTTTTTTTAGGTTTGTTTAATGTCTTTTATACATCGTTTTAGATTTATTATAGTATTTGAATAGAACATGGGGCAACGAGTAGATAATTTTTTTGCATTCTGAGTTATAAACTGAATGAGCTGTAACGCTTTTAAGTGAACCTACCGCCAGAGTGTCGCTATGGTAATCAAATGTAGTGAATTTTAAAGAGTGCATTTATTCTGTTGTGATTTATACGCTATCGACAAAGTAGATTTAATTCAATTTAATAAGTTTAATTGAAATGCAGAATACGTATAATTTAATATTCCGTACAAGGAAGTCATGTGGTGTACATATGAGATTGTTTTATTTGTTTTTAAAGAGAAAAAGAGTTTTATAATGAAGTTTCATCATTCTTAAGATTTTTTGTAAGGAAAATTTTAATATATAGTTTTTAAATCTTGTTTATTTGGTTTAATTGAATAACATAACCTTCTGTTTAAATAAATGGGTGGTTAGAATTAAGCCCCAAATACTATAACGGAAATATATTGCATTAGAGATGTGTCACTTTTCACTTATTTTATATATCCTGGAGATATATAAAATAAGATATATTCTAATGTTGATATTAATGTAGCGACATAAAAACATTAGTTTTTGTGCTGTACATTGTAAAGCGCACAGAAGTAAATACTGACTTTTCAGCAGAAACGACTGTTTTAGGGGCTTGGAACAAACCTCTCTTTCGATGTATCGAATATCAGAACATGTGGCTTATCTTTGCGAAAATCGAATTGGATGATGGATTGCTAGTTAAGAATTTCGTGCCTGGTGCTGTTACAGCTACTTAATAGCATGCTGCAAACATTATTTTGAATTGACTCTGTAATTTGGAAAACTGAAAGCAACCTTGGACAGGTTCTGTTGTGATTTGAGCTACCATTGTAATATTTTCCACTAACGAGAATTGAACGTTGTATTGAAATTGCCATAACTACTTGCAAAATTAGTCTCAAATTCCGAACCGAAGAGCCCATGTGATGTAGTTTAATAGCCCAGAAATGGTAACTGAACTGCTACTCGACATTTATTTACCGTGTAAACAGAACCGAGTGTTAGGTGTGATATCTTAACAGACCAACGCTAGGAATTTAAATAAAACTAAAATTTAACATTGTTGAAATTTGAATCTAGTATTTATTAGTGGCAATTATTGAGCTATATAAAAAAACACTTCATAATTTTCGAACCATTAGCAAAATTCAGTTAAAACTTGGCGGTCGAATGCAGGGCATATTGCGAATTTGTGTGGATATGCGCACTCGTGTTGTTGTTGTTCATTTTTTGTTGAAAATGTCGAAATACAGCATTTCTGAGTGTATATTCATCATCAAAGCCTATTATACGATCAATAACAGCCTGAATACAGCTCAGAGGAAATTTGTGACTGAATGCAAGCTGAAGGCAAGTGATCCAAACGTTATCACAATCAAAAATTTGATTAAAAAGTTCGAAAGAACTCCTAGTGTTTGTGATGACAGAGTTGGCAATGTTGGTCATAGAATAAATGTGAAAACAGCTGAAAATATCGAAGACGTTTGTGATTCGCCAACACTGTTCTCGATATGATTGACAAACAAAAATTTGATGTAAATATGGTTTGGTTTAGCGATAAAGCTCACTTTCATTTGGATCGGTTTGTCAATAAGTAGAATTGCGTCATTTGAGGGACTGAAGATCCCCATTTCGCTGTCGAGAAGTGTGTCCACCCCCAACGGGTAACTGTTTAATGTACAGTGTCAAGTCGCGGAATAATCGGTGCAGTATTCATTGCAGGCACGATGACTGCTGAATGTTATGTCAAAATTTTAGAAAATGCTGTCATCCGTTCTATCCAAAGTGACCCACCCAGATTTCGAAGCGATGTGATTCGTGCAGGACGAAGTAACCCCATCGGCCTGGTAGAATGTTTAAAGTTCTCTAAAGCACTTTCGAGAACACATTCTGATTTTGGGGTACCCAGAGGCCACTGGAATGGGAATCGCTCGGCCATTGTTATTTTCCTGATCTCAACCCTTGTGACTCATTTTTGTGGGGCACTATTAAAGACGCAAATAACCCCGAAACCATCGCTGAGCTCAAAACAGCCATTCAGGAGGTCATCAAAAGCATCGATGTCTTGACACTTCAGCAAGTTTTGCCGAATATTGCTCTTCATCTGCGCCACGTCATAGCCATTGATGGCAAGTATATCGAACACGTTATAAACTAAATCCGAATATCTGTAATTACTTTTTAAATTTGAATAAAATTTTTAATTTGGTAGTTTTTGAAAATTTGATTTTTTATTTCATATAGCTCAATAAATTGTCACCCTGTGCCTTACTGTAATTTTTGTAGCATTATAAATTGCATTCATTTGCGATTTCTGTATCAAACCAACTGCTGGTTGACATTTGAAACTACTTTACTTTGAATTTAGTTTCATAATGATGTTTTTAAAAGAGAAATAAATTCCTCCATCAGTCTCGGTTTTTAAAACTAAGATAAAGATATTGAGCTATTTAGTAAGCACACAAAAAGTCAATGTTCAACAAGTAGTCCTTGTGTGCTTTTCTTTAATTAAATGGTCCAGTGCATTCTTAATATATGGGTATGCTTGTCAGTTGAGATTAATGAGACTCGAAATCACTATACAAATGCTTTAGTTTGGTCATTTCTGATTATACCTTAAAATTCAATCACTGGATCTGTTCTAACTTTTTATCAAAACTGAAGGCAAAAAACCTCGTGAGTTTTCCTCTGTGTTCTTACTTTGAATGAGCACATATCATTCGAGGTGAATTAACGCAATCTGAGGGAGTACAATCATATAAGAAAAATCATCTAAAAATTTCGTCAACGGTCGCCTTATGCCATTTCTGGCTCGTCTGTTATTTGCCTGAAGCAATTTTGCGTTCGTTCTTTGCATACATTCTAAGATGCTGGGGGAAGGCACACAGTACGGAAGAAAAGAACGCGATGGCGTTTCCCAAAATTATATTTCTTTTGAAATGCACTGTTGTTATACCGGTTTCATTTACATGTTTGCTGTTCTAGCATCCGTAGAATCTCCCAGATAATCCGAGCGAAAATAATGGCCGTGTAACATAATTTACTCATCCAGTATCTAACTCCCTGGGGTTCTCTTTTGCCGGCAGCAAATCTTCGTTCACGTAATTCGTTCGCGTAACTCTTCCAATTTTATGAAGACATTTTGAGCCTCGCTGCAGCTGAAAGACTCTCTCACTCTCTTTATTTACTCTCTCCTTGTGATGTATAATTTGAGGGTATAAATCATGAGCTCAGTGAAACCTTTATATCATGCCTTTGGACAGAAGCATAAAGATTGCCGTAAGTCTTATGAATATGTATATGTTTCATATTATTGTGTGAATTTAACCTTTTGGATCCAAATGGCAAGTCTCGTGGGTTTGCTATAAATACCTATCTTATTCCCTGGTAGCTAGCATACCGGCCATCGTAGCAGAGACGCTCCACAAACGCACATAAGCAAAGGTTTTTCAGTCAGAAATGAAATTAATGCAAGACTGAAAATTAGTTTTCATTTGCATTGTACTTCCGTAAGGTGAAATTTTAATTTGCTACATTCCCAGGTATCCTCCGCTTTGCGGAAGCTAGCTTTTCGTCACTTCGCTTTTGCGAACGACTTAATCCCCCCCCCCCCATATCTAATTAACCCCCCCCCCCCGGTTGATGAAAGAAATCGCTTTTCGGAAAAGAAGGAGATTGGGAAAACGAAAAGGCAAAATATCGTTTAATCATCGCTATATCTGAGATGGAAGAGAAGTATGACTTTAGCTGTTAGCAGTGACAACATAAAGACATATCATAACATGTAATGCCGTTTTATTTATAAACATAACTCAATTAAGAAGGAAAATTGAAGCTTTTAAATTTATGCGAAATTATCTGGGAAGTGTAGGATTTAGTGTTAATTCAGTTGGTACAGTTATCCAAATCTTCGGCTACACTATTTACTTTCCCCGGTTTCTTAAAGTTAAACTGTTCCTCTGTCATACTAACAAGTTGCTAGTGTTTTTAATCTGTATTTCAGTGACCATATGTATATTTGCTAATTTTATAATTTTTATTGTATCTTGAAACGTAATGACTGTGGAAACTCTGGTTGATAAAGTAAAATGAAGTGAATACTTATTATTTTTCAAAGCCGTTATTTGACCAAATGTAGAGATATTCCTAACATTATTTGTAATTGTTACACATGAGTTCCCTCTTTTCAGTGAATGTTAATTAAAAGAAATTGTGTAATAAAAGTTTATTTTTTGGTTTACTAAATGTATAACGAACATATAAGCCAGTTCTTCTTCGGAAGTCGTTGAAAACGTATTTCCTCTTTGGCGAATAACTTTCGTTTACTGTGTCTTAATCAATCAGCCACCACTTGTTCGCTTGTAAGAAGTTTTCCTCGTATGTAATGTAAGTAATAGGCTATATTTCGTTAAAAATTCCTCCAAAAGGAAACCTTTCAGAGGAGACACTGAATAGTAAAATTAAAAGGCGACAAAATTTTTACAATTTGGTCACGCAGAGATTGCACCGAGTGGCAAAATGCCTAGACTGGCTCTGTCCCTAACACGCTTGCCACAAGCGAATAATCTAGTGCAGGCCGGATATGAGGAAAAGACATTTATACAGTCACTGTTACTTTATAATTGTTAAATCATCAGAGGCCAATTGGGAAAGAGCTACCAGCATTAGTACTTATTAGATTCTGAAATGTATAAGTAAGAGATAATTCTTTTAAGAGATATTTCGCACTAAAGCATTATTCGCAAAACAAACAGAGGACCTATTAGCGCTTACCTTAATGAATTCCCATATATTGTTCTTTATCCATACTTCCTCATTTTCTGCATGGGTGAGCTTCGTGAATAACGTAAGCGAATGTATTGTTACGAATTTCACATTTATTTGGCTATTTATTTAGAATTGTAATTAAAATTCCTTTTTATTTCCCCGTGCAACGCAGACGATTTTTGAAGAGAAAGCTACTTCGGGGGGGGGAATAGAAGAGCGCGTGCATTTAATGCTTAATAAATAAATATCTTGTAATTACTGTTGCCATCCAGAAAAATCTAGAAAAATTGAGATTGTTCTATTGATAATTAAAAAGCTTATAAAAGCCGAATTGAACACTTCATCTCAATTGCAAAGCACCTGGCTTTGATGAGATCACAAATCTCACAATCAAATATCTACCGGACTGTGTACTTCTGAGATATGTAAAAATTTTAAATAGATGTCTGGACTTGTCATATTTCCCATATATTTGGAAAAAAGCAAAGGTTATTCTGCTCCGGAAACCGGGAAAGGACTGTACGCGGACAGAAAGTTTTAGGCCGATTAGCTTACTTCCAGGCCTTGGAAAAATTCTCGAACGGATAATATTAAAAAGAATACAACCATATTTGGATATCTTGCCATCGGAACAATTCGGTTTTAGAGCAGGACTGTCTACAACTAAGCAGTTAGTCCGTCTCACAGAATATCTAGGTGAGGCGCTGCACACCAAACAGATTGTCGCCTTACTCATGCTGGACGTGGCGAAAGCATTCGACCGCGTCTGGCATGAGGGGCTTATTTATAAACTAATAAATTTCAACTTCAGTAGAGAGTTGGTGCATCTCATCTACTCATTTATCAGAGAAAGAACCTTCTATGTTTCCGTAGGCAGCGACACTTCAGGACATCAAAGGCTGGGCGCTGGGGTCCCCCAGGGTTCTATCTTAGGCCCGCTTCTCTATATCATATATGTGGCTGATTTCCCAAAAGACGGAATTACTACGAACCATTACCTCGGATGTTATGCGGATGACACCGCTATAGCAACTAGATCTATAAGTCCTGACTATGCAGTGAAAAAATTACAGCTACTCATGCCTGCAATAGAAAAATGGTGTGAAAAATGGAGAATATCCATTAACGCGGCAAAGTCCAAGCTTCTCATCGTTAGACGAACACGAACTAGGAAGCCAATCACGGAGAGATTGATTCTTTTTGGTACAGTGGTACCCGTCGTGAAGCATGCAACCTACTTAGGAGTTATCATAAATGAGAAACTCACATGGAAACAACATGTTAACAGTGTGAAAGGGAAAGCAATCGCTGCCTTAACTAGTCTGGTACCACTAATCGGCTCTAAATCAAATTTAGAACTTGCCAAGAAAAGGCACATTTATATCGCAATCATTAGACCAATCCTGACTTATGCCTCTCCAGCTTGGGCCACCTATATTAGGAAGGATATAGAAAAATTACAAATACTGCAAAACAAGGCCTTGCGACTTATTACGAACGCTCATTTCTATGTCAAGAATGAAACTTTGCATAAGGATCTCAGGATTGAATACCTGAATGAATATTTACACAGACTAAATAGAAATTTCTTTAAAAAGGCACTAAGATGTGAACACTTAAATAAATTCTCAGTTTTTGACTACGTAGCCCTTGAAGAAGACTACAACCTAAGACCTCTTGCGGCACATTTGACTAGAGACCTAAACTTCCCGACATAATAATTGAACTTTGCAGTTATTGCTGCAGTGTATATATGTAAATATTAACTTCATCTATTACTGTATGTTCTTAAATTTATTGAATTTGCTGTGTTTCATGTACTCTTATTTGTTATTCATTATTATTGTTTATGTATTCCTTATATTTTAATTTATTGTATTTTGCTATGTACTCATAGCACTTGCTCATGAATTATGACTTGTCAGGATATCCTCTCCATCGTTGGTCTTGGTTCCTTGCCCTGCGGTGTCTGGCACCCCTGTTCTTTTCTCTACTCTCATCTTTCTTCTCTCTTGCTTCAGTTATCTTGCTTACTTGTCAGGAAAAATACATTAGGAGCACTTTGTTGCAAACTTCAGTGAGCCGGATACACCGCATCTTATGTGGTATCCCGGCGATAGATTTCCAGACTAGACTAGACATCTCAATTGTTGTTGTTGCTGTTGTAGTCGTAGCTGTAAAAAGCGAGCTGCTGTTTGTTTACTTAATGCTGCTATTGATTGTAGCAATTTCGCTGTGAGATAGAATTATTTCATCTGTTTTGAACTGAGTTTTTGCTAAACGTTTGAGATATTGTGCGAATATCTGTGAAGAAATATTTCAGTATTTTAGTTTATTTCTTGCGGAAAGACTAAATTGTTGTTAACGTTTTACGATTTGTGCATTCAATATATAACGAACCCGTATGCACGTAACAGTATTTATGCTTAATGTTAGTCATAGATTTTGAGTACCATTATCAATCGGTCAGCAATACTTTGCCCAGTTCTGTGCAGTGTAGTTTGAGAACGTGTTAGGAAATAAGACTGCTTTGTTTCGTACTCCTTTTTTCCTATCATCAGTCTCTTGAAACGCTTTCGTACCGTTAGGCCTAAGTAAACCTGCTTCGCAAAAACATTACCATAAGAAATATCCTTGCATTATTTTGAATTCAAACCGAGTCATTTCGGCACTGAAACAGTCTCCAATCTGATAATCAAGACGATCGGATGGCCAGTTATTAATTCAGGTCCTTAATTTGTAATTCTTAACTATTCATTTAAGAACGTAAATTTGCAAAAAAAACTCTAGCGGTTCAAAATTGTTTAAAAAGGTTATGAAAAGACAGCAAAATAGTCTTTGATGAAAGTATTCTAGACGTATATCGAATGAGCAAAGTTGCTGTGCCCTTACCAAAGTGGAAAATTCTCTTTTCAGTGTCTTTCCTTTTTTCCCCCACTGTTTATTTGTTGTATTTTGTAACCTAAAATTTGTTAATTAATATTAAAACACATTTATTATGATAACTTTTTATAGGATTTTAGTTATTGCCGGAACTTAAGCCCTGATAAACTGTCAATGGAATGCACAGAAAAAGGGGGGGAAGCTTGTTTTGAACACTTACTGCTAAAGCATGTCACTGAAAGCGCCAAGGCCGGAAATCTTGTCGAGAATGGACATACAGAAATGTTATCAGATCAATGAAATTACATTTGCATATTTATTTTTTTTTTTTTCGAAATGATGCTGTTGCTCTTTTCATTTTGCCCTGTTTCTGTCGAACAGCTTAGTGTACTTTTCTCACGAAACTGCTGCCATTTAATGTTGACCGAAATAACGACTAGTTCCTTAAAAAGAGTACTTTCTAATGATGCCCGGCTCTGTTGATGCCATGCTCCATTTTGATTGCAATCTAGTTTCAATAGCAAAGAGACACACGCCCTCGATTGTTTCTTCGTGGTCCGGAATTCCTTAAATCTGCAAAAATGTTTTGCAATGTTGATGTTGTGGATTCCTTAGAAGTTTTATGGTTACATATAGATTGCAAATCTCTTTTTCTGTATTTTTATTTATTTATTTTGTATAATCTTTTTAAGTTTTGTAATTTTTTTTTCTGCAAATTTCCGTTCAAAAAATAAGTTTAGAACGAAGGCTGGACCTTTAAAATAAAAATTCTATTTTGAGTTGAGTTTTTAATTTTATTCACTTGTAAAGATTTGTTTAGTGAATGAACAAATCAGATATTATTTTTATTTTAAAGAGGAAAGTAAAATATTTATATGATACACTGGACCTAAGGATGGTGCTGCTGATATCCCCTCGACCTTTAGCTTTCACTTTTTCAGAATTTTTTTTCTGTTCGCAAACGTTTGATACAAATATTAGAGTATTTCATCTGTCCTCAACTGATGCAATTGTGAGAAGGTGGAACACCGCCGTTGAGGTGTTTAGGACGATCAGACTGTCCTCTGTAGATTTATCAGTAGTCATGTTAATTGTTTCAAATGCGCTCCACATTGCAAATTTTTACCTCTTAAATACCGCAATAAAGGCAATTCTCAAATTGTGTTTATTTTAAGTTATCCTTTCATTATCTCGCCCTGCGTTAATTTTATTTGTCGGAATTCCCTGCCGATCCTTTTCTCAGTTTCGATTTTCTGGAGATGAATTGACTTATGGACTGCATTTGCCAGATGAATTAGAATTTGTATAGTATTTTTATTAAAAACATTTTCTACGGTAGACCTTTTTTTAATATATTAACTGCAGTGTTTTCGGAGTGCAAAGTCCTCCACCCCATATGATATAGAGATATACAGGAATGGTTGGAAAATTTGGCCAAAGTGGAATGAGCATCGTTTCGTTATGAATTGGCTGCCATGGGGATCATAAGTGAATCTAAAGTTTTATTGTTGTGGCATGATGATACATTCTCTTCCTCAAAATTACTTACATATCCGTACTTTGTCTAAGCGCAGTTTCTGAATAAAATTACGTAACACAAACCTATTTAGGCTCTCCTTGGGTGCCTTGATTTTGATAATTTCAAATGTGCCACTACGTCTGTTTGCCAACATGTAATGTAGATTTAAAATAAGGAATAAGTTTGTCTAGGATAAAGCACACACTTGCATAATGATCATAATGTGAAACAAATTCTTAATTAATTCAGGGAAAAAGTATTGACAAAGGAGGGACTTTTCTCGCAGAGTTTTGCGAACGTTTGAATGTAGACTGAGCAAATGTTAATGAGTGGAGTGTTGGGAATTAATGATAAAAGAGCCCGCTATTGTCTGTTATTTGTAAACAAATGCGAGAAATATTTTTTATTTAGTGGACAAGTAGTCGTAATTATGAAAAAAAACTTAACTGAGATGCTGTTGCAATAGGTCATCGATAACGAAAATAATTACCCGAATGCATTTAAGAGAAGAAGGAGCTAATGTTTTCCACTTATTTTATAAAGTTAATAAACTTTCTTTTCTATAGGTGCACTGTTCGGTATTTAACATTACCATTTTCAGCGTAAAATTGCGTACGTATCGTACACAATGATAAGTACATCTGAACAGGATTAAGTGAATTACTGTCTTGGGTTCTCAAAACAAGCCTTGTTTCTTCTCTGCAACATCTTGGAGGTATCTAACATGTCATTCAAGGAATTTCTGTTGTTTCTCGGATACGCTTATAACGCAATGTAGAGTATCCTGCATAATATTCGCAATCTACTGACGTATTCCCCTCCCCCGAGTTTATTGATGGCAGATAGAATGTAAGTGAAAATTTGAACTTTCAAGTACCACCATAGAAAGTTTGCTGCATTACTTGGTGACTTCATTCTCGATTTAGTGACATTCAATAGCTATCATTTAATTCTTAGAACCTCGCTGCAGCATATTCTTTTTGTATATGGATATTTGAGAGTTCACCCACTCTTCTTTTTACTCCACCCTACTTGGCATTAATAGCTTTAAAACTGTAGTTTGTCAAGATATTGCGGATGTTACGGAAGATATTCCCTCTATATCATGGCAAGTGCAGCCTGGGGATGGCAGCAACGATTCGATAATCATGAAGGACATTTTCAAGGTATTGTATTGAAGAATTCAGTTCTATTTTGTAAATCCAAGACACTGACTTACCTAGCTGTATTCAGCTGTGTTAATAGCTGTGTCCAATACACTGGTTATCATAAATTAAGGAAAAATCACGATTACTGAAAAAGTTACATGTAGAATTTTATGAAACTTACCCACAATATACAACATATAGTGAGGTATCAAATAACAAGAAATTACCAGACAATTGTGGTAGTATAGAAATTAGCACATGTATAAAATGAACAAATCGAAGGTGTCAGTTTGATATAGAAAAAATACATTCATTATGGAATATGATTGCCTCTAGAAGCAATACAGCACATACAGCGATGTGTGATGCTTTCAATTTTGCGGTCTATCAGTTCCATAGGAAGCGAGAGCCATTGCTCTTGCAAAGCAGTTGCAAGAGTCTGAAGGGGCGGATTGAGAGCAGCTAGACGTCTCCCTAAAGCATCCCAAACGTACTCGATGGGACTCAAGTCCGGGGATGGAGCTGGCCACGCCATGCGCATTATTGTTTCCTGTTGAAGGTAATCATCTACGATGCGAGTCCTGTGTGGCCTTGCGTTGTCGTTCTGAACAGGAAAGCATCACCTATTTCCCCGCCATATGGGCGCGCATAAGCATCAAGGATGTCATCTCTATAAACCTGAGCATTCACAGTTCCCCTTGCAAAGACATGGAGGTCTGTGCGTCCACCCAAAGAGATGCCACCTTAAACACAGACACTGCCTATGTACTCCGTATGCATCTCTTTCACAAATGTTTGACGGATGATAACGGGTTCCAGGTTCTCTCCATATCAAATAACGCCTACTATCTCTTTCTAGACTAAACCTGGACTCATCCGTAAAGAGAACAGTCCTCTATTGATCAGGCGTTCAGTGGACATGTTGTCGTACCCACTGCAAACGGTCCTCCTTATGGCTTGACGTGAGCGGCACGCAAATGGCTGGTCGTCACGCATACAGACCACCTTTGCGAAGCCTTTTACGCACAGTTGACGTTCACACCAACCTTCTGGTGGCTGCAGCAAGGGAGGATCTAAGAAGAGTCGGAGTAGCGGTTCTCTTCCTGTGTGCACATAATGTCAAATATCGGTCATCGGCGCTCGTCGTAACTGAACTTTGTCCTTGGCTGAACCTCCTAGATACCGATTCTGTAGTTTGAAATTGCCTCCAAAGTCTATGAACCACAGAATGACTGACATTTAGCCTTCTGGCCATTTCTGTTTGACTTTGTCCTGCGTCTAGTCTCCCAATGGCTCTCCATCATAGTTCTGCAGGCAAATGATGCCCTGGAGGTCATTGTTACGAATTGGCTATCTCAGATTTCTGATGTCACTATCAGAGTGAAATATGTGGGCTTGCTCTCAAACGTGGACTTTTATGCTCCTCGCAGATGACGTATTCCAAATGCAACGCCACTAATTTGCATATTGCAGTTTTACTCAGCTACTCTTACTTGGTAACATATTCAAATTTTACACGGTTTGGTTTATTTTTGAGGGAGTTATCGCTATTTTTGTGATTTTTCCTTAATTTATGATAACCAGTGAAAATGTGTTAGCACGCTTTGAAAATGAACAACGTTAAATACCTCATCCTATTTGTCTTTCTTGAGTGGGATTTTCCAACTTATGCAATAGTACCTAATGGATAGAGGTGTGATGATTCTTAGTTTAGTTTTTACAATGGTGTTTCAAGAGTTACCACTACTATTATTGTATTTACACGAGATGTACTCTGGTGGGAAGGAAATTTCATCATCTAGTTATTCATTCATTTATATAGGTGTTTCTTTTTCCAGACCTGAGTTGAAAGTTTGTACCTTTTCAAGTATTTCTTTGTGAAAATTACGGTATCATGAAAATTCTGGATTCGATTTTTGAAAATGAAGGTCTCTTTTGTGTAATTGGTTTGCATATTTTTAGGTATAATGCATGAAGAATTTATTACTTGATTAAAAATAAAAATAGTGTCTGCATTGAAATTGGTTAAGTCGATGAGAAACAATCAAATGCTGTCAAGAGAATAGGTAACTTTTTCTTCGCTGTTTGGAACGTTATATTCCTATCTGAATATAATTTTCATCACCATCGGCCTCAGATGTTACATGAATTATCATGCACTTATCAGAACACTGTTTGAAATGTTATTCTCTCCATTATTCTTTCCGAAAATAGTGCGATTTACGACTTCCCAATATCTAGCAGAAGGGAAAAAAGAAATCTTTACGACGAAATTACCTCGTTAAGCGAGGTATCATTGAACCTTACCTTCAGAATGGAAAATATAAAACTGATTTCTTATGACTGGCAGTTCATTCAGCGACGCGCATCGTTGCTTTTCTCTTCAGGGCAACTAATTGACAATTTATTTTACCTCCACGTTATGTTTTTGTCTCACATTCCTGATTATCGCCTGCCCCAGAGGCTGATAAGCCGCTTTCTCACGATAACACTTTTCTTATGATCTCGAGCTGAGATAAAAGGTGATTTAACTGAGTTATTACTCGCCGAACGTAGCACAGAACTGCCCAAGATATGCGTAGCAGGGGGTTTATCTTTTAACAAAAAGGGATTCCTTTGTTTGTTTCGAGAAGAATTGTTGTGATTTAAATGTAAAATTTTGTTTTGCATGATTGCTTCCTCATCAGAGTTCGTACAGAAGGTTTCAGTCAGCGTTCGGCAAATAATCTGAGAAAGGCCATGAAGGAGATTAACGTAATCCTTATTTGGTGTTTCTTGCTCTTGAAGTTGATCGTGGCCATAAAGTGCATGTCAAGGATTGACGCCTACAACAGAATTTTAGAAATTAGCTCTGCGTTATGTTTAGTAACAATGAACAATACAGGTTCGTTTCTGGACCAAACTTCAAATAGAAAAGATGAGTCGAACTTGATTGTACTTTGACAAAGGGCGTTGAACTTTTTTTACTTGATTTTAAAACCATGCAAAGTCAGATTTTACCAGTTATTAAACATAACGAATGCCTAACGCTGGCGCATAGTTTTTAGATAAGGTTGTTACAAGTTATTTCAGCTACCATTTTAGGCGGGACTGTATTGTTGAAATGCAAATCCTCGGAAAACAATGCATTTATAAAAAGGCAAGATGTAACCATTCAAATAATGGGAAGTTCTCATTCAAGTACACTTTTTTAGATTGAAATTTACTTACCACTTACTGGATTAAGATTTATGAATATGGATTAAAATTACGTAATTAAATAATGTATATCCTATTAATGCGAATCTATATAAAATATCAGTAGATTTAATTCTGATTATGAAATCATTAATGAATTATAGAAGTAAAATTATATAAGTAAATAATACTTAATAGCCGCGTAGTATTTTTAGGTAATATGTAAAATAGACAGTTTTCAAAATATATATAAACTACTAATATTTGTCTTCGATATTGTGTTTCTGGCGTCAGAATGCGCTAGGTTGCATCATGGTTTTCATCTGTGAGACGTAAATAGGATTTAGCTTCTTTTTAGAAAGACATTCCTCTATAATACGGTTTTATTTTGTTGTGTGCTTATGAATCATAATGGTTTCTTCCATCAGTATGGCGTAGACATGCGTAACAGTTTAATTTTGCTCATTTTTAAAGCTTTTTTTAGCATTACTTTGTATAAATTTGTGAATAAATTTTTAATTTTTCGAAATTCAAAGTGATATGTTTATTCAGGCCGATTTTTCATCGTCCGAAAGCATCTTTATATGTGCGTATGTATTGAAAGACTGAAAAACAAAATGCTAAGAATTATTCTGAATGCTCTTTGTTTGTTAGGAATACTGTCTTTGATCAGGTTGTAAATATCAAATCTAAAGGCCATAGATTCAAATCTCCCTTGAAAAATTTTACGGGATTTGCAAAAGCCACAGCTCTAATTTAATTAACAGTCTAAGGACAACAATTTCTTGATTTCAAAGCCGTTTGAACGGCCTAGGATTTTTAACCATAATGTGAAATAGTAAATGCTTTTCTGCAAATTTCTAAGTTTCTACTTTACTACCATAAAGGTATGACATGGAGATGTGCTAATAAAAGCAATCTACACTCACGTTTGTGAAAATTGCAACACCAAGAAGGAATCGTCATAATTGAATGCAATTTAATACACAGTTGAGTGGTAGTGGTACAAATAAATGATTAAATGTTCAAAGCAAACAAACAAGAACAAGAGATCAGAATCAGTATTTTGTGTGGCCACCACGCGCCGCAATAAGTGCTGCTACACGACGTGGCATGGAGTCAAACAAAGTTTGAATGTCTGACTGAGGAAGAGCATTCCATATCGTTTGTACGCGTACCCAAAGTTCGTCTGCAGACGCAACAGGACGAGGATCACGAGCAAGACGCCGACCAATGACATCCCACACATGTTCAATTGGCGACATATCCGGGGAACACGCAGGCCAAGGAAGGAGCTGTACCTGCTGCGCTGCAAAGAAGGATTTAACAATCCGAGCAGTATGAGGGCGGGCATTGTCCTGTTGAAATACAGCGCCTGGCAAGCTTTGAAGGAAGGGAACAGCTTCGGGCTGTAGAACTTCACGGATATACCGGTTGCTGTTCAGATTGCCCACAATTCGTAGCAATTGAGATCGTCTATGATATGCTATGGCGCCCCAGACCATAACTCCGGGTGTTCGTCCACTGTGGCGTTCGATAATGCACTCCGGAAGGTGGCGTTCACCGGCATAGCGTCTGACACGAATGCGGCCATCATGGTACCACAAATTAAAGCGGGATTCGTCAGAAAACACGACATGCTGCCAATCAGCACGCCAGTCTCTATGCTGATTGGCCCATTGTAGCCGCAGGCGGCGATGGTCGTGCGTTAGGGGGATCCTGTATAAAGGAGTCCGTGCGCGCAGTCCACACTGCAGCAGACGTCTACGAATTGATGAAGCACACAATGAAACACCTGTAGCTATTGACCACAGTGCTGCCAATTGTCTAGAGGAAGCTGTACGGTCCGTCCGCGCCATGCGGACCAGGTGTCTATCATCGCGAGCTGACGTCACATTTCGGGGTCCACTCCCGGATTTCCGAGTTGTCCGACACTCGTCCGTCCACTGCTTCCAAACGCGCATCACTGTGCTGCTGTTACGCTGCACACGAGAGGCTACTGCACGATACGACAATCCAGCTTCACGAAGGCCGATGATTCTCCCTCGTTCAAACTCTGTAAGTTGTTCAAATCTCGCTCTCTTTCGTCGACGAGGCATAAGTACAGATTGAGTTAACGTTTACCAGTAGCAGATAACCACCGATAACCATACACGCCTCGCTACAGCCGTCTATTTATTCGGATCCATCAGCCGTTCAGAGGGCGCTGCTCAGCATACGCATGCGCTACGAATTTGCAGTTCTAATCATTTGCATATCATGCGCTACCTTGCATTTCCTGAAAATTTCAGCTCACTCGCGTAAGTCCTTCATGGTGTTGCAATTTTCACAAACGTGAGTATATCTATAAGCAAGTATTCTAGTTGACGGCTGATCACCAATCAAAATTAACCGTTCATTACGTAAACATTTATGTCGAGATACTCATATGATATAATGAATGATACGTAAAACATCTGTGGTAGTATGGAAGTAAGTGACCACTTCAAGAGAACGTGAAAGCGGCATTTTTCACTTGGCGTAATATGGTGAATCTGAATTAAAAGACTGATTGAATTTGAGGCCTGTATGGAAGTTGATTGGCAATGAAGATTCTCACTTTTGCATGAATTCAATTAGGATTTACAGTTTGCTTTTAAATATGTTAATTAATATTTTGAACCCTCGATTTTTCAGATTTTTTTATAATTCTCGTGTACTCAGTTAAAAGTAAGATATCCACATTACGTATCTTTTAATTTTTAAAACAGATTTCAATCAATGCAGTAAAAAAGCACTCCTAAAAAAATAAGCAAAAAGTCAAAACACCAAATAAAACAAAAACTATTTAATAGATTAAACTATTATTATTAATTATTCGTGAAATTGATCAAAGAGGTTGGTGGGACATTATACCACATAGCAAGCAGGCAATAAAGAACAAACATACAAAAATGCATGTATTACGACCATCACATCGCGAAAAACCAGTGGTACGGATAATGTGAAGTAGAGACAACTCGCTAATAACGGTTATAAGAAACTCTAGTTGAAATGCATGCTTGATAACGGCGAGGCAAGCTGGCAATAGTGTCGTTGATCGCTTGTTGGTCCAGTGATCTAGCAGGCCACGGCAGATGTTCTCCAGATAACTCTGCACCACTCGAGCTCTATGCGGGCGAGCGTTATCGTCCATAAATATCGCGTCGGTACCCACTGTAGCTATAAAAGTACTCTGTGTTTTACTGTTTTAGCACATAGTAATAACTTTTGAATTTTTTTAAGAACTTCAGCCGTGTTCTTAAAATCCCGGAGCAACTCTTCAGATGCATTTATAAAACAAATTTCAGTGTATGCCGCCCAACCGGTATAGTGGTTAGCGTCGCTGACTGCCGTGTCGAAGGGCCCGGGTTCGAATCCTGGAGAAGCATGGATGTTTGTACATGTATAGTGTCGGTGCGGCATGGTGGCACTTTAAATATGCGTCGAGCCGAAAGTCCTCTCATGTGGTTTGGGGAGAGGGGTGGGAGGCTGGGAGATCCCCGGGCCCCCCCCCGTAGTGCTCTCCATCAAAATAAGTGGCGGAACTGAACTTAATTCTCACTGTGCTCAAAGCTGTTGCCAACGACAGGCGTATCTTCTGCTCTTTGCCACGAGGAATTTCGTGATGCTTTTACTCTCAGGCAAGTGAGCATAAGCAACAACAGTATAAAAGATCGCACAAGGGGAAGTAAAGTAGAATTTCGTCACGATATCGGATAGCTGTGACGGAATCACGTAAAGGTCGGTGCGGCCATTCGTTGCTATCCCAGCCCTACAAGTAAGTCTTCTCTGTAATGGTCTATTTCGACGGTGTTTGGCTCGCGATAACGTGATCCCTGGCTCTCGCCACATTATTGTACTTCGGGAGTCGTTCTGAATGTTAAACTGAGACTCATTTGTAAAGGATACGTGGCCCCACTATTGTGGTATCCAACTGCGGTTCGCGGGCCTAATTCAACCGCGATCTGACATGTGATAGAGACAAAGGGATACAAACCACAGGTGGGCAGCATGTAGTCCACATACATGCAGTCGACGCGACACAGTTTGGTGGGATATGGGCTGTCTTATGGCAACAGAAAGATACGACACGAACTGTCGTGCTGTTGGTGTTCTACGGCGTCTTGCACATAGCAACAGGAAGCGATCGTCTGCTGTTGTAATAGTACTCCGGCGTCCACAGGGTCTACAGGGGTTTTCATTCCTCTTGGTAAAGATTCCACAGTCTACTGATAGCTCTATCATGCACATTCAGCTCTCTCGCAGCCGCGGATAGCCTTGCACCAGCTTGCGACATCCCTCCAACGCATTTTATTTTGCAAATGGTGTCTTCCCCTCATGCTTTGCTCTTTGGCTATCTCGGATACTACCACTGCTTGTGAACTGATGCATAGGTCCGCCGTGCTCCTTTTTAAGGCCTTGTGACTGCGTTATACTAACTTTGGTTGCCTATTTGCATTCGGCGATGCAACCTTTACATCGTGTGTTAAATTCCCTTTACATTTAGCGTTTGTTGCGTAATTTTTAAGCACGAGTGTGTAATCTGCATTGGTATAGTATGGTAAGAAAAATGTGATATATCTCATTCATATTTTTGAACGTATTTTATACACATATTAAGTAGAGAGCGCGTTGCCGACTTCTACTGAATCCGATAATGGCCAGTTAATCAACGAAAGAATACAAAATAAGATTTGTGTGTTTTAAATCAGGTTTAAAAGTATGTAAATGTGGTGTATGTAAATATTTAAAAGTGTTTATGTAGCTAGTTAAAAAAATCAAAGGTTCAAATTAACATGAATTAAGAAATAAATAAAAAGAACGACTTGAGGAGGAGAATATGTGTATAAATGTTTGCCATTTCGTTTGCGTATATAGGAACTACTAATTAAAAGTGTATGTTCGAGATTAATTACACTTTTAAAACTAGAATTGGTGGAGCTCGTATTTTCCTTGTTTTATTTTTTGGACAAATTAATACTATGAGTACAGTGTACTGTGCGCTTTCCCAGAATTCAGCTATAGTTTTTGATTCGCAGAAAGGATTTTGAGGAAGGTATGACCGGTTAAAACGGAGGGCGGATAAGAGAAAGTCTCTTGTGTACCTTAAAAATAAGTATTTTAAAACTTTATGTGGATATTTTGGGTATGTAATGCTTTATTAAAAGTTTTATCCATGCGACTTAATGCTGAATTTAGCATTTTATCGTAATGATTTAGTGTTAAATTGCTTGCGGCAACTTTTAAGTTTCTGAGCAGAGCGTACAACAGTTTGCAGTTAAGGAAGATGAAATCAAATTCGAGATTATTATATATATATACTTTCCTTAAAGTTTTGACTGCGATTTACTTCATAATTAACCAAATTTCCTTCTCGTATAAAGGAAGTAAATATTGCTGCAAGTCATGGCTGTCTGCCGTACTTCTCTCTGACATATGTATTA
The DNA here is from genome assembly GCA_000611955.2 of Stegodyphus mimosarum. NCBI lineage: Eukaryota > Metazoa > Arthropoda > Arachnida > Araneae > Eresidae > Stegodyphus > Stegodyphus mimosarum. Next base: position 194,036 of record KK121810.1, read on the forward strand.
TGTAGTACAATTCTATTGTTATTTGACAGCGACTAGTAATGTAATGAAGAACATTTTAGAGGCATTGTTCGCATGATAGGAAGTGTTAGTCGTACGCGTACCTAATTTAACTTTTTCTAGTGTATGCCTCTGAGATTTTCTGGGAATAAGAGGAACACGGCGATTTGTAACGTTGAACTCTCTTTCTGCGAAACGCTGCGGGATTCCTCTGCATCCCGAGGCAATATGTCGAGAAAGTGTTCCGCTTTCGTTGATTCACGGACTTAGCTGTCAACCGTTTATCGAAATGAGGGTGTCACGCATCGTGGCAATGTTTGAAAGATTTCTCTCCAAGCATTCAAGTGTGTATAAAATTTATAATCCTTTGTGTAACTCATGTGTTGTACGAGTCTGTAACCGCCCCCCCCCCAAAAAAACATTCTATGCCTTTTCTTTAATCTAGTTTAAAATTTAACGAAATAAATAAAATGAGAAAATCTGAAAGCAGCCAGATTTTGTATTACGCCCAAAGGGGCTTTTTTTTAACGTTTGTTACATTTCTTTATTAAATATCATGTTCTTTGTACTTAAACCATAAAATTCAACTCAACAGCAATATCACAATTTTAAAATGAGCACCACATCTTTAGAATTTCCGATACACAGTCTCATACGTCGGAGATAGTTTTTTTCTTTTTTTTTTTTCCCCTCCCTTCCGTGCAGTGTTGCCATTGCTCGCTTTGAAATCATTGAGTTTGTTAGTCAAAAATTCTTCAGTGTCTGACAAAATATGAAATCGATAATTAAACAAATTCCAAATTAGGGCTTCCAGATGCCCATATTCAGTGGAGGATTACGTTATTCAAAATTTGATGGCTCTAGGTACCGTTTTTTTTATCACAACGCGAGGAACATACATACATTTATGCAGATTCTTCATTATTTAATTTCTGTAAATATAACATAGGGTGGCAGCAATTTGAAAAGTGAAACGGACATTTAAAGTTTTCAATGCAGAATGCCAAAACGAAATTAATAACCCTTCTGCGCTAAAGTCCTTTGCGTTAAACCTGAAAATTTACACCGATATTATATATATATTCCCAAGGTATAGTTAGGCTTGTGCTAACTATTTTTTAAATCAAACCTCTCCTATCCAAAAACAAGTTTCTTTTTCTCTTCAACTTTTGCTCCCCCCCAGTCTGGTCTAGAATTTAATAAAACGAATGAAACGAAAACCAAAAGTGCAGTTAAGAATAATATGAATTTCTCGAGTTACAGTTAGGGGTACCATACTGTAGGTGTGCAAAATAGAAATCGACATTCTACACACCAGCGCATCATCTGTAGCTTCAGTTGCCGTTGAATTCAGTGTATTTTTCCCGATTGTCTAAGTAGTTTATTGATTGTATTCTTTGCTTTATTCTTTGCTTGCTTCTTATTTCTTTATACCAAGTTTTATATATATATAATGCATTGTTGTGAACTTACGAGTCATAGGTTTTTCTTAATATGGAAGTTACTTTTTACTTCCTTGTACGAAGTAAAAAGGAAGTATTGTAATCGCGAAAAATTTCAGGCATCATATTTCAACGAAAATATCTATTTTGACCGCTATCGAATGCAATTTAACGATGTTTTTGAGTGACATTCGTACGTAAGAACAAAGGACTCTTTTCCCCAAAAAAAATTATAAAACTGATTTAAAATGGATTTTGAAGAGAGTTTTTTGCGGCGGCTGTGCGTACATACGTATGTGTGCATTTTAATTGTCAATCGGCCGCACCAAAAGTATATAAATATATGTATATATCTACTCTGTTACTTGGCTCAGTGAGCTCAGTTTCTTTAGTCTTATAAGTTTATAAATTGTGCATTTTTTGCTTTAAAAATTATTGAATTATATTGTTTAGTTTTTATGCCCTTAGTTAACCTGCATGCAATAATTATTGAATTATCAACAATTTAAAAGTCTTTTTAAGTGCGGTTAAGTCTAATTTTTGGTTGTGATAGCGGACATAATTTAATCATTTAAGTTATTAGCTGGGTTTTGCATAAAAATAGTGATTTTAATTGTAAAAATTGTTTTTTTTAATTGTTTTAACTGAACTTAGTGTTTTATGTTTTTCTACGTCTTTCAATTTTTATTGAAAATATTTTGAATTTGTATGTATTTTTGCCTTACCGGAACTGAATTAATTAGTAGCGCATGCGCATGAGGTAAGCGGCGCTGAATCGTCTGTAAAAAGCAGTTTCTTTTTTATTTGTTTAATTTCGTTTATACATCGTTTTAGATTTATTATAGTATTTGAATAGAGCTTGTGGTAATTCTTCAGCTGCTATAAATTTTGCTCATTCTGAGTTATAAAATGAATGAGATGTAACACTGTGAAGTGAACCTAGCGCAGAAGTGTGGCTATGGTAAATAAATATAGTGAACTTTAAAGAGTGCATTTATTCTATTGTGGTTTATGCGCTATCGACGAAGTAGAATTAATTCAAAATTCGTTAACTGTTAATTCAATATCTTTAAATGAAATGCAAGAAAATTGCGTATAATTTAATATTCCGTGCAAGGAAGTCATGTGGTGTATATATCAGATTTTTTAGTGTCTTAAATTACCTCTCCTAACATCTGATAATCGTGTTTCTAAAAGAAATTTTCCCGGAAGTTTGCTTTTAGTAAGGAGCATTTTGATTAGTACGAGCAACATTTTTTAGGAATATTAAAATGATGCAAGAAGGAAATAATGTAATAACAAATATTACTGAAGCAAAAAATAATGCACGGAAAACACATATTTCTGAGCTTTAGAAGAGCTAGTTACTGAATTTTAAAATAAATAAATAAATAAATGAAACATTCTATTGCAGAAACTGAACACTGAAAAACAGCGTCTTATTATAAGTAAAACTAGAAAAGGAGTTTCGGAATAACCGAGTAGAATCAAGGGATGGCATTTAGGATTATCCATTTTAGCATAATTATGCAAAATAGTAGCTGTGTTAATATTAGGCAGTTTACTATGGAAAGTGCTAATCATAGAAATAGGAAGATTTGATAATTTTGGAAGTGTTTTGTTGCTTTGCTGTTCCACCATAATTTCAAGTTCGAGGGTTGCTGGAGGTTCAACTTTGGGAAATAGAAGTTTTCCGAATGTCTAATTCAGTGAATGGTTAGACTTGTAACTTGTTAGCAACCTCAAGCCAACTGTGTGTGTGCTCTCAAACGTATTTAAAGCTCGACAAGATGCTGTACTTCAAATAAATTTGTACTTATGTAGGTGTTAGTGTTTCAATCGGTTAGATTCAAGTGAAGAATTTATGTTAGGAATTACTTGTTAGTTGAGCATTATATCTTTTGCTGATAATCAAAGTATTCTGAGTTCTAGAAAATGCTGGAAATGATAACAATATTAAATTGTAAATAAATTGTGCATTAGTATTTTAATCATCTGAATAAACGTCTGCTTGTAGGATAGAAGAAAGCGTGACTGCTCTGTGCTGATGTCATTTTACTTAATTAGGGCTGAATTAGCATTCAGAATTTAATATGCCATTTTAATTCAACCTTGTAAATATAGACTTGAAGAAAATGATATGTCGAACTGAATATAGAAAAATGTTGTGATATAAAGCTAAAATGTTCTACTAATAGAAATAGGCTTTAGTTTTCTTGTTGGAGATCATCTATCACATTCCTTCCATTACTGATGCCGGACACGTAATGAAATTGCTAATTTATTTATCTTTGTATGTTACTGTTTTATATTTCACAAGCTTAGGTACAATTTAATAAAGAATAACATAGGATTTCTTTCATTAACATAATGGAACAATCAATTGTCAAAAATGTTTCGAGTGTATCAAATTCAGGCGAATTCTATTCGCACACTAAGCAGAAACAGGAAAACACAGAATGAGTAGCTGTTCCGTCTGAAAGACTTTCACCTTTTTCTGCTCATTTAGCGGCTTTTATTGTAAAAAAAAAAAAAAAATCTTTGCATACAAAATTTTGATATAATGGTAATATAATTGTTATAGAGAATTTTTACACTTTAACAAAGAATATTACACTGTTACAAAGAATGTTATGTTTTACAGAGATTTTTCTTTGAAGTATAGAATTTTGTTATAGGTATAACGTAGATGTTACAAAGGATTTTGACACTGTAAAATTTTTGACAAATTAAAGCACTGTTATAGAATATTTTACGAAGAGTAATGCAAATTTGATGAGCAGAGTTGTTAGTGAATACTTTTGACATAAGGTTCTGAGAAAGAATTTTCAAATTATGAGAAAATAAAAACAATTTAGAGAAATTATTCAGCAAAATCAAATAATGTTACAAAAATAAAAATGAAACTAAAAAAATAAAAGTAATAAATAATATTACAAAAGTAAAACTATTATCAATAAGATTATAAGCCATTTTTGTGACTCCTACTTGCATTAATAACGTTAATAGCTAACAAATTATAAATAAAAATGAGAATTACACTGTTTTGAGATTGTCGCTGTTTATAAGAAGATAGTTAGTTCATCAGAGCCTGAAGCTTCTGGCGAAGAGATTTATTCCTGAGAATCTGCTGAAACCATTCACGAGCCAAGATACAAATTGACGAAAGGTCTCGTCGATTAAATGCTCGCGATTACATCGTTAGACGCTACATATTTTTCTTTTTTTCAACGCCCATTAATAATAAAGAACTAATTGGCAAAAAAAAAAAGTTTCAAGTGATTTAAAAAATCAAGCCGTCCTTAAAATAACAGAATGTGGTTTCAAAAGGTAAAGAGAATTCTTTTTAAATAGTGTCGAAAATTCTTTAAAGTTATTTTTCACAAGCAGAAATGCTCATAAAAAAGAACCTTAAAGAAATTGTGGAGGGTGTTTTTAAATGAAGATAGAAACTCTAGCTGGTAAAACATATTGATATACTAAATAAGTCTTATTCTCATTTTATTTGTCAGCATGTTTTTTGAGCTCTTTCTGTCCCCCCACATCGCGTTTCTTTTCCTTATCAGAAAATACGTCAGGAACTGTGATTAGTCTTTCGCAGCGAGGGCAGTGTATGGTTTCTCTGTTACAAATATACGCTTTGCCTGTCGCGAACCCGCATATAGTGTTTTGAGGTATTTATTCCGTATTCATGGGAATTTGTATTGTCTTTTATTTCCATGAATGTTGGGATTCGTTGTGCAGATGAATAGAGGTATTTAAAAGCAGTAATTTCCTCCGGAATTTTGTTTCTAGGTGGCACGAATTGTTTGCTGCATGCGGGCTCCTTTAAATGTGCCAGACAAACAGCAACTAACTCCATTTTCAAAGCTCTTCCTGAATAAATTATTATTATTATTATATTTTGCTTTTATTTATTAGGAATAGCAGTCGTCTTCCCAATGAACTGTCGATCTGATTCATTATACTGCATCAAAATATTAAGAATAGTGATGGACCCATCTTTAGCTTTCAGCTTGAAAATTAGAAATTGTTTGCCACCATGTAAGCATAGATTGATTTGTGTATGGAAATGACTAATGCGATAGATCTGCTAACTATATATTCTTTGTTAGTTATTATTATTTATTTATTTATTTTAATGTTTTAGAAACGCTTTTTGTGTCACTTCACGTTACCGTTATCATCGCATTAATCATCCACTTATTCTGACAGATCACCACATATAAGAATACTGCCATATGACGCGGCATAAATTCTTTATTATTTTTATGCCCTACCAAAAGGCCGGCTTTAAGAAGTATTGCCCTTCCATGCGTCAAGAGGTCTTTCATTTACTTTTTCTTACTAAAATAGGGCAAACTGAACGACCTGAAAGCAGTGTATGTATTGGTTAATAACTTCTATTTAAAATTTATTATAGACTATGATCTAATTTAAATTATTTTAATAAAAAGATGTATTTAATAACTTTGATGAAATTTACATATAAAAATTACATGTTTTATTATGTCACACATATATACTCACCCCCCCCCCTTTTTTTTCGTGCGGTACACGAAAATTTCAATCAAATTGGAGCATAATTGACGAAGTTATCAATCAATAAATAAATAATAAAAAAGGAGCTTCAATCTGGCTACCGAGACATAATACAAGCATCTAGTGAAACAACAGGCGTAGCAAAAACAGATCACCGACTGGAAAGTAACTGAAAAAGAATCAACTGTAAACGACTCTGACTGTTTTGCTACTCGTGAAGTTTTGTGCGGTTTTTTATGCGGTCCTTATCCACCGCACAAAAACAGGTTTGAATGTATATAGTTTTTATAAACAATATTTGCACGATTATGTAATAAATAAAGGATTTTTAACGTCATTTATTACGTACGTCGATTACACTATAATTAATTGGTTTTGTGCCGCGTAGCTAGAGGTGTACTATGTTTCATAATTGTATTAACACCAATTTCTATTCACAGAGTTGAAAAGGACTGACATCGGCGCGTGCAAATTAGTCTAACTATTACTTCCTATTCAGAGCAATAGTAATAGCAATTAGATTATACTCGTATCCAGATTTTAAGCTCTTTTGGAAGCTTTCTAATAGAAATTTTTTAATTTGGGGAAATTCTCATTTTTATTAAGATCAGAGTTAATAAATTGCATTTTTATCAGGTCGCTTCAGAAAATGATCGTAATGAATTATTTCGAAGTTGTTATTCGTCGGAATACAGTAATTCTGATAATCATCCAAAAAATATTGTAAAAGACGTTAAGGAAAAACTTGACCGCCATCATTATTCCTTCATAGTGAGGGGTTTAACTGCCCTATATAAATTTGTGTGAAATCTACCATACGCTGATGCATCCGACCGAGGTAAACTGTAGCACAAAAGGAAATGGAATACAGTTTTTTTTTTTTTTTAAATTTTTATTTATTT
>KK121810.1:226230-236571 GCA_000611955.2 Stegodyphus mimosarum
TTCAACAGGAAATGGATTTGGAAGAAAATCAGAATATAATTCAGAATTTTATTTATGACGATGTTCCAGAAGAAGATGACATGACTGTAATTGAATAAATTTAAATTTCTGTATTCTGTGTAAAATAAATATTAAATAAAAATACATAAATATACTTTTATTTTTGCCCTCCCCTGAAAATAAGCCCTAGCACGTATTTTGGACCAAAAAAGAAAGTAAGACAGTGTCTTATTTTCGGAAAAAGACGGTACTTAGGACTCTGAAATATTGTAAAAAAAGAATACATATACATTAATACGTATATTTACGACGTAATTACAAAATGTTTATCTCTGATTATGTAAAAACCCATTGATCTTAATGGTAAGTGAATGAATGTTTTGGTCTCCACGAAGGGTGAGCCACTGCTTCAAAGCAGTGCATGTGGAAAACCAATTAGGGCCTGTCCTCTTACTTCCTACCTCCATGGGGTGGGCCGCCGTTGCTCCATTGAAGGGACGGGCAAATTACATCCATGCCATTTCCGGGGTTCGAAATCGGGCCCATCGGTACGGCAATCAGAGTCACTAACCAATTTCCCGTCTAGGCTGCTTATGTAGTTATTAGGCACGTTAAAATGCAATTGATTTAAAAAATAGCTTAATTTAACATATATAATTTTACGATTAGTATTTTCGTTGTGGATCGGTAGAAATTTTCGAAGCTAGGCAACTGCCCAAGAGAATATTTACAAATTCAATAGAAGGTTTATTCTATTGGGTATAGCATCTAAGTTTCGATCTTTCTTTTCTCCTCCCTTTTAGTTTTTAAAGTTTGAGCTAGTATTTTCCAAACTGCGTGGTGGTTAATCAATAGATGAATAGTTAAGACCTTTCGACATTAACTGTTCATCCTAATAAACGGAGAAGCTGCATGGAATTTTTATACACAGTCCAGTCACATTAATGTGACCATCTGTCAAAAGCCAGAATAACCACCTTTCGCAGAGCGGACTGCTGCGAGACGTGCAGGAAGAGAATCACATAGGTCCCTGAAGGTGTTCTCTGGGATGTTGAGCCATGCCGACTCTAATGCCGTGGCCAGCTGCGCTAGATTACGCGGTTGAGGATCCATGGCGCGAACAACTCGATCGAGATGGTCCCACAGATGCTCGATTGGGTTTAAGTCAGGTGAGTTTGCTGGCCAGGGGAGGACGGTAAACTCATCCTGGTGCTCTTCGAACCACGCACGTACACTGGCAGCCGTATGGCACCTCGCATTGTCCTGCTGGAAGATGCCATCATCCTGAGGAAAAACAATGCGCATGTAGGGGTGAACATGGTCCGCAAGGACAGATGCGTACTTGTATTGATCCATTGTGCCTTCCACAATGATCAGTGAACCTAGAGAATGCCAGGAAAACATTCCCCAGACCATAATGCTCCCGCCTCCAGCTTGGACCGTTCCGGCAATGGTTGCAGGGTGGTTCCTTTCAGAGGTTTCACGCCTTATACGCCAACGTCCATCTGTCCGATGGAGCATAAAACGCGATTCATCCGAAAACGCAACCTGTCGCCACTCAGTGGACGTCCAGCTGCTGTACTGGCGTGCAAATTCTAGCCTTCGCCGTCGATGAACAGCAGTCAGCATAGGTGCACGAACCAGGCGTCTGCTTCGGAGGCCCAGACGCAGCAATGTTCGCTGAATAGTACTTTGGGAGACACTTTTGGTAGCCCCTTGGTTCATTTTGGTGGTCAGTTGCTCAACGGTAGCCCGTCTATCTGCCCGAACGCATCTCCGCAACCGTCGTTCGCCTCTGTCATCTATGGCCCGTGGTGCACCACATTTGCCACGTCGCTGATTTTGGACAGTCCCATTTTGCCATGCACGGTACACTTTTACCACGGCGGCACGCGAACAGTTCACAAACTCAGCCGTTTCGGAAATGCTTCCACCCTTGGCCCGAAAGCCAATGATCATGCCCTTTTGGAAGTCGGATAAATCGCTTCGTTTCTGAATTACGCCAACGATTTAAATGTTTTCCGAAGCCCTCACACACCCTTTATATACGCTCAACTGCACTGTGCTGCCACCTGCCTTCTGTGATTGGTTATTTAACTCTGACATGGAAAGTACGTGGTGGTCACATTAATGTGACTGGACTGTGTAGTTTTTCCCATGTATAATATGAATACCAACCAATTTCTCCTAGAAAGTCCTCACGAAAACCCCTTTTCCAAGGGAGACACTTGTTGCATGCTTTGCTATAATCGGTTAGCCAACTTAGCCTACGTATCAGACGCGCTGGTTTACCACTAAACCCTACGCAGTGAATCATGAAGTTTATAAATTTAAATATATTGCTTGATGTTCCGGTAGTAAGTGCATTGCTGAATTAAATACACTGTTTCATATGATTGGACCATATGAGGTGCTTATTTAATAAAGCTTCCAGGCAGCTGAGCTGATTCATTACCGATACTTTCAACTCTAAAATACACTCATGTCCAAAATAATGTTTACATGCATAAATTCACGGATTTCTCAGAGACTATGACTTATAATTTAATGAATTTTCGTGGAATCATACATAACATGATGACACATAAATGCAAAAGAAAAAATTGAAGATCACCTCATATGATATAAAATTGTAGCATGAAACAATAAAAATGGTAATAAAGTGTGACAAAGAGAGTTAAGAAAAAAAGGAATGATTCAGAAAAAGAATTAAGTCTTACGAATTTAATATGGAATATGATCTCCCCTGACTTGTACACACATATCACAACGTGTTTTAAGGCTGGAAATAACGTTGTTAACCACAGTTTGGGGAATTAATCTCCACTCTTCCAGCAATGCCGTCTTCAGAGCATTTACATCTCTAGGAGGAGGATGTATACGTGCAATTGCTCTTCCAAGGTAGTCCCATAAGTTCTCTATCGGGTTAAGGTCAGGAGAGTTTGGTGGCCAAGGTATTCGCTTAATGTCTTCACTTTCAAGGAATTCATCAACGAGGTTTGCTCGATGTGGACGGGCATTATCATCCATAAATAAAAAGTCAGGTCCATATGCACCCCTGAAAAGTCTTACATAAGGATCTAAGACCTCATCCCGATATATCTGGCCTGTCACAGATCCGCTGCTGAACACGTGTAGGGGCGTACGTCCATCGATCATTATTCCACCCCATACCATCACACCTCCACTACCGAAACGGTCACGTTCCACAATGTTCGAGGGATCATTTCGTGTTCCTGACTCCCTCCAGATGTAAACACGTTTAGAATCACCAGTTAAACTAAACCGCGACTCATCAGTAAAGAGAACATGGGACCATTGATGTTCAGTCCAGTTTTGATGTTCTTTACACCAATTAAAGCGATCCCTCTTTTTCTGTGAAGACAGTAAAACACATACCCTTGGCTTTCTGGCATAAAGGCCTTTTTCATTAAGCCTTCTGTATATTGTTTGCCGTGATGCAACAGTTCCAGTGGCGGCTGCAAGCTCTGAACTTAACTGGCGAGCAGTAGCCTTTCTGTTACGACGGGCAGTTAATGCCAGATACCGATCTTCAGAAGCAGTTGTCATTCGTTTCCGACCTTGTCCAGGCCTCCTTACAACACTTCCATCATTTTGAAACTGTTTCCATAGCTTAGAGACTGTCTGTCTTGAAATATTCAGACATGTGGCTGTTTCCATGATTGACTGCCCTTCTTCTAAACGGCCGATAATTCCCCACTTTACAGATTCTTCCAAATGATACTTCGAAGCCATAACAAACCGCTTTGAGTCTCTACACACTGAAATCAAACGCTATGTTGCAGAAATTCACTCAAATACTCAGTTTGCGCAAAGCGCTTGATTCACCATTGGATGACGTAACGCCTAGATTTGCATATCACAAACCGTTTGATTACTTTTGATTGGATAATGCTAATTAGGCTTGGTTTTTCACACATTCCCTGCAAATAGGGATCACGTTGATTCGATATTTCATTGAATATCATCATTTTTGGGTATGTAAAGATAATTTTGGACATGAGTGTATATTTATCTATTGGTGTTTAATTTTCCTGACCATGTAATCAGAAGTTGAGGCTTATCAGTTAAAGCCTGATGTTTACTTTCTGTGTACTGCTGCCTTTTTTTTTTTTTTTTAATAATAAGGAGGATTTTATCCTGGACGTGGAAAATTGCATATCACTGTTATTTCGAGCTGAATTTATACGCTACTGGGTAACCGATCAATTTTTAACACTTAACAGCAAAAGATAATTATTCTCTTCGAAAGTCCTCCGTATCCCTTCTTCCGTATCTTTAACCCTATGATAATAGCCGTCTGTGCTTTTCTGTGTTCAATGGATCAAACAAAACGAAAGATGCATCTATATCACGCCGGTGGCAAAAATTTTTTAAATTATGGAACATTTCGAATTAGACACGTAAGCTGTAATTATGTGGAGTGTATTAAGAAATGGTTTACAAATGGCTGCAATCAAATTTAGGCGAACGACGTGCCTGCAATGGTGTTTTTTCCGTTGTGTAACGTGAACGTTGTGAGATACACGAAGGCATCCCCTCCATTAGCTGATAGCTTTCGCATGTTTTGCATTAAACTATAATTGCAATAAAACAATAAGCTATAAAATTACCCAGATCTCGGAAAGAAGCTGAGTGGGCAGCTCATAAAATTATGCAACAGGCTTTATTAGGTAAAAACTTACCTAATAAAATAAATTAAATCGAACCTCCTAATTGTTTTCCCTTGCATAATAGAAATACTTTATCAGGCGGATGCGAGTAGCTTACTGATATGAAAGTGTATTACTTTGTTTATATGGTTATACATGGGACCTGACAGCAGCCAGATTTTAGGGGGTTTCCAGATCATTCCATTATCTCTTGTAATTATTTGTTTATTTCACTTCAAAAACTAAAAGTAGATGTTGGGAAAGTGTTGTGTCTAAGGCTGTGCAAATCGACATCTGCGAAAATTAAAAAACGGTGTCTGATGCTCGAAGTTCCTAACGGCGAGTGATTTGGCGATCGTAACTCAAGGCCAGGGTGAAAAGCACTTTCGCTTTAATATGGTTTCGCTTCATTCACTGCTATTGCGTGTGAATAGTGTTCGAAACTTCTTTTCGGTCATGTTTTGTCTTTTTGTCAAGCGTTTGTGAAGTTATATTTACGTATTTCTGAAAGCATTTCTTAACTTTGTTGCAAATGTTTATGAACGAAATAGAAATTAATTTTGCTACGAGAATGGCTTGTACGTAAAGTTATCTCTATAATCATATTTGTGTACCATTTTCTATAAATTTTTAAAATGAGTGACATCGATAGATGTTTGTGATAGAATTAAGTTTCCTTTTAAAACCTTTTTTAGCTGCATAATGTTTTTAGTTAGCTACGGTAAAATATTGGCAATGGAATATCTGGTATGTTTTTGGTTTGTGTAAAAATCAAATAGCTTTTGTAATGTGTCTTTTGTTAGAAGCTGTAATTTTAATATTTCATGCATGTTTATGTGTTTAGAGTAGTGACTCCCCGGACATTGCTTAAGCAAATTGCATTCCGTCATTATTTATTTCTTCTATTGTCTGTATATAAATTAAAGGAGAAGCTCACCTAGTTTTTTTTATCATTCTTTTAATAAAAAGTATAGAAAAATGATATATCATTAGAATGTATGTTATGTAAAATTTTCATGAGCATCTATATTTAAATTTAAAGAGTTGTGAAGTTGAAAACTTTAAATGCAACTTTCTCGGTTTCTTTGCTTTAAATTGCTTTAATTCTTTGAACTTAAAAAATAATTGATGAAATGCTTTTATTTATTTATTTATGTATGTATGTGTTTTGTTAGTTTGATGCTAACGATACATACCATAAAATTATTTTGGATTGATTAAATTTATAAAAATCTATTATATAAAATTTTAAATGCTTGCAGAACATGTCAAATTCTATCAGTTAAGTAAAAAATCATATATAATTGAACTAAATATGCGAATTAAATACAAAATAAAATTTTAGTTTTGAAAAAAAATATATTACAAAACTGTGTAGTACAGTGAGTTTTAATTTTTATAAGTTTTATGGTCCCCCCTTTTATTTAAAGAACTTATTTTGAGAAATTTTAAACAGCTATCTCTTTAAAAATTAAAAAGATGTTTTTAATATAAATTGTTGTTTTTAAATTCAAATAAAAAAACCTGCAATGAAATAAAAATTTTTAAAAATGAGAAATTTTATATGGTCCATAAATGTTTAATGATTGATAAGAGCATGGAAGAAATTTCTTACTTCAGTGTAAATTAAACAGCTGATTGTGATATTCTAAGTATGTTGATTTATGCGATACATTTTACTGAATCTAAATGTTTGCCATTTTGTAAGTATGTATGTTACATATGTATATTTCTTGCAAATTAATAAATATTAGTTTTTATTGATATGGGTAAATTAAAAAATTATAATTGAGGCTTTACTACTTTCCTACAAATCTTGTTATGTACATATAACTTTATAAAGTTTGTAGGTTAACCTTTCTTCTTTCACATCTGAAAACATTTGTCAATGCTCTCAGAACTTTTCTGTGGTACACATTGATGTGAATGAAATTCTGTAATTCTCTGCTTTTTTATTAGTAATGTTAAAGAGTAAGAAATGCAAATAAATAAATAATTCTCCATTTTAGACAGGAAGAGAAAGGTTCCAAGCCATAGTTTACCGATAGTTAAAAACCCATTTAAAAGTATTCTGCTTTTATCAGGATAAATATTGGACTCGATGTAATCATAATTAACCCTTGACTTTCTCATACATTAAGAGTTTTTATCAAAAATACTTTTTTAAATTCTATTTTAATATGATAAAAAATGTGTATTACCTGTTAGTTTTTAATTTTTTCTCATTTTAATATGTTTATAGGCACTTATGTGTTATCGCAACACCTTAGTAGACGTTGCCAAATTTTCAGAATATACCAAATTCTGGCAACCACGTGCATAACTACTCTTCAGGCAACCATTTGTATAACAATCATTCAGTCAAGCAATATTGTCATTTTTTTATGCATTCTTGTTGTATTCAAATTCCAACGTTTTTTTATAAGCAAACCATGATTTTATTTTATTTATTTATTTCATTAAACTTAGTTTTAAAATAGGCATTTGTGGAATTTGATAGTAATGGAAGAAAATTTGGTAAAATTTCTGCAAGAATTACGAATCTGCAAGAACAATGAGTTTAGTGAATAAGTGGTGCTGTTCATGTTTGCCCAATAAGTCTATGCCATTCTCACTCTCACTCTCTCTCTCTCTCTTTTTTTTTTTTATTTTTTTTAAGCGAAAACATATCACTGTACTTGGGGAAAAGAATATTGAAGGAAAAAATTGCAAAAAAGATTTGGAGACTAATGTTAAGTGTTTTATTTTTTTTTTAATGTATCATGAAATCCTAATTTAACAACTAAAATTTGTATTTAAAATCACTAATTTATGTTGACTTTTCATATGTTGATAATGTTTGTTGTAAACTTAGATAAATATTGATAGTTTGGGAATCTTTTTAAAAAAATGTCACGAAATCACTAGCTCATAACCAATAAGTAACGTTTGACTTTCCGTCTGTAAAAGATCGCAAAATAGCGCCAAGGTGGTTGTTTTAATTCATAAGTACCAATTTCTGTTCTTCCATTTTTTCCTCTCCCAAATTTGCTCAGGGATTTTTTTTTATTAGTTCTAAGTTGATCTAATTTCCCCTACTGCCCCCCTTTCTTTTTTAATATGCAGAATTGGAAACAATTTACTTGCTAATTTTTCTGGCTAACTTGGTTATTTTTCATTTCAGATCTCCAGCCACGAGTTGTGAGTTCACAACCAAAATCTTCATGTGGGAAACAGAGTATGAAAGTTGTGAGACTTCATAAGGACCCTGAATATGGACTTGGTATGGTTATAACCTGCGGAAATACGTACGATACAATTTTGCATGGTGCTTTTGTAGAATCTGTATATCCAGGTAGTCCTGCTGATTTAGATGGTAGCATTAAACCAGGTAATTGAATAGATCTCATGTTTGTTTTTGATTTTCTTCAAAATCTTTTTATAACTGTTCATTTTGACATTTGTTTTTGTTAATGTGCATTCAAAAAAGTAGAAAATTTGCATGATACTTTTAAAATTGTAAGAAAAAACATATTTATTTTATTTATTTATTACATCTATCTGTTATTGGTATCGTGTATGACTTTCTTGCAGTTTTTTACGAGTTCAGAATATGTGGCAATGTGATTTTTCAAAATCTGATTGCTTACATATTACGTTTTCCTTCCTTTTTCATCATTATAATATTGGGTTTTAATTAAAAATGTCATTAATTTTATCATCTCATCACTTTAATTTTTTAAGCAAAATTATGTGGTTTTTAAGCAAAATGATGCAGAATGTTAAGTCAAATGATGCGAATCATTATTCATTTAAAATCTAATATGCATCATTTATTAGAAATTATTGAAGCGTTTGGTAATCATAAATAATGTTTATTTAGACTTATTTTGGGCAATATATCTTCATCAGTGTATTTAACAAAATATGTGTATAAACTAACTGCCAATCTTTAGTCTTAAATAAGTTTTTTTTTTAGATTTATTCTTATATATGCACCTTTGACATAAATTTGAATTCAATGGTTGTGGCAGTAGGAATATTAGTTTCAAAGCTATAGAGCCCAATGAACATCTAATATGATGAAGGAATCGGTTCAAGTGAAGATGAGTTTAGCTTTTTAATGATGAGGAACAAAAGTGTGTGTAATCTTAGGCTACTTGATGGTAGAGAGGAGGAAAGCAGTGATGAAGATAGCAATGAAGTAAGAGGTGTAAGAAGGCAACAAATTAGGGTAATATATCATGAATGTAAAAGTAACGGTGATTCGGCAGAATAGACAGAAAACTCGGATAATATGTTCAGAAACCAAAGAAATATCGCAAAGAATACTGTTTGTATCCAGCGAAAGAGCCACAGGACCGTGGACATAAAAACAGCATTAGATTTCTGTGAAATCATTTCAAGTTAGCTGTAAAAAACTTAATAAGTGGAAATTCATCTTGAGTTATCAATCGTCCGAGCAAAAAAGACCGCATATGCAAAGAGTTAAAACTGACAATTCACTAAAATGAGAGATTAAAAATATTTGAATTAAAGTCATTTAATAAAAATGGTAATTTTTATTATATTATGTAAAAACATTAAAAAAATGGGCATTTGTATTCAGCAACATAAAGCTTCAAAAGAAATAAATTTCATATTCTAATCTCCCTTTTACACAGTGATTAGCATTTTGTTAACTTATGAATATGTTGATAATTCTTTGAATTAAAAACTTTAATACTTCCAAGTATTAAATAAACTCATGTCCATAAATTAAGGATAATGCAAAATCAAGCAAAGGAAGAGTTAGAAGCAAAACAAATTTGACTTATTTATTAAACAAAAGGTAAAGAGCAAAAAAAAAAAAATGCTGTATGTTTGATATTATTAAAAACAATTAGCGATTTTTTCTCCCTGGAGCAAATTACAAAAAAAAAAACCTATTTACAAAAAAATAATATTACATGGTTGGTATGATTGTTAATACATTGTATGTCTCCCAGATGATGCAATACAGTCCGTACAATGCCTAGGCATGCTGAGTATCAAATTATCGATCTGGTCTTGGGGTATATTACACCACTCAAAAAGCAATGCTCTCCGAAGTTCCGGTACACATGTAGGAGGAGGTTGACGGGCTGCAACTCGTCGGCCAAGCATGTCCCATACGTGCTCTACTAGATTCAAGTCCGGTGAGAATGCTGGCCAGTCCATACGGGTGATATCCTCTGATTGAAGGCATTTGCTTACGATGTTTGCACGGTGAGGGCGGGCGTTGTCATCCATAAACATAAATTGTGCGCCCATGGCGCCCCGAAACAAACGTACATGTTGTTCCAGAATGACGTCCCGATAGATTTGACTTGTCATGGTTCCAATTTGAACATGCGGTTCAGTTCTGGAACCCAGAATAATTCCACCCCAAACAAGCACTCCTGCACGACCGTCCCCTCAGGGGCTCACTTTTGTGAGTACGGGTGTGGCAATCCCGAGGTACCCTAGCCCTTCAGGGGATCATCTTCTTGATGAGACGGGTGTCACGATCCTGGAGCCCCAGTGATCTATCCTCTTTTCCGTCTCCTCTGCTCTGAGCTGAAACTTTCGTCCTTCCTTTCTCCCTTGTGGTTCTCCTCTTCGGAGGTTGGGGCTCGCTATGACAGACTGGAACAGCCCTTGTCTCTGGTTCTGAAATGGCGAGAAAACT
>KK121810.1:242370-306426 GCA_000611955.2 Stegodyphus mimosarum
ATGACACTCTGGGCAATTCCATGTTCGTCTGATACTTCCAGTTGGGTACGCCCACATTCTAGACGGCCGATAATTGTACCACGTAAAAAATCATCCGAATGCGTCCTTTGTGTCATAACTATTCGGTTATTGCACTGAAATGCTTATAAAGCGCCTGCGAACAATTTGACTTTTTTGCCTGTATTCTTTATATATCACTCTCTTACACTCTCATCATTGTGACGTACCATCGGTGTCATCTGGTTACTTCCTGAAATTTGCATATGATTCTTGAAGATGTGTGTAGTGATTTTGCAGTTGATATATTTATTTTAGAGTTCAATTTCCGCGTGACTCCGAATTATCCTTAATTTATGGACATGAGTGTATATATATATTAGAATACTAATAATTTATATTAAAAATTTGTATATATTTAAGTCATGCTATTTTTAATTAAAAACATTAAATATTTTAATAAATTACATATTTCTCATTTTTTAAAATGTGCAGAATGTATATAATGTTCCCATATTAGTCTAAATGCATATTCATCAAATATCCTATAAAATGTTTTGCGATTCGCCTCTGCCAATCTCTGACTGTTCAACCATATTAAACTTTTAAGAGTCCTTTTGGGCAGTCATTAAAATGTGAATCCTTTCAGATTTTTTCTTTTTATGTTGTAATTTTATTTTGGTTTATTTTTATTTTATTATTATTATTTTCATTTTGGAATTGGATATCACTAATTAATTTATTAGTAAGCAAATGCAAAATTCAAAAATTTCCATAAGGATTATGTTTATCTATTGTCACCCTCTTGAAAGTGCAACCAAAAAAAGTGATCATAATATGAGGAATTTAATCTAGGTTTCATTAAAATCAAGAAATATCCATTTTCAGAATTATTTATTCGGAATTGCGAAACAAACTGGAATTTAGTGATTATATTAAAACATTTTTGTTTTGAAATTTTTGTACAAAACTTTGTCAATCAGGATAAAATCTATTTATTCTTGTTATTTAAAAAGTAATGAAATACAGCAGTAAAACTGATTAAAATTTGAAAATCAAGGGAGGAAAAAAAACTATATTTGTAGTAGAATTGCTATCAGTGGGATTATTTTAAAATGTAATTTTATGTTTTAATTGATATAATAATATACTTTTCTCCTTGCATTGCTGTAATTTTACAAGTATAGCATTTACCAATATATGCATTATTTATCAATAATTTATATTTCAGGAGATCAAATAATGTCTGTCAATGGTGTGGATGTGCGAAATGACCACTTCTTAACTGTTGTTGATTTAATTCAGTATTCCAATGGTCCTGTTGACCTTCTTATTGGGAAAAACAATGATTATGCTCCTGACATATCTGTCTTCTCAAACAAAGAAATTACCGAGGTCTGTTTTATTTATTAATACTTATTGCCTTCCCCAAACAATTTATTTAATTTTATTTAACTTTCCAAATATTTGAGAATTTTCAAAATTTCTCAGAATCCCAAAGTTGTTGAAACATCCAGGTGTAGACACACATTTCGTTCACAGATATAATTTTAGAATACCTCTATCATGTTGTATCTGGATTGTTTTCCTTGCACATTTAAAAAGTGTATTTATGTAGACATCTTTAAAGTTATAAGGGCAAGTATTGTTTCATGTACAAATATTGTTTCTTGTGACAGTATTTATGTTTGTTTACCTTAATATTATAACAGCCAGAGTTTAAAAGAATTTTTTTAATGATAGTAGTGATAGTAGTAGTAAATAGTATCAAAGGAAGCAGTAGTTACAAATGACACGTGAAACTGGTTTATGTTTATTAGACTATCTTAAAAGTAATATTTTGACTTATTTAAACATTTAGTTTAATATATATTTTTATCATATTTAAAATTAAGCAGTCATCTATAAAAATAGATGTATTGACATTAGTATGAAAGAATAGTATATTCTCATATTTAGGTAAAGAAGTGTTGGATCCATTTGAGCCAGCCTCCAACATTTTCAGTGCCCTAGGTGATTAGTATAATTAGCACGTGTATAAATTAAACAAATTAATAGTTCAAAGCAAAATATGCCATAGTTATGGCCTATGAGAACAACCAAGCTAGTGCCTTCTGAAAAAAAGCACTTTAGATAATTGTCTTTGTCCCATCTGTAATCAGTCTTCTACAAATAGCATTATATTTTTCCCCCTTGAAAAAGAAAAGGACTCAATTCCTATCCTTCTTTAACACCATCATTAAACTTTGGCTGACTTTTACCTAACTTTAAGCATATTTTTGATAAGTAAATTTATGCATTTTAATATGAAATAAATCTAAAAAGGAATAATATATTTTTTTAATTTAAGCTATAAAGCAGGAA
The DNA here is from genome assembly GCA_000611955.2 of Stegodyphus mimosarum. Taxonomy (NCBI): domain Eukaryota; kingdom Metazoa; phylum Arthropoda; class Arachnida; order Araneae; family Eresidae; genus Stegodyphus; species Stegodyphus mimosarum. The sequence continues at coordinate 244,732 of KK121810.1, forward strand.
AGGAATAAGGGAAACATTATTTCCTGCTTTATAGCTTAAATTTTAAAAAAATGTTCTTATTTTAAATAGATTACCAAAATAAATGAGTATAAAAAATTTCCTTTCATGATGTAGGGCTGTTTATTATTATCTACATCAGTAATCTTATTGAAAGACAGATAATCCCCATAAACTAGCTTATTCTAAGTTATACTCGTCACCAAAAATTTCATTCATATTTTGTTTGAGGAGATATGCCATGTTTTTTTAAAAGGATGACAATGGTAATAAAGATAAAAAGTGATTTCTTTAGGAATTCATTAACTTTGTGCTTACCTGTACATGTGTGGTAAAGTTGGAACATGTATAAATAATGCAACAAAATTTATAAGCTGGGATTAAAAGTAGTACTCTGACTTACCCATTCCCTGTCCACCAACCCTACTAAACCACTCTTCATAATAATAAATGACCTCACAATTAATGATAAATCTTTGACAAGAGTCATATGGTCCATCAGAAGTATTTTATCAATCTTGCATCTCATCATCAATCCCAGCTTTACTTTCATTTATATTTATCTTTTATTATTATAATAATTAACCCAATTGTAATAATCTAAATTATATAGCTGATTAAGAATAATTAAAGTAGCAGAAGAGTATTCAATAAAATTTAATGTGATTAATTTAAAGTATGTAGTTTACACTATGCTATTTTCTTTCAGCATACCAAATTGGATAAAAAGGTGTGATAAATGTATATTTTTTATGATACAGAACTCAAATTCCTATTCAATAAATAACATTAAGCCATTATTGAATATATTTCAAATTGAGGAGGTAGAAGGGTAATTTAATAAATGTGGTGTAATTTGATTTTTACTTATTCATAACTACTCTTAATTTCTATCAAAGTTTAATTTTTTAAAATCAGATGTTAAATGTATATTTTTTGTTTGTGTATTTTTTTTTTACTTGTTTATTATTATATTCATTATTCCTCATTCTTTGCTACAGAAATCATTTGTGAAGTCCAAAGCTTGGATAGTGGGAAGCGAAAACACTACAGAATGCATGTCTCCTGATAGCAAGAGTGAAAGTAAGTCTGATTCTTACCTATGTATTTATTTTTTAAAAAGTGTTCTCTTTATTTGTACATATGTTGGTGAATATGTTTGTATGAAACTATTCATTATCTAATTTTCCGTGACAGCTGAGTTCTATAAAATAGTTCCACAATATTTTTTGATTACAGAGAGACAAAGATTGATCTTTCTTGTTATACAACAAAACACCAAGCAATATTTTCTAGAGCAGTTACATGCACCACACTTGATACTTCTAGTCATAAAATATGTTTTCGCTGTCAGCTCATTTTAACTATGTTAATTTTCTTTTCTTAAAATATTATATTTCTTGTATTATATTATTCTGAGTAAAAGAAATATTTTGAAACTTTTATTGCCAATATTTTTTGGAAAACAACATCATTATTATAAGGAGTAAGAACAACATTTAATAGTGGCTAATAGCCATGCTGGCCTTTATACTTTTGTGAAGACTTTGTTTAGTGCATGTTATCCAATAACAGAAAAAAGTCTCCCCCTATTTTTAATGAAATGAACATTGGTCACTGGCATGCTGTCATTAGACCAGCGAGGCTAGGCTTGTCCAAGTAAAAATAATACAACCCAAGTAAAAAATTATATCAAACCTTTAGAAATATTAAAATAAAATCAAATTTTCGCTGTTTGTGCTCAGTATTTGAGTGTAGTTTAGCCATACTGAAGATCAGTTATTTGGGCTGTTCTCTAAACAGGTGACAGTCAGTTATCAACTGCTTCCAGACTGGCAGCATTTCCCTGTTTTGTTCCCTTGGGTTGTTGGGAAGAGTTATTTATGAAGGTTTAGTTACTTGGACTCTGTTGGGAGAAGAGATCAGCTAGCTCTCAGATCTTCTTCTCATAACATTAGCTATCTATTAATTAGTAGCCTGCCCTGGTTCATATATTTTATTAGCAGCTTCATTTAAGTTTTTAATGCAGTAGCTTAATTCAAATTCATGAAAGCACTTCCATGGGAAAGAATTTGGAGTGAAATGTGTTACCATTTTTAATTCTGTATTTAAAATATGGAAAGGAACTCGGTCAAAAAAGCTGTTCTCTTAGACGACATCATTGTGAAGCATGTGCAAATAGTCAGCAAGACAGGTTTACATCAGAGTGGTCTGCTGATGACTTATGTTTTGTTCTCAGTCATTTATTGGCCTTATCTTTAGATGTCTTATGCATGCAAAAGAGAAAACTTATATCCTGAGGTAAGTCTGCTCCAGATATCTCTTGTTGTTCAAATTCAAAATGTTTAATTGCATGTAGACAGAGAGATACTTTTTTTTTTGGAAGCAGAGGAAAGAGTCTGGAATGCCACCGTAAGAATCACCATGAAAAAGCGCATTCCCATTTAGCTGGAAATGTATAAAAGAACAAAAAATAAGCAGTTGCATGTTAAATAAATATGTAAGCGCTGTCAGATAAGCAAGCAACGGAAAAATGAATGTTTTGAAGTACAATGCTGAAGTTCATTCAGATAGAGAAATTATGAAACGACTTATTGATGTATGTTGTTTTTGTGGAAACTGAAACTTTCATTTAGAGTCCACTAATGCAAAGAGTCCTAAATCTAGGAAGCAGGGTTCGTACGGTCCTTAAGAGTCCTTAAAAGTCCTTAGGTTTTTTGGAATCGATTTTTGGTCCTTAAAAGTCCTTAATTTCGACCAAAATCGGCAGAAGGTCCTTAATTTTAATCATCTGAAATTTCTGTCTGTTTTACGACTGCCAGTTTGAGTGTGAATTAGCATTTTGGAGGAATATTTCTGGCGATTTACTGACATATATGATTATCTTTTGAATGGGTGAATGGGTTCATGTATTATAATTTGTTCTTATTTCTAATATAAGTAGTGGAATATTTGAGTTTCTAAGCAAGAAGTGAAACATAAACATTTTGAAATTCATTTTTTTTTTCTAATGAAGATCTCTTAAACAACTTTTCGCTTTTGGTGATGTGAATTTTTTTATTTAATGGTTCTAAATTTGGCGACGTATCAACATTTTGGCAATTTTAAGATCAGTTTTTATAGAAATTTTTTAATTCCGAGATCTGAGAATTTTTCGACGATTTTTTTAGTACATTGTAACAGTAATAAATTACATTAAAATAATGGTAATATATTGAAATTATATTTAAAAAATAACATTATAATAAAATATTTTTATTTTTTGATGTCATATTATAAAGTTCCATTTTAACAACTTATTATGCAATATTTTGAATCTGAGAAATAAACAAGGTATAATGCTATAAAACACAATTTACGAAGCAGTTCTTACTAAAAGCAAAATTAGCTATGTAATTAATTAATGTTTTCTTTTTAATTTTTTCATAGTAAGAGTTTATCCCATGTAATTGTCTGAGAATATTCAGAAATCTCAGAATATGCATGAATTTTCTCTATAAAATTTATTTTACACTTTTCCTTTTTTTCAAAATATTTCTGGCTTTTGGTTATTACAGAAATTGACACATAATGGATGTATTTTGCAGAAAGTTTCTGATGAATTTCTTACTTTTTCGAGAACGCCTTGAAGAACAATGAAAACATAATATTTGAATGTTTTACTTCTGATACTTTTTCTTAACATGTTTATCTTTCCTTTGTTTTCTCTATTTTTCATTTTACATAAGCATAAATATCAGAAATGCTTCTATCTTATCACATGGCCAAGGCGTTACAGAAATGTATTTTTTTATTAATAAAGAAATTGAAAACTGACCATTTAAAAGATTCATATAATATGCCTTAATGCATCATACAGAACTGGCGCTAGGCCTATTTCCACCTGATGCAATCTCTGTGAATCTTAAATTCTGCTGCCTAGTGCCTTTCTAAATTCTGCTTCCAGTGCCTGCTCTAAATTCTAAAAGTTATGACATTTCTAGATTTTGTCACTAAATTCTAAAATTTCTGCCACATCAGCTCTATAACAAGCCCTTACCATATATATTTCATATTTCTTCTGAATTTTGATATTGCTAAAGAAATAAAATTAGCAGCTTTTTCTATACATTCTAAATGCATTTAGTTTTTTTTAGAATAACAGAAATCCTTAATTAAATCCAAAAATTTTAAAAGGAAAAGGAAATGTGTTGAAGAAAGAAACTGAATACATAAAGAAAATTATTCTTCAAAGATATGTACAGTTATTATTATGTAAATTACTCAGTTTATGATTTCAGCCTTTACTATAGTTCCCATTTCTATTTCCGCATATAGAGTTACTGAGCGAGCTTAAACTAAAATTAAATTGTATAGTCTTTGACCACTAGTCCACATTTTTAGTTTAACATTAACAAATTAGAGGCTGAATTAGAGATTATTATTCTTCATACTGATATAACACTCAAAGCACAGAATATAAAAGTGATGAAGTTTTTAAAATTATGGACACTATTAAATGCCAAAACATACTTAGATCTTCAGTAACTATGAAAGCACTTTTTAGGTACATACCTCTGTGAACAGGCTTTTTCATAACTTTAAATAATAAAAAACAAGCAAATACGGAAATATGTTAACTCCAGAGCACATCGTGCTGGCATGCTGTGTATCGGAATATGTAAAACAGGCAAATCATATCATAAATAAAAAAATAAAACAGGTGGAATTCCACCTATTATTAACTGTGCTAGATTTTATGCTTTCCCCAAAGTTCACAAAATTGGAATTCCTTTTCGACCTATAGTTTCCAATTTAAGAATGGCATTGTACCCTTTGGCCAAATATTTAGTTTCCGTATTTTCTCCTTTACTTTTCAACAATATTCACACCGTAAAAAATTCTTTCGAAGTCATCAATAAAAAATATTTCCCCTTTGCACTCCATTATGGTTTCATTTGATGTTAAATCACTATTTACTAATGTTCCAGTTGAAGGGGCACTAAAACGTCTTGAAACTAGACTTCGAGAATTCTATTTCTCACATATTGAAATTGAAGAGTTAATTTCCCTCATTAAAGTCTCTCTGAGTCAAACTCACTTTGTTTTCTAAAATAAATATTATCGCCAAATTGAAGAACTAGCTATGGGTAATCCCCTCAGTCCTGTACTTGCTGACATTTACATGCACTATTTTGAGGTCAAATTATTTGAAAAACTATATTTTCGTCTGTGGATTCGCTATGTAGAAGGCACTTTTGCTCTTTTTGACGGTGATAAGGAAGGCTTACCCCAGATTTTCTGTTAGAAATTCGATTGACTCAGCCATCCAGTTCACTTTTGAGACTGAATCTGGTAATACATTGCCTTTCCTTGATGTTTTTATAATCTGCAATGGATCTAATTTCAGCACAACTGTTTACCTCCCCATGCTAAGTCATATCACCTGGCTAAGCAAAAAATGGCTTCATTTTACTATTATGTATTTCGAGCTCTCAAAATTTGTTCTTCGGAATCTCTTCTTGCTAAGGAACTCAATTATTTAAGATCTGTTGTCCTTGACCATGGATTTTCTCCCATAGTCATTGATAAAGCTGTTCGAAAGTTCTCGTCATGCCATCTAAGAACACATTCTGATGTCAGAAATAACATTAATAACTATGTTGTGTTTCCATTTCATCCATCTATCAGTTACAAAATTGCAGGGATTTTACAAAAGTTTAATTTTCAAGTTGTTTTCTTGCCTATAAATAAAATCCGAGGTTTGACTCTTAAAGATTCTATTTCCGACTTTAATTCTTGGGGAATTTATAGCATATCGTGTCAGTGTGGTTTAAGTTATTGGCCAAACAAAAATAGAATTAAAGTTTCACGCAAAAGAGCACGAATCTTACATCTGAAAAGGCGAAATTAACAAATCTTCAATAGCTAATCATAGTTGGAAACTCAATCACAATTTTGATTTTGGTTTCTGCTAAAATTTTCCAGAAAGCTGGTTCTAATTAGGGAATTAGATTTTCTTGAAGCTTTTTACATTCGCAAAAATTTATCCTGTTTAATCAATGATTTCAATTCCAATCGAGTCTTGCCTAATGCCTTCAAAATTCTACTAACTTAACCCTTCATTTTTAGTTACTATTTCTTCCGAAAGATGGCGCTATCATCTCTTCCACTGGTCGCTTGTGGGTATGAATACGATCGACATTCGCTTTCTCACTTTTGCAGAATTTTTTGCTCCTGATGAAGGGGGACCTGCTTTGCCCTCAAAATCGATTGGGACTTTATAAAATCTATGCCGAATACAAGTTTGTCGATTAACCTGTTATATTTTACGCGTCGGCGTGTTTCTCTTGCGTATCGGAATATATGTCAAATTTTAATAAATTATCAGAGAATGTTATTAATTAAATGTCTAAGTTATTGACTTAATGTAGTACTGACGTGATGATGAGATATTTTCTTTTGTTAGTAATTAATTTATTAGTATATGCTTTTCTTTATTTTTTAATTTAAAGTAAAATTGATTTGAACTTTCATTTTCATTTTATTAATGGATTTTCTTCATTCATTTTCTACCTTGTTACTTTTTGTAGGTACATATTAATTTTCCATATTATTTGGGTATACAAAATCATCCAGTAAAATCACATTTTTTATGAATTTTTTTTTTTTTTTCAAACTTAAAACACTGGGTGCCCACAAGGCGCACAGCAGAAATTTAAAAGTAACCCTTGTGGCAAAACCAGTTCAACACCCATGTGGTACCCTGTGCAGTGAAGAAACTTAATTGAAACATTGTCTCTGGTATAAATATTTTTAATATTTAAATGATCTGATATAACTGTATATGTGTTATGATTATAACTTTTTTATTTTTCATAGAAACCCTCAATTTCATTTTATAAAACTGCAGTGCTCCGTGGAACACTGTTCTAGCATGTTATGCATCAACCCTCTTATTAGCCTGGGCTTTCACTAGAAAACACAAATTTTCCAAAAGTGTCATGAGAAAAAAATATTCTTTATTTTAATGTCAAGATGCCTGTGGTACTTTATACCTGGATTTATGTAGCTTTTAATATATTCCCTTAATTTCTTGGACATATTTTAAGGTTCATGAATATATATATATTCTTACAGACATCACAAAAAATATTCTGGGCTGTACATTACAGCCTTTACCAGGCAAAGGGTTAATACTCTTGTTACTTTACATTTACAAAAATTTTCTGTTATACACAGTCTTCTTTGAGGAAAACTACCACCAATCACTGACATTGGTGTTCTTTCACCAAAATTTTAAAAATAGGGTTTAAAAAATAGTTTTAGGGTTATGTTTTTATGATCATAAAAAATTATTTACAGATATTTAATTTTATTTCTTCATTTAAAAAGAATGTTTGAGATTAAATTCAAAATTTTTTTTACCCTGAAATAAATGAGTTTGATTAAAATGTTACTTTTTCAGTATTAACTGAAATTAGTAATATTATTTTTATTCTATTATTAATTGGCTGATAAAGGACAATTATGTTAGGTCTGCTGCATGTATTCATATTGGTTATGTTGTTTTTTATACTGTTTGCATTCTTGAGATGCCAAATTGTTGAGACATTAATAATTTTTTGTTTTATTAAATATATTATTTGAATTATATTACTTTTGATGTTTTACAGAAAACAAGACCTACATTGATACGCCTATTCCAATACCCCGGAAAAAATGGGTAGAAAAAAAAGAAAGTTCTTCTAAATCATTGAATTTTGATGCTCCAGATTTGACAATCAACCATTCCACAAACTTCAGCAATAATGAATCACGAAACCAAGATAGTGATAGCATTGATTTAAATGGACATTTTAACTCTAAAAACTGTAACATTCCAGATATTATTGCTTCACAAATTAAACATGGTTTTGAAACCTCTCCATCCAGCAGAGATGAATGCCTTGATAGTGAAGAAAGTTGTCCAATTGTAGCCACCCTTGATGCAAATGATTTTCTTCCAGGTGAAGTTTACCATGTAGTACTTGACAAGAAAGGGGGAAGCTCTTTGGGCTTGTATATATATGTAAGTGCATTTTTATGTATTTTTCAGCTGCTCCTACTTAAATAAATAAAAATGATTTCCATATTCAAGGTTCATACATTCCTTAGGCGTCCTTAGATTTTTTTGAATCGATTTTTGGTCCTTAAAAGTCCTTAATTTTAATAATCTGAAATTTCTGTCTGTTTTACGACTGCCATTTTGATTGTGAATTAGCATTTTGGAGAAATATTTTTAATGATTCACTGACAAATATGGTTATCTTTTGAATGGGTTCATGGGTTATAATTTGTTCCTGTCCGATACTCGAATTTCTGAGCAAGAAGTGCAAATATGCATTTCGAAATTATTTCATTTTTTCTGATGAAGAACTCTTAAACAACTTTTTGCTTTTGGGGATGTGAATTCTTTTATTAAAGGCTCTAAATTTGGCCACTTATCAACATTTTGTTGATTTTAAGATCAGTTTCTACAGAAAATTTTTAATTCAGAGATCTGGGAATGTTTCGATTTTTTTTTTAAACATTATAACATTGATAAATTTCATTAAAATAATGGTATAACATTGATAAATTTCATTAAAATAATGGTAATACATTGAAATTATATTTAAAAAAATAACATTAAAATAAAACATTTTTATTTTTAGTTGTCATATAATAAAGTTCCATTTTGGCCACTTACCATACAGTATTTTGAATATGAAAAATAAATAAGGTATAATGCTATTAAACACAGTTTACTCAACAGTTCTTAGCAAAAGCAAAATAGCTATTTAAGCTAAAAATATCTTTTTAAGTTCTTCATGATAAGAGTTTTTCGCATATAATTGTCTTAGAATATTCAGAATTCTGAGAATTTGCATCAGTTTTCTCTATAAAATTAATTTTACACTTTTTTCCTCTGATTTTTCCCCCAAAATATTTCTGGCTTTTTGCTGTTATAAAATCAGTAGGGATAATTTTTCTTTAGGGTTTTAAACATTGCAGCTTGAAGTTTAGAAGGATTTGAAGGCAAGATTTATAGACCTACGATTCTAGAAGATTCCAGAAAAATGTGACAAAATAAAAAATATCTCCATGGTATTAACACAGTAATGGATATATTTTACAGAAAGTTTGCAATGAATTTCTTACTTTTTGGAGAACGTTTAGAAGAGCAATAAAAACATAGTATTTGAATGTTTTACCTCTGATACTAGAATCTTTTTCATAATATTTTTGTTCCCTTTATTTTTCCTACTGTTTACTAGACACAAGCATGGAAAAATTCAAAATTGCTTCTAATCTTATCACATGGACAGGCATTATAGAAAGGAATTTTTTTAAGTAATAAAGACTGACAATTTAAAACTGACAATTTAAGATTCATCTAATGTGTCTTAATGCACATACACAGGGCTGGCACTAGGCATTTTCACACCAGATACAATCTCTGTGGATCCTAAATTCTGCTTTCATTGCCTGCTCTAAATTCTAAAAGATTTGCCATTTCTAGATTTTGTTGCTCAGTGTGTCACTAAATTCTAAAATTTCTGTCAACCAGCTCTGTAACCGGTCTTTACCATATATATTTCAGATTTCTCCTGAATGTTCATATTAGTAAAGAAATAAAATTAGCAGCTCTTAGCAGCTTCTAATAGAATCTTCTGTAACTCTTCTAAATTAGAGCTTCAAAATGCAGTTAGTTTTTTTAGAATAGCAGAAATCTTTAATTAAATTCAAAAATTCTAAATTGAAACGGAAACATGTTGAAGAAAGAAACTGAAGACCATAAGGAAAAAGAAAACTATTCTTCAAAGATGTGTACAATTATTGTTATGCAAATTACTCAGTTGTTTATAATTTCAGCCTTTACTAAAATTTCCCATCTTTATTTCCTCAAGTACAAATCACCTAGACAGTTTTTAAACTGAGATTTTTGGAGTGTAAGAGTGTGTTTCTAACCTCTACTTGCTTGCTGCATTAGTTCCCACCATCTTTGATAATTTGTAATTATTCATCTTTGCATTATCACTGCTGATATTTGAATTATGCGATAACTACGTTATGACAAGTTTGTTACAACATGCAACCGAGCCAGCCTAGATTAAAATTAAATTGTATAGTCTTTGACTACTAGTCCATATTTTCAGTTTTAACTTGACTGTTCTTAATTAGATTACCATAAGCTGTAGTTGATTTTGTTAACATAAGAACATGCCTTTATCTTCTAAGGTCTTCTTAAATAAGAGGCTTATTTAAACTTTTGTTTGACATTGTAGTTACTTTCAGACTTGACGATAATTAACGCATGTTGGGGGGTATTTAACTTTTACCAGATGAAGTAAACCCTCATAGGTACATTGTGGAGAGGTTGATAAGTTAGGAGACAAAGCATGCAGAAACTAGTGAGAACATTGGTTTGCCTATTGAGACAAATTTCTAATTGTTAGGAAAGATGTTTAAGCGAAGGAAATGAATATAAATTTGTCAATGTCTGGGAAGGCTTCAAATTAAAAAGACGCATGAGTATTTTGTTGAATGTTGTTGCTACAAAACATAATCATAGCTTTTAATGTGTAATTATCCTAACATCGTTTAAAAATCAATGTCATAAATTACATGTATTTTAAACTATGAGATTTTATTAGATTGTGATTTTAATAAGACTTTCCTTAACAAATATTGTTAAAAAATAAATAAAATTTAATAGTAGCCGTGTAAATCCACAATGACTAAAGTTATCCAACTACCTAATTTAATTATTGATAACTAACTACTTACCCTTAAAAAGTATTTCTGCATATTAAAGTGAGTTTTGCCTTTCATGAATCCTTACCATGGTCACAAGATAAAACACAAAGAATGTAAAATTTCATATAAAATGTATTCTTTGCATCTAGTGAGACTTAAAATGATACAAACAACTTGTCAACTCTGTTTCTTTAGTGGCTTATTGGAACCTTATATATTAAAGTTAAGTTATTAAGTTAAGTATATTAACTGGGTTACAACCCCTGGAATTCTACACGAAGCTACAACACTTAACTGTATCAGACAGAACCCAACTAACTTGCCAAACGTGCCAACATCAGGTGTGTTCTGATCAGCAGGTCTCTCTCTAGGCAAACAGCAGTTGTGTCAACAGCTGTCTTTTGTTTTGAATCATGCTGATTATGATTTTTTTTCCCATTTTAACCTATACCACTTGAAATAAAATCTACCTGATATTTACTAAACCTCTAGAGAGCAAGTATGTGATAAAATGAGACATAAAAAAAAAATCAGCATAAAGCTAACTGTTAGTAAAACGTAAATAAAATGTCACTTATCTTCTTTCAAATATGTCCAACTGTTATAAGTGCAAAATATTTAATGCTACTTGATAAATTTCATGAAGTTTATTTAATTCTTGAATTTATTATTAATTATGTTAATTAAGTTATGTTTAATAGTAATGCATCCTATTTACAGATCTATTTTATTTTTAGGATGGTATTACAAAAGTGAAGTTCAAGCATAGATAATATTTTTAATTGAATTTATTCATTTCCTATTTGCTGATAGATCTTTAATTTTTTTCATTAATGGTCCTTAATAGTCCTTAAAAGCACTTAAATTCCTTGTGCAGAAATGTGTATGAGCTCTGTTATTTTATTTTTATTTAAATTGCAATTTTTACCTCCTTGCGCAAAGTAAAAGAAGTATTGTAAACGCACAAAATTTCGGGTATCATATTTCAATAGAAATATCTATTTTGACTGTTCCCAAATCCATTTGGTCAATTTTTTTTTTTTTTTTTTTTTTGCACGGCATCTGTACTTAATGGACAGAATAAAAAATCCCCCCCTAAATGGATTTAAAAGGGATTTCTTTCATGATGCCTGCCTGTCTGTCTGTACATACATATGTATCTATCTGGTATAACGTAAAAACAATTAACTGTAGATTGTTAAAATTTTGTATGTGAGACTGCTATAATATCTAGTTGGATAGTTCATAGTTATACAATAGTAGTGTTTTCAATGATGAAAATATGCATGCTTTATAATTGTTAAAATTATAATAACAATAATTTTCAACAAATAATGAAATCTATGTACAGAATAATGATTTGTGTACTTATTCTAACAAAATATAATACTAATTTATTATTGTAAATATCTAACAATATTTAATATTGATTTATTATTGTAAATATCTAACAGTATTTAATATCAGTGTATTGTTGTTTTTAAAAAGAATATTTAATAGGAATGGAATATATGGAAGTCATGTGGTGTCCACATCAGATTTTTTAGTTATTATTTTCTTATTCAAGTAGTCAGAACTTTGCAAACCTGACAGTTTATCGAGGTTTGACTATAATTATTTATTGAGGTTTGACTGTAATCATGATTAATGTGTTATGTCATTTTGTTTTTCTGTTCAGAATTTACTAAGAGAAATTTCTCATACCTGATTTGTTCATTTTATTTTGCAGCAAGACTTAGAATCAACTTGCTCACAACAAGGAGATATATATATTCATTCTATAATTCCTAATAGTCCAGCTGAGTTAGATGGCAGAATACGACCAGGTAATTCAATTTTTTTAAATTGTTGTGCAGTATATTTGTTATAAGCTTATTGTAGTATTTAGGAGAACATTTTTTATTCAGACATGTTAAATAATTTATTCTCATAGCATTCTGTTATCTTTACGATTTGTAGCAGCTTTTTTACTATAGTAATCTTTCTTAAACACAATGCTGTAAATTAAGTTATTTATTATATGTTTTAATAATAAAATAGTTATTAATTAATTTAGAGTATAAAAATCATTATGACTTTACTTGTTTAAATATTGATTCTAAAATTGTACTTCTGCCCACAAAAAGTTTTAACTAAATTTAAGAATTTCATGCTAATATTTTTGACACTGAGAAATAGTAGGGTTCTGTAAATACAAAATCTGACATTTTGTATGGTCTTGTAAGGTTAAAAAGCTGAATTAATAAAATGTTTAGTGTATAAGTTAAATAACAAATATTTCATACTTTTCTGTGTAAAATTCTCTGATTTATTAATAATATTGTAAGGCTTTAAAAATTTCCTCCATCATATTGTTGTTTTCATATCAAACTAGTGTCTTGAAGACCCACTTTCGAAAGCCCCTGGAGCAGTGTTATGCCCAAGGGTCAGCAGTGTTATGCCCAAGGGTACCAAAATGCCTTTAAAGCAATTTTAAAGCTAATTTTAGATATTTGAACAACATACTTGTAATTATAATGAATAATTTTAATAAAATTCTTATTTTATTGTCATCATTTTAACAGTGATACAAACTGCACAACAAACTAAGAGTTAAACAATCATTTTAACAATTATATAAACTGTACAACTAAACTTTTGATAAAAACTGAATCTTAGGAACTTTTGGATAATACTATATAACTTGATCAATTTTTGATTTTTAGAAACATGTGATTTTACATATATTAAATTAGTTTCTGTCTCCATTATCCTTATTTGCTATGTCTAATTACAGCATGCTACACTTTGCATTAATAACTTTTTGTTCATACATAAACAGATCATTTCCTGCATTTGCATAAAGTTATAAGCAGCTTACAGATTCTTCTCTTCAGATTAAAAAATAACAAAAAGATACAGACAGCATTACTTTTGCAATAGTTAGTTCTAACAAAATAATTTCATTTCAGCTGATTGTTATGTGTTAACAACTATTTATTGCACAACTAAACATGAAGTTCTCTTGCTTAACTAGTAGCATTTATTAACAACATGCTTATAGCAAAATTATTTTATAAATGTTTTTGCAATGTTTGAAACCATATATCTGAAATATGCCCTAGTAAAAAAGGTTACCGACTCCTGCCCTAGTGTATATTAAAATTTTCAAGAAATCACATTCTCTCACTTCTCATGTCTTTACAGTGGTACTTCAAAATGGTGAACAAATGTTATCAAAGTAGATTGATTGTGTGGGAACCTTCCTGCCTAGTCACCTTTAGTTGGAAAAAAGTTACATTTTGAAGGCAATTCTTGCATCCAATGTACTAATCAGGATATCAGTCCAGTAATGTATTCAGTTTCCAGCAAGGTAGAAGGGGAAATTTTTATTAACTTTGACGTCAGAAATTGTATAATTTTATACTGTTTTATTTTGCCTGTACAATTTTCTAGGACTAGGTAGAAAATTAATAACAGAAACTTCTTTACTGGACACAGAATCATTAATTGATAGATCTGTGGTTTTTCAGGAGAGAAGAAAAACACACCGAAGTTAAAATTATAGCAAAAGAGCAGTCTTATATTTGGCATAGATTTTAATTAAAACTTCAGCAAATTTGAGTGTGAGCAGGTTTAAAGTTTCTTTGTCGAGCAAAAAGTAAAAATATGGTTATGGCTTCACCCTTTCTTGCATTTATTTTCCACTTCCTAATGAAGAGTGACCTTACCTGTTTGCCCTCAAATTCAATAAATTTTAATTAGGTAATCTTTTATACTGACATTTAACTTAGCTCACTTGGCCATGATTACACACTTCAGTAAACTGTGCTGCGAAGTGTTAAGTGTGTTAACAAGGAGAAATTTAGCAGAAATTTCTTTCCATATGCAAAAAATAATTTTGTAAATGATACCCAGAGGCTTAAAAATTAAATTAAATGCTGTTTGAACTGAGAATAACTGATTTTTTTTATTCAGATAAGCCCAAGGAGTGGGACCAGAGATGGTGCCACTGGGAAGCAAAATGTAGGAAGGGGGATATTTTTAGAATTTAGAGAAGCACTGAGAAACAAAATTAAGGATGGCAAAATCTCTAGAATTTAGAGAAAGCATTGAGATGCAAAATTTAGAGGCAGTTAGATTTTTAGAATTTAGGAACAGATTTTAGGACACGCTAAGCTTGCTCTTGGCCACAAAATGAGTAGTATCTGCCCTGGGTAAGCCTTAAGTATATGTGGGGATTTATTATTTGGGCTTGGATAAAGCTTAAGCATTTGTGGGAAATAGGCATAAGTATAATAAATAACTAATATAATTCAGGCATAACTTCATCAGCGTACAATAGATGCAAGACAAAATCAAGTGGAACAGCATGTCTTTAATCACCTCTCTCACAAATACATCACCAATAACATGAATATTGAAAGCTAGCTAAGCTTTATGATGAAAGCCACAAATTTAAAGGTTTTCAGGTATTGTAAACAAAAAGCAAAATTTTCCAGTAAATGGAACTTGTGAAGTGGTAATACATGAAAATAATATAATAGAAGTTTTCATTGCGATAATGCCTTGATCATCAATGAACTAACGGAAGGCAAAATGTCTGATAGTTGACTGATGATCTAAATGGTTCTAAATCTAGGAAATATCACTACTGACAGTGAAGAAAGTGACAGAGAAGTTGTTGAGGATGAAAAAATTTTGACTAACAATTTAGTGGGAATTTTCTGCATGGAAATTACAGGTTTTGAAGAATGAAACTTTGTAACTGAACAAGAAATGATGTCTATCTATAGAATTAAAGAAAATATTAGCACAAAAAATGAAGGAACTTAAAAAACACACTGAAAGAAATGTCCAATAAAGTATCTATGAATTGTAAAAATAGTTAAATAACCTTTTCTTTCCCCATATTCTTCAAATTATCAATAAGTTGCCAGATTTTTATAGGATGCAGTTAATGAGAAAGTACCAGATTTCTATTAAAATTATCATAAGTTAATATTCAAAATATAATAATTAACATGGAAATTTGCTAAATTTATGCTGTAAACATCTGACTGCCTAAATAAGTTAATGTATGTGTACATTATTTATATGTTTAATAAAATATTTTGTGATTTCATTACAGGTGACAGAATACTTGAAATGAATGGAGTCCTTTTAGAAAACCTCTCATATCAAGAGATTGTTACAAAAATCCGAGAAAGTCCACAGGTTGTTCATCTTGTTTTAGAGAAGGGTAAACCAATTGAAACTAAATGTTCAAGAAATGAAATACATCAGAAAGAAATTGATTCTATTACAAGTGATCTTGCTGAACATAGTTCTGCAAAGGACTTCAGTTCTGTTAAAGCTAACAAGACTCAAGAAAATTCTAAAAATAACTATATAATTCCAACACCCTTTGAATTATCAAATGAACTGGTCAGTAATTCAGCTGATAATTCATTTTCATCTCTGCCTACCTCTACAGCAAGTCCAACACCATATAGTGCCAAAGAAAGAAATTCAGCACCATCTTCATATCAACACAATAGTTCCAACAAAAATGCTGGATCAGAAGGAATCTCATCATTATCCTCAGCACATTCAGATGTGGGATTTTCTAGCAAATTAAATAGTGCAAAAGATTTTTCTAGTCATCCTCATGCCAAAGTCAGAAACCAAAGTAATGATGGTTGCCGAACTCCAAAAGCAAATCCTAATTCTTTAACATCATATAAAAGTACTCCAAATCTTGCTGATAATTCAGATGAAGAAGAAAATATTAATAAATCACATTACTTAAATAAAAGCTATGATTGCTTGCTTTCTCCACTTTTTATGCATCCTCATCAAGCTTTGATAGATTTCTATCAGAATTATTCTTATATAAGAGGTGAGTTTTTATAAGCTATGAAAATTATTAGAAGCTTACTTAAATTTGTTAACTGAATGTCTTTAAATTATTTGCCTTCTAACAAAACTCATTGTAGCAAAAAATTGGGGAACTGCAAATGCAACAAAGCATTATTTATAAATTTTTCAAGAGACCTCTAGAAAGACATATAATCAAAATTTAAGAATTTGGTGTATGTATTTCATCCACAGAATTTTAATGCTACTGCAATTATACAAATTTAATTTTGTCATTATGCTTTATTTAGTGTAAAATGTATTTTATAAAAGTTTAAAATAGTTTATTTTTAAAATTCTAAGTTAAACAATATTTAGTATAAAAATTATGGTTTATTTTAAGTGATTGTCTTGAGTAAATAACGAGCACATTTTTCCAAAATGAGTTTAATATAAGTACAGATTTTTATTTTTTAAAGAAAAAAATTTAAATATCATCTAATATGATACTTGATTTTGAACCTTAAGCAGAATGCTAAGGGGCGAAAGGAAAACAGTAATCCAGTTAAAATGTGCTTACTGTATGGTGCAGAAATGAAGCTTCTCCTATCAGCAAATCTATGTCTTCATAGATTCCATTGTTTACCCTATCTCTCTCAATGATCCACCCTTTCATCCACTAATCAGATTTATTCCCTGTGATATCTGAAATCTTCCATGTCTTCCTTTCTCATATCCTGATGTACAACTTCTAAATGCTGTGAAAAGAAATGTGTGTGGGTAACTTAGGAAAGAAACAGAATATAATGTAAGTTATGTGTTGTATGATCAGAGATTTTAATATTGATATGAATAAAAATGAATGTGGACAGAGATGAAATGATTATAAATGTAAAAGATTTACATAAATGAGAAAAATATAAATAATGCTTCACTGAAGCAACTACAAAATGTCTTTTATTTATTTCCATCACATTTTGTACTTCTTTGAATGTCTATATTTATTTCCATAATATTTTATGTATAATTATATAGATATCTTTCAGTTTAAGTTGCGTTTATTAAATTCATCTTTATTAATGTTTATTTTCAAATTTGTTCTCTGGTGAGAAAACTTAAAGCAACATCTATAAAGAGTTTTTTTTTGCTGGTTCTGTTATGTGAAATCATATAAAGGGTAGCTGATTGGTAGCTTAAAGTCAGTGTTATCGCATTCCAGTGAAATTCACTTTGGCTACACAGGAATATGTAAATTTTCGTGCTCATTCTTTCAGCATGGGATGGGTGTAAGAGGATGCTTCAGATTCTAATTTTAAGTAGGGTAATATGAGTAGGTGAATTATTTGGAGAAGGATTCTAAACATGTTACTGTCTGAAGGGTGCAAAACACATGCAAAATTGCCTGAAAACTTGTTTGAAAGGCACTGGTACAAAGTTATTGAAATCGTGGTATGGGCAAGTGTAATTTTGAATGATCACACTACTAACACATTTTTATTAGTGCAACTGTGAACACTGAAATATGCTATGATATTCTTGACCCTTGTCAAGTTGTTTAGCAATGCACTTTGTAATAAATTTATCTTAATAGGTGATAATGCCCGTTTCCATCACATTTCACTTAAAGGGCAAAGGAATCCAGTGGATGGAGGGGCCGACGTTTTCCAGATTTAATTCCAATAGTACATGTGTGATATGCACAAAAATGCGAACTTGATTGCAAGCTTCACATAGCACTCTTTAGGAGCTTAAGGTGCTATTCATTGTGAATGTACTTTTTTACCACAGGAACTTTTAGACAATCTAAAATATAGCATTTGAAGCTTGCATTTTTAGTCAAGGGTGACTCTTATTAATTTGTTCTGTGTATCTTTAAAATGTCATAACATCAGCTTTTTCTCATCCCACTCTATATTATATTTACTATGTTCCTATTTAAATTTATATTTTGTGTAAGTAGGTAGTTCTGAGTTTTGAAAATAGGTCAGGCATGACAAAATAAAGATCTTGTGCAAGTTTCATGTTCTTAACTACAAAATTTTTAAGTTACCTTAGTTTTTATTATTGTTCCCTTAGTTTTTCCCACCAATGTGTAATGCTGCTTTGAGTATGTTTAAATGTTAAATATATATATATATCTTCATTCAGAATATATTAAT
This sequence comes from Stegodyphus mimosarum, assembly GCA_000611955.2. Classification (NCBI taxonomy): domain Eukaryota; kingdom Metazoa; phylum Arthropoda; class Arachnida; order Araneae; family Eresidae; genus Stegodyphus; species Stegodyphus mimosarum. Next base: position 263,466 of record KK121810.1, read on the forward strand.
GATGTATATCTTAATTTTTTATGCCTGTAATAGAGATTCACCAATTCTGAAGAAATATTTTGAGTTGTGATGCATAATCATTTCATTTTTATAGTAATTTTTATTTATTTGTTTATATTTTTTTCCTAGGCTCCTCGAGTAATATACACCAAATACCTGCTGTCCCTATTAGGAAAAAAAAGTTGAAAAAAATTGAAGATATATATAATTACAGCAATTCTGGTGAGTCTTATGCAGTTTTATGCTTTAAAATATTATCATAGCTGTATTTTGATAATTAATATCGTAAATTTATCCAAAGTGTAAAAATTTTAATTATGAAAGATGATTAAATTTTTCTAAAAATTCTCAGCCAAAATGAAGTGATTATCTAAAGTTAGTTTATCTACTGAGAGAAAGAAATCAATGAGTAATGCACTGGTGTAAAAATTCTAGGAAATAATTTTCCTTTTGTCAAAGTAGGAATACCTACTGGAAGAATTAAGTATACTTTGAGTTCCAGAGTTTTATTTGGAGTCTGAAACCTCTTGGGATGGGCTTTCTGTATGAGAATTTTATATCTGTGAGGAACATGTACTCTAAAACAGACAAAAGAAAAAAAAAGTGCACCAAAAAGGAGTAATGCAAATTGGACACAAATTGATATGCATGCAGGTTTTGATGGAAAATGCAAAAATTTTAAAGTTTGGAAATGACATTGGTAGTAATGGGTGAACCACAGTCAAATACAGCATCAAGAAGGAAGCTGTTGGCATAGAAAGACGACAGAATGTGAGGACCAGTCAATCATTAGAGTGGCACTTAGAGCCCCAGATTTGTCATTATCATCAATCCTACATACAGCTGGTGCTTCAATGATTGCAAGGACCATTAATAGACAGCTCAGAGAAAGAGGGCTGAGGTCACAGACCCTTTGCACCGGCTACCATTGACCGCTGTACACTGACAAGCCAGTTTGCATTGTTGTCGGGCGCATTCGACCTGGAATGTCACTGATTGGAGTAGAATTGTCCTCAGTGATGAATCCTGCTTCGAATTGAGCCATGATTACGAGCAAAGACATGCCTGGAGACACTTTGGACAGTGGTGGGTAACCTGACTGTCACCTGCCATACAGCTAGACAACCAGGAGGGATGGCCTGGGGTGCCATTTCATTTAACAGCAGGACTCTTTTTGATTGTTGTCCACAACACTCTTACAGTGCAGCTATATGCCAACGATATTCTATGCCCCATTGTATTACTCTGATAATGCCCACCTGAATATGGCAAGGCATTGGTGATTTGTGTGCTTATTTCTTGGCATGTTTCTTCCAAGAGTTGGGTAAATTTTAAAAGGTATCAGTTAAAATGAGTAGCAATGAATATATGGATGATGGACTGAGATGGAGAATTGTTGGTAGACAGGAAGCAGGAAAATCACAAGTGCAGGTGGCTACAGATGTAATGCCCAGTGTCATCTGCAATTTGTGGAAACAGTTTCAGGACACTGAATTAATATCAAGAAGACCTGGACAAGGTCAACCAAGATACGCAATGGCAAATAAGGATAGTTATTTAGCACTTTCAGCATGGCGACACAGGACTGTTATAGCTCTCAAGTGCTGCCATTAGAACCTGAGTTTCATGGTCTACAGTTGCCCAAAGTCTTCATAAGAAAAGGCTGTGTGCCAGAAGACCAGTGTTTGCTTCCACTCACTGTAGCACACAAGAAAGTGCATTTAACACGGTGCAGATAACTTGCACCTGAGATTAGACTTCAGTGCAGCATTGAAGTGTTTTTTATAGATGAGTAGAAATTCAGTTTGGATAATGAATCTCAGTGTACCCATATCTGGAGACTGTCCGGAACATAACACTATCCCTCTCTTATCAGGGAAAAGAATCATTGCATATGTGGAGGTGTAATGGTTTGGGCAGGCATTATGTTGGACGGCCCCACACCCCTGCATGAATTCGACAGAAGCTTCCTGACTGTTATGAGTTTTGAACCCTATGTTTGCCTTTTTGAGGTGCAGTTTGTCTTAGGTCTCTGTTAACGGACGAGAAGACTCATTTATGTAGAGCTTAGTTGGTCGAGAATTGTCTAAAAAGTGAGGGTATTTGCCACATAGATCTGACCTTACCCTTTAGAGAATGTTTGGGATGCTATTGAAGGGTAATTTAATCTCATAATCTTCCTCTGAGAACAATCATGGAGTTAAAAACTGCCTTGCTGCAGGAATGGGATCAACTGCCTTAGGAACTCTTCAACTGCCTATCCAGTATGCTGTCATACTACATGACCTGTCTGGCCTTGAGAGGGCACCATACCCCATATTAGACTCATTTTCAGTTCAATATTACAGCGTGGATTTTGAACATCCGTGCAGTATGCATTTTACTGATAATCATGCATCTTTTCTCTGTTATAAATGTATATTCAAGTCAAATTTCATTAAATTCTGTCCATTAGTTTTCAGAAATTTGACATGTGCAATTTTTTTTTAATTTTGCACCCAAATGTAGCTGGTCATATACTTTTGTCATTTTCCCCCTTCAGGCAGTTTTCAATATTAATAAAATAATTCTCCATTCCTTTTTCTAAAAAGGTTTAGTAGAATAAAGAGCAACATAGTAGTTGGAATTGTCTACAAAAGGCTCATATAATAATTAAAAATTTATATATTCTTTCTAAAATGTGTTTCAAAACCAAACGTGTTATCTTTTAAGCTAGTAATATTTGATGTGAGTCTGATGCCAATAATTTAACAGGTATTCAGCTGTGCAGTCTTTTCAGAATGTGCTGACATTATGTTGCTCTTAAGTCTTCCTCCCCCCCTTCCCGTTACTGTGTTAAGAATTGCTTACATTGTTTAAATTATTTCTTGGTAGAGAAGTTACGTATAGTAACATAATTAATTATCATTAAAACTTACTTATTGAAGAAACATATCATGCTGTTTTGGATTCAAATTTTTTGTAAAAAAGGCCAATTTTTGGATTCTCCTAACGTCTGGACTAATTACTTTAAGTTCATGTGCTCCACTCTTAAAGTTAAAATAATTTTAGACTTGTTGAGTTTTCTAATGAGTGAAACAAGTAGGAAAATTTAAATTCTGAATAGCATTATATAATTTAAATTCTTCCCTTTATTGTATTTCGTGAATTCTTAAGGATTGGATTATAGTTGGTAATATTCAGCACTATTGAGTAAAAGCTTTTCACATTGGATTTACCTGCCATGGGTGCATTTATTTTCATGTATTAATAATTCTTTTAGTATCAGAGTTTCAATGATTTTAATTCGGTGATTAAGAAAGTTATTTAAAAAATGAGACAAGCATTTTGTGAATATTAAGTTACATCATTTTAGCCATTTTTCTTAGCAGCGTAAATAATGGACAGTTTTTAAATATTTTATTTAGATAGTTATGCAGAGAATATATGCTTTAAAAGAGACATAATATCAACAAGAATAATTTTGTTGCACTTGTAATCTCGTCTTTGGCACCTGTCTCCCTTTGTCCAACATCCTTTCCCTCCATCTTCCATCAAGTAGTTAGATGCATAAAAATACAATGGATGGAAAATGCATTATCTACATAGGTTATTTTAAGTAAGATCAATTTGTAAATATCATTTGAAATTCTGCACATGTGTGTAAATAATGTGTGCACGGGCTCTTAGCACAGAATCAGGGCACTACTTGTATTTACAGCATTAGTCTATATGCTTTGTAATGTGAGGTTGAAATATTTAAGAAAATGGAATCTCCCAATGCCTGTGAAATACAGTCATCATCTGGACCTTAATAACAAAAACATGAAAGCTGCAAATATTCATCACCAGATATATGAAGTTTACAGTGATGATGCAATGAGTGACAGTAAAATATGAAAGTGAGTGAGATTATTCAAGAAATGTTGGAATACTGATGAAGTTAAAACAGGCACCATTGAACATGAAAACAAGCATGGCTTTCATAAGAAGCTGTAAATTTCTATGAAGAGGTTACGGCAAAACTTGTTATTTGATATGATAAATATTTAAATTAACAAAAAAAAGAAAGATGCAGGGGGCAACAGCAGTGATTGTCAATGATGTTCTAGTATTTGAGAGTGTTTTTTATCCATAATAGTGCATAATTTAATTGTATTAATTTGGAATCTGTGAGCATTGTTAAATCATCCATTAAATGAAAGTTGTTTATTAATCAATATAAACCATACATTATATGTATTATACATGTTAGTCTTCTGTTTTACATTGACTCCTATCAAAATACAAAAGTAATGTGAACAAAAATATTGTTCTGTGTATTTTAACTGTTGATTCATATTTATAATCAAATAAACTTACTCTCCAGATTAAATTTGTTGAAAATGCAGCTAAATTGTTAGTACTTTTTAACATAGGATTATATTCCTCCATAATGGTGCGATGGGAAAGCAAAAATTAAGAGAACTGTTTGGGGTGTGTGTGAATGCTTATGTCTACAAAACTTAAAATGTTACAATTAATCTAACTACATCATTAGATAAATGAAAGAGCATATTAGCAAACATACCAAAAAAGTGTACAATTAGACAAAGGGTATATGCATTAAAACATGTCAAAAATAGTGAAATTTTACTAAAGCTCTGTGTGCATGCGTGACCACATGGGAGTGGCAGAGTTGTCTGGTAGACAGTCAGTGTGTGTTTGCCATATTTTATTTTATTTCGCCAAGCTAGTAGTGTTTTGATTTATAGAATTTTGACAAGTGTAGCAGATTGTGTACCAACAAAATTTACTGTTAAGCAGCATCACAGAATACAGGATTCAGAATTAGGCATTATTTGTATGGTGATGTAATTATTAGTGAGCAATCAAAATTTATTCTAGCATCCTTATATATTCATCCAACTGTTAAATCAGGAGATTTAAAGATGTTCTTGTTGCATTGATGAAATATTCTGAGACTAGTTTATTAAGTGATGAAGAGTTTACTGTAGGTACAGAAGTTCCTGTTATTATGATGGGAGATTTCAATATAGACATAATGAAACGGCATTTGATTTTATGAAATATTTTAATGTCAATATAGTGCCAAGTAATTTATACCACTTAGTAACCACTTATACCAAATAACTATTCACTTAATCCGATTTTATGTACTTGCCAGTTCATTTATACATTTCACATTTTCTAGGAACATAAATATCAGACATCTTAAATTAATGTATCTTATTTCTCATATCATCAACCAATTTTACATAGGGGGATTTGGAATGAATAAATGTAATAAATATAAAATAAAATTTATATGTCTGTAAAATATTTTGTTATAGAACAAATGAAGAATGTTTGTTGTGTAACATCCTCACACTTTCATTAGTAATCCTATGCATTAGCACCAGTGGCTCTTCAACTGAAAGAAAGACCTAACCATCAATTTTTTTGTTGTAATATGGGTTATTACTATTTATGTGTTTTTTTAAAGCTGTTCAGATTAATCATGGCTGTCATCCTAATATTATTATGGTAAATTAGAAGTTGACTGTGTATTCCAAATAATGTGTGATGTACTTTATTTTTAAAAATTTTTTATAAAAAAAGGCAGCATTCTCTTTTTTTCGATGGAGTGCTTTTGACAATTTTATATTATTTACTGAAACTGTTAAAAATGATATCAAAGTAATCTTACATATATTCTTTAATACTCATTTTTTCAATTTACTTCAAAACTCTCAGAAATCCAATCCCAGCAAAAAAATAATTCTGTAGTGAAGATAGTATTTTAGAAATAGTTTAGAATTAATATCATAAGATAGTTGGTATATCTTAATTAAATCTTTTTTCCTACTTTTAGAAAATACTTTCTATGTTTCAATCCGCAAAAGCAGTCGTGGACTTGGCCTGAGTATATTAGGTGGACGGGATGCTTGTAAGAATGATCCTTTCTCGCAGTTGATTAGAATACGTAAACTCTACCCTCTGCAGCCAGCTTTGGAATGTGGAAAATTAGCTATAGGAGATGTCATATTAGAAGTTAATGGTACTAATATGATTGGGTTGACAAATACTGTAAGTATATTTCACATAATGTATTTAACTCTTAAAAATGTCAGTTAACAATATTTTTAATTAAATTTGTTCAGCCTTGCATCGAAGTACCAGGTGAATTGACACAACCTGCACATTAATCAATGTTCATACCTTTCATCCACAAAGCCATAATAAAATTGTCTATTAAAATTGAGAGCTACCAGTTATCAGTAAATAGTAACTGTAAATAAGGAATGAGATACTAAGGCTTTCAACAAAAGCTAATCATTAGATTCATCACTCATCAATCATTCCATCAGTTATTCAGAATCAAAAGTGTGTAACGTACTGGGGGTTTATTGAATATTGAAGCTGCATAAATACCAGAAAGGCTACTTACCGTAGCAAAAAAGCACTTTTAATAAGATCATCGTCTGAGTCAATGATGCACTGAGTCATTTTATGCACTGAATAAAAGGTTATCTTGAGGCAAATGATCATCCCTGTGGCATTCATTCCCACAGAGCTGTCAATTAAACACCTTTAAAATTTTCTGCATGAGTTATGTGAGTATGTGAATGTGAGTATTCAATTAACATAAATGATACAAAGTGATTAATGTTCAAGCAAATGATGAATTGCTATTGTTATGAGGTGTCTTCATTCAGCATTACCTGAAAGAACTGTCTTAGCATGAGTAACGTGCAGTTATTAGCTAAGTATCTACAATGATACATCCGATAGATGCTTGAAAAAGGGGGAAAAAACACTGCATTAGTCATTCTTAGCCTGGAATTGGTCAGAGGAACATATATACATTATTACAGATTAGAATTTGAGACTGACTTTTATAATCCAACACTTGTTAACCCTTTCAAGGTGGCATACTTTTATTTAAGATATTCCTTTGGGACAGAGGAGAATCAAAAGGAGTCGTAATGAAGATGGGGGTTTTATGTTGCTGAGCCCAACTTTAAGGGAAAAGAAATGTTTTAGTCTTAACATTATTTATGGTACCATTTTAGATTATTACGTGAGCTATCATATATGTTAAAATTAGTATTGAATAATCTTTTTGCTTTACTTTACATGAAAATACAGGAAACAAATTGCTTACTTTGAGAAATAATTTTTGGAAGCTCTATTCAAATTATTCCAAAGTTTTAATTAACAAAATACATTAATAAACTTAAAATTAATAAAAGAAGTACAAGAAGGACTGTTTGCAAGAAGAAGTAACAGAATCTTTCACGGGAAGTGGAAGGCAGACACTCTGTGAGCTCAGTCTCTGAATGTCCATATCAGAAATATCGCTGTCTAACTCTTTAGAATATGTAGTAGTATAATTTAGTATAAAAAGTGAATAATGCTGATGAATAATGCTTCCTGACCATAATAAACTGAAGGCAGGGCTTTCCAAAATAAAAAGGAAAGAATGCAGAATATAAGTGATAAAACTAATGCAAAGTGTAATGGAACAACACCCCACGCAGTAAACTGTGAAAGACCCTACATAGTAGGGGGAAGGAAGATTCAAGGGGATATCAGAAATGTGAATGTGTATATCACGTGGCAAGTTAGAGTCTAGATATGTTTGTTTACATTATGCTTTCCTTCCTCCCCTGCAACAGGTGACACCAAATTTACACAGAATGTAATCAAACAAAGTCAAGAATGTTCAATTCAAAAGTACTGAACTCATGATGTCATCTAGTGGTCTTTAAAAATGGTTCAGCGGAAAATGCAAATATGCATTACCTGTCATTTGAGCTCACTCTCCAGTGATGCATGGATGGGATGCCTGGCTATGAAAGATAGTTATAGGCAATGCATATATGGGATGCCAGTTTGCAAAGGATTGATTCCATTGAAATTATCTGTATCACTTTATATAGCTAGTGGTTCATGCACAGAATCTTTGACCCAACTGTGGTTGCTTACAAGATCTTATGAAGCGCAATACCTTCAGAGCACTGCTGATACCTTGTGGATTTTAACATGATAAACAGTAGGAATAATCCAGTCTAAGATGGGCTTTGCTTTATTGTTTAGTTTTGTAATATTCACTAGCTTTTTGAAATAAATTTTTGCTTTAAATTGAAGCAAATATCCCCAGTTACATCGTGCAAGTTTTTAATTTTACCAGTTGAAAATAATTTACATAACATATTAACTGATTTTGGCCTCATATTTGTAATTTTGATTTAAATTTATTCCCCTGTCAGTTTATTTATTCTGTAAAAATTATAATATGAATTCTGCAAATGCTGAATGATTAACACTGAATGTTTCATGTAGTAGCTCCATTATAAGACTGGTTATAATTTTTGACATTTTCTGCCAAGAAAGACAGCATATTGTTTATGTCCTAAACATGTCATGTTACATATTATCGAAAGTCTTTCATAGCATTCTATCATAAATAGTCCAGATTGCTTTTCTAATACTGCTGTCTAAGTCATATAATTACAGAAGCATGATGCTTCATTTCTTGAGACAAATGTTGTAGTGACGGTGTTGATGCTTTATGTGCTTTACATCTTCAGTATTTCCACGTAATTAATTCTTGGAGTTAACTAGTTGCTGAGTAGTTAAAAGTTTAAGATGTAGTTCATTTTGGTTTTTATTACTGGCAATTGATTGGCTTAGGTTTATTAAGTTCATTGTTTTCCTTGTGTTTAATGTAAAAGTCAGGTACAAAGACCTCAATGAAAATGTTCCTCTTCATAGGCATATAACTGCAGAGTGCTTCTTCATTATCAAATAACCAATCAGTCTTCCACAAAAAAGAGGTTATTAGCCATTTCTTTGTTCCAGAACATTGCTTATGGTTAAAAATTTCTTCTCTAGCCTATGTTTCTTAAATATTTTTGCTCCCCCCCCCCGAAAAGAAAAACTTCCCAGATATGCTGTTTCTTTTATAGACTGTAATATGTAATAACTTTTTATAGAAAGTATCATTCCACGCTGGTATACACAACCACCTTGAACTGCTACTGGAAAAGAATAGCTTTGTAATTAGAAGACATCACACTTAGTTACTCTCTATCATGGATATTAAACCATACATTTCTTGGGAGGGAATTTGTGTAAAGTAGTGGAAAAAATATAGTTTTTTTTAGGAGACTAACTAATGAATCATCACAGCGCTGTAATTTATTTTTGTGCTAGTATGTTCATAGTTCGGTTAAAAAAAATGATTTTATAAATTTTTTACAAATTTCTTTGCATTTATTTTATTTTAGGAAGCATTAGAAGTATTACGATCTGCTCCTATGGATGTAGTTCTGAAAGTGTTTCGCCCATCAAAATCTCTTATTCCTTCATTTTCTACGTACAAAGTAAGCTTTCTACTTAGAAAATGCTTTTGTTGTATATATTTAAAAAAGTTCACATTTTTTTATTATAAAAATTTTATTTTGTTCCTTAGGGTGCTATCTGGCCATTATTTGATTCGTCATCAAGTTCTGCAAGTAGTTCTCTTTCTCACAGAGAAACTAATTCATATAATGTTGAGACAGGGGTAGGTGCTTTCTTAAAATTTTCTTCTATTATACTATTTAAAACCTTTCTTTGTATACAAAGGTAATGAGAATAAATTATCAATTTATTTTATAGAATGTAACCTTATTTATAAATAATATGCTGATTAGAGTAGGATATATACTCATGTGTGGAATTATTTGCAAATTATGTTGATTTTTATTAAAGTTATTGAACCAATGGTACTAATTATGACACCAAAGAATTACGAACCTAAAGTTGAATACATAAGCATACATGTGCATGTCTGCAGAACTGTCATTATGAAGGGAATATAAGCTCACAAGGGTTTTTCAGTGATTTATGTGCTCATACTCCTTCATGAAATTCACCACATTTCTCACAAGAGTAAATTTTGTAAGGTATAAAATGAGTAGCTGCAAATGTATGGATGACAGAATGAGATGAAGAATTGTTGGTAGATTGGTAGCAGGCCAATCATAAGTGCAGACTGCTACAGAGCTCAGTGTAATGCTAAGTGTCATATGAAATTTGTGGAAACAGTTTGAGGTTACTAAATCCATAATGAGAAGACCTGGGCAATGTTGACCAGTATCTACAATGACGAATAAGGATCATTATTTGGCACTTTCAGTGAGGATTACTATAGCTTCACAACTCTCATGTTAACTGTATGTACAACTGAAACTCAAGTTTCATGGTCTACAGTTCCCAAAGGCTTTCTGAGATGGAACTGTATGCCTGAAGACCTGCTGTTTGTATCTCGCTTACCGTAGCACACAGCAAACATTTAGCATAGTGCAGACAACATACACCTGAGACCAGACTTCAGTGCAACATCTTCAGTTCAGTGCTTTTTACAGAGTTGAGATTCAGCCTGGACACTGATTCTCACTGTACCTGTATGGGGAGAGGTTCTGGAACACAATATCATTTCTCTCTCATCTGTGAAAAGAATCATTACATTAGTGGAGGTGTAATGGTTTAAAAAGACATTATGATGGATGGTTACACAGCCCTGCATGTGTTTGGCAAAGGTTTTTCTGACTACAGTGACTTATAGAGAGGGAATCCTTTAGCCCTGTATTCAGCTTTTCAGGAGCACAATGATCTTGGGCTCCTGTTAATGAGCAACAGCACTTGTGTACACAACGCTCAACTGGTTGATGATTACCTAAAAAATTGAAGATATTTACCACTGGATTAGCCAGACAGATCTCCTAACTTTAACCCTATAGAGCATGTCTGAGATGCTGTTAGGAGGGCAATTTCATCTCATCATCTCCCTTTGAGAACTGTCGAGTAGCTGAAAACTGCTTTGCTGTAGGAGTGGGGTCGACTGCTACAGCAACTCAACTGCTTACCCAGTATACTGTCGTGTTACGTGATGTGTCTTGCTGTGTGAGGGCACCATACCTTATATTAGACTCATTTTGAGTTCTATATTGCAACATGCATTTTGGACTTGTATTATGAGCATTACTAATAATCATGCGCATATAAAATGTCTTTTGTCTAGTACATCGCTTTCTCTGTTATAAATATATATTGATACCAAATTTCATTAAAACCTGCCCATTAGTTTTTCAGAAATTTGACATAATGTGCAGATTCTCTTAATTTTGCACACAAGTGTATGCTATAATTCACAGCCAAAAAAAAAAAAAGTAACTGTTTTTGTTTGAATAGGTTCAAACTTCTTACTTTGAATTGTATTAGTGTAATAAGTGAAAGTATTGTATAATCAATCTTTGTAATTGGTACAATAGGCATACAGTAAGTTCTAAGTATATGTAATGTTTGTGGGTTGACAAAGTGCGTTAAAATGATTGCATTATCATTTGGAAGTATGAAAGTGAAAGTGCGCATAGCAGATGTTACTATTTGATTCTTCAGAGGCTGTGAAATATTTTCAGTCATGATATCTGTTAATGTTCTAAATAATATACATGTATGTAATAATGTACAGTTAAGGGGAAGATATTTATCATTATAATGGTACTCATGAATTGCACGTTGTGATGAGTTGTATATATTATGATAAAGATCTATATCTTTCTGTACCATCTTAAAAAAAAAAAGAAAAAGAAGTCTGTTCAAGTCAACTATGGAGGCCAATTAATAACAATAATAAGACAAATATATGCATCACTATTCTGACCCTAATAAATACCTTATGACTTGATGACAGCTTAAGTTACTAATATAAGTAACAATGTTCTAACTCAGGACATTATTACTTATATCCTAGATGTTGTGCCTGAAATTGTAACAAATTGGCTGCTTGAGCATTCTATTTGTGTGTGATGTAAATATGAGTCATCTTCACTAATTTTTAAATAAAAAGGGGAGAACCTTTTTATCTCTGGCGCGTGAAACTGTGTATCGGAAATTCTAAAGATATGCTCATTTTAAATTATTTTGTGATATTGCTGTCGAACTGAATTTTATGGTTTAAGTGTGAAGAACATGATATATAATAACACAATGATAAAAAAATCACCTTTAGACATAATTTAAAATCTGACACCTTTCAGACTTTTTTTTTTTTTTCCTAAAGTTTGTTAAAAATTTGATCCACAGCCTGAATGGTAGCTGTAACAATTGAAGTAATGAAGTAGTCTTTCTTAATCCTTACAAACCTGTATAACTATTTCTATTCAGTGAAGCATTTTTCTTGTCTAAAAAAGTGAGCTTTTGAATCTTTCTGATGCAATCTGTAGAAAAGTGAAAATTTAGCTGCTAACTGCATTTATTATCTGAAGCAAAATTATTACTATTTGTAGCTGGGTTTTTAATGTTAGATTTATGATCATTATTTAAATTTTGTGTCATGTGCATAATGTAAAATTAATGATTTTCTAGGGATCTATTATGCAGCAATAATGCAATACAGAATCTGTTGCAGTAGTACAGTAGAACCCTTACTCTAAAACAAAGACCTTAATTCCAGTTTCATTTTAAAACAAAAATTCCCATTCATTAGATAAGCTAATTTTCACTTTTTGCGATTATTTATAGAAATCTCATTTGAAACATTTCAAGATTATTTGATTACATTTTTTCCAAAAAAAGAGCGAGTTCAGTGTTCTTAATTTTAAATTTTGTTATTTAATAACAGATCAGAATTTTTGGAAAATTAATTGTAAAAATGCAGGTATAATATGTATGAATGTTGTAAAATTTGATGATTTTTCCAAAAAATTATTTACAGGAATTTGAAGTTACTCTTATAAAAAGAGGAGGTAGCTTGGGATTCACTATCTCAAAGAAGGAAATTTCCGGTGAAAATCCAACAGAGGGCATATATGTTAAAGCTTTGGTGAGAGAACCTGCTGTGTCAGATGGTCGAATTCAACCTGGAGATCAGATTTTAGAGGTGCTTTTTCAGAATTGTGTAAAATTATAAGTGTAAAATGTAAAACTAAATTTTAATTCGGGTCTTGAAAAGTATTGGGCTTTTTAATTGTAATTGCTCAAAATGGTGATTTCTTAATTTACTAAAGCTGGAAGAGTTGTTATTTTAGTTTTGCAAGGAAAATGCTAACCAGAACTAAAAGTTGTAGCTAATACTAGCAACATGTGACCCTCTATTTATTTTCTAAACTGTAATTTTAAGTTCCCTACCAGGATAATAAGATGGCCTATTTTATTTAAACAATATTGATATTTTTATAAATTTATATTAACATTTGCATTAGAAAATGGAGTAAAGAGACATACTTCTTTTCAAAGTTAAAATACTCTTTGAGTTGAATAAATCATGAGAAAAATATATTTGATTTAATTTTATTATTGTTACATGCATATGGGTTCATAATGGACTGAATGAATGCAGAACAGACAATAAGTTGATAAAATTTATTTTTCTAAAAGATATACTTTACAGTTCTGGAACTTTTCACAAAAGTACGTACACAATTCTTCTCGGTGTCATAAAACACAATCAGTAATTATACTCCAAACTACTAAGAACATAAAATGGTGCATCGCAAAGTGCATGTAAAATGTAAGCTCGCACGGCGATCTCTCAATACTCTGAACTAATAACTGAGAACTGATGCTCTCTCCAGTATTGTATAGTTTTCCTCTTGCCGCTGAAGAATTTCTAGTACGTTCCATTTCCCAAAATTACTGGAAGGCATATGAAGTTACATTTAAGGATCGGATATGGTTAGAGCCATTTACCTCAATGTTAAATAGTCTTATCCCTGTAATCTTATTTTTATGGCAAAGTGTCATATTTCTTTAGGCTTTTCATGTTACATTTTACGTGTTATTATAAGTATTATGTATCTAAACTCTTATAATAACTGTTTTCTGAGGTCTTTTTATGACTATTTTGCATTCAATCCTTATTAAATCCATTCTAAGAATGACTTTAGTAAAAATAATTAATTCCTCAGATGAATTTTTAATCCTCCATTTCACAACACCAGGTTTTTTTAATCATTGTCAATTTTAACACCTTTGTACCTGTAGCTCAGTTGTGTTAACTTTTCAACTTTGGGGAACATTTCCAAAATGACCAACAGTTTAGCAGCAATATGTAGATTGTACATCTATTTTTTTCAGTCATCAGAATAGTTATAATTATTGACATTAGTTAAGTTTGTCTATAGATTATTAAGTCAAAGCATTCAGCTGTGTTAGTGAGCTTCACATAACAGTCCATTCAGTTGATAAATCAATCATGTAAGGTTTTCAGGATTCTTTCCTTGATTATAGTTTGTCCTGCAACATCACAGCTAAATACAAAATTGCAGAAGAACTTCCATAAATTTGAAGGTTCACTTTGGTCAGTTTGATATTTATTGTAGAGGAAATCTGTTAAAAATTCATGTATTCTCTTAATGAACTGAATTTCTTTACCTCCAAGTAGTCAAAGTCCATCAGTGGCCGAATGGGTAAGATCGCTAAACACTCGTAATTTCGAGTTCGAATCCTAGAATATAGGCTGGTTGCATGGACATTTTTATGGTTTTCTATATGTGTAACATGAACACAAGACTGTTCTTTTGGAAAATTTTCACAGAAAGACTTTCCTCCTGATATGTTATCATTTAACCTTATTTAATCTGATATTCTGTATCTCGGTCTTCTTTCTAAAGTGGTGAATCCCCCCTCTTAACAGACTAAAAATATTCATAAATCATCCAAAGCATATCCTAAATGCATGTAGATATCCCAGCTGTAAGGTAATTTGCACTTTTATGGTTTTCCAGGTCGTTTAGTAATTCCCACAAACATTTTTTAATGTTGTGATTATTTAAAAATGTGCTTTGAAGGAAGTCATAATTTGTTTCAGAATTGCACCTTATTTCCAGTAACACCGTGTAAATCTAGTTGTTCAACTATTATTTTTGGTTTTGAATATATGTTCATTTTCTGAATGGATTAATGGGGGGGGGGAGATTTTGAAAATGTTGCTAAGCTTTTGCAGTTTTTTTCTTATTGCATCTGATAATCATAAAATTACCTATGCAAATTTCAAAATATATATGATACTTTCAAATTAATATCAGATATGTGCAATAAATAAACAATAAATTACAACTAAATAAAAATAAATTAATTAAATATATTAATTACAAAATGTTTCTAACTTTTAAAAAATATAATTGAAAATTAGTATATTGACTGTCTTCTTACCATTAGTTGTTTTCTGATGCTAAGTTAAAACTGAAAGTAGTCAGAATACGTACTCAAGTAGAAAATCTTTATATGTGCAATTAGTGATATTCTTTTAATTTCCTTTTTAGGTGAATGGGACTACCATATCTTCAATGTCTCATTCTGAAGCTATATCATTTTTAAGAAATACGCCGAGCACAGTTACTTTGAAACTCTACCGTGGTGAAACTATTGCAACAAGTGGAGGCTTAGAAGATTACCACATCTCAAAACCTTTACGTTGGGAAGCTCTAGAACTCTTAAATGATCGAGTTAAGCATAAAGATCATGAAGAATATAATACCTTGAAAAAGAAAATTAAAAAGAAGCTGGCAAATGTTTCTAATGCTCCTAGCAATTCCTCAACAGAAAGTGGAAGTACCAGTTCTTCTAGTGGTCAAGAGCATGTCATTGATGAAAGCTTAGAAACTAGTATTTCTGAAGATCTTGCTTTAGAAGGAATCGGACTTCAGCGTAACCAAAGGCCAAAATCATTAGATGTATTGAATTCATCAGATAGAAAACATTGTTCTGGTTTTACAGAGGAAGATGTATTCCATCGTCAGTCTAGTGTCATGTGTCCTAATGTTGAGCAGAAGGTTAAGAGTGAAAGTAGTCAGAATGAAAGTCCTACTAAGAAAGGTGGAAAAAATCTACTGAAATGGAGGGGTAGCACTTTGCCTGATTCTGAAGATTCAAATAGTCTAACTGGCCATGAAATATTTAATATTTCTTCTCAAAGTAGTTGCACAGCTGACACAAGCAATCCTGTTGAATTATCCTCTGATGATGAAAAACCTGTACCTTATCCTAGGACAACCAGCTATAAAAGTGAATGGGTAAGTTTTTTTTTTTAGTATTTGCCTGACATTTGATTTATTTAAACTTATTTTTCTTCATTTTTTGTGGCAAGGTTGTTCTTTTGTATCTTTTTAAAATAAATTTATCAAGTACTACATGTAAATTTTCTGCAGTTTTTTGATGGAAGAGACTTGTAAATCAGGTGAGCAGCATTTCGATACCGTTCTGTTATCAGGACTGGATCCAGAAATGGATGGATGTGTTCATATATGCATGTATCTATAAAAGTACGAATGTATGTGTGTGTATACATATGCACATACATACAGACGCACAAACATTCATACATTTCTGAATCTGGTCCTATTAACAGAACAGTAACAGCGTTTCTTAAAAATTTAATTCCTAATTATTTTTAAAGCATCTTAAATTAAGGGTAGAATATCAGATAATTAGAAATTGGTATAAATATTTTTTTCTCATTACTAAATAGCTTTTTTTTTTCCCCTTAAATCTGTTCCAGTAAAATATAAGGTGTTGCTTTAACCGTCGCCGTAAATTTTTCCCACTTTGCCTGTCTCGAATTTTAAATGAGAGGCTTAAATGTACAGACAAAGACCAAATACTTTTATTTAAGTTCCATGCATATAAGTTAGTAGCTATTATGACAAGATGAATTGACTGATTTTGTTATTAAGTGGAATACATGCTTGGTTATCTTTTATGATAGCTGGCTCATAGGGGGGCAAAAAGGTGAGACTGGATTTTGATAATTTTCGCTTTTGAAATAGCTTGTAAAACAAGAATCTGGCAGATCATGATATTGGCTTTAAAAATACCCTCAAAACTGAATTCAACTTAAATAGAATTTTTCATTATTTGGTGTGTGTGTGAAGTCAGATTAAATGTTTAAATAAATTGTGTAATTTTTGAAGCCGAGCAAAAGCTGTTGAAACAACTGAAACCACTCTGAAAATAAAGAAGTTATTGAAAATTTTCAAAATGTGATATTTAGGCTTAAATGGATACTAAATGTGTGCATTAGATGTATTGTGAACTCTTTGTGATGGGCTGAAGGACATTTCTTAAAAAGTTTTAAAACAATGTTAATTATTTAACTCCTTACTGCAGACATAAAATCATGAAAAAAATCCCCATTCAGAAATCGGGTTTTCAGTGTAATAAGTCAAAAAATATTTTTTCTCTCCTGTTGCTTAATATTTTTTAAATATTCTCCTTATAGGTTAATTCATTTGAAGTATGCTTGGACAGGGGTTGGCATGGACGACTGGGTTTCAGTCTTTTTGATCCACCACCAGTTGAAACTGATTCTCCGAGAAACTTGTTACCCATTTCTGCAGAAGTGAAAGCAGTTTATCCTGGCAGTTTAGCTGATAAAGATGGAAGAATAAAAGTTGGAGATCGTATAGTTGAAGTAAGTGCAGTTGTGCAATATATTTGCTTGATGTGGTAAGTTGTTGTAATGTTTTATTGATTTAAAAGCTGAAGTGAAACTTATTGCTTTGAGTTAAAAAATTGTATTTTAATAAAATGTAATTTTATTGAAGTGTTTTTTTTAGCTAAATTTTAAATTAGTAAAGCTCTGATGATATTGTTGCAATTGGCGATCTACCGAATTTTGTTACTTAGTTATTAGTTTTGTAAAGATAGCGCCACCTCTTTTTCCATTCATTTCATCACACAATTTGGTGTGCCATCAGTCAGTGAGACAGCTAATTAAAAATTCAGAACTATCTGTCAAATTTGCATTATCAGATTTATTATTATTTAATAATATTTTTTTTTAAGTTTCATAAAATATTTCTTTTGCTGTGTTTTATGTTATGTATAAGAAAGCTTTCAGTGCAAAATAATTTTTCTTTTTCTTTCTTTTCTTCTTTATTTTATTTTATTTATTTATTTTTTTTAATTAGATTAGCTGGTTTAAGTATTTCAATGAATTGCTTAATATTAATATAACTGAAAGTGAGCTCCTAAATGTTATGGATATAGATTATGTCGAGAATTGTGCACATATAATGAATGAAATAGACAAGACGTAAGACAAAATTCACTTGATTTTATACTGCTGTATTAAGTTGTTTCAAAACTTATTTACAAGCAATTTGTTGTAAGCAGAGTGTTGAAAGAAGAGAGATAAACACTGTTGCCACTTAAGATAAGTTATTTCACTTGCTTCTTATTTCAACTCTTTGTAATGGAAATGTGAAGTTTATTTGAGTAAATTGATAACAAAGATCCAAAGAGAGCATTTTAAAAGCTCTTCGCAAATTCAATGGAAAAATTGAATGTGAAAGAAACAATAAGCATAAACATTGCCTTTACAAACAAAAATGTCTGAAAAAGAGGTGGTGCTATCTATTATAAAACTAGTTAGCTAACTAACAAAATTCAGTAGATCACCAGTTGGGAAAATACCGTTCTGATTATTGGAATTGAAGATTAGGAAGGATTTAGATTTTCTTATTTAAAATATCACATTATTAATTTTAGCTAATTATAGGTTTATTTACTTCAGCAAATTGAGCAATAAAGGTGCACAAGCATATTGTATTTTTTAACTAATTCATTAATTTCAATTTCGTTGACTAAACCCATTTCTTCTCAGTATTATTTTGATGTCAGCGGAATTGAATTGAGTTTGCTGTTTGTACATCAGATCATGTCATTAGTTTCCAGGGCTTGAGAAACTTCTGAGTTGGAGAATAAGCATTTTCTAAATTTATAATCT
This sequence comes from Stegodyphus mimosarum, assembly GCA_000611955.2. Taxonomy (NCBI): domain Eukaryota; kingdom Metazoa; phylum Arthropoda; class Arachnida; order Araneae; family Eresidae; genus Stegodyphus; species Stegodyphus mimosarum. The sequence continues at coordinate 282,205 of KK121810.1, forward strand.
TCTTTCTTATCTTCACTTATATTTTGAATAGCTATACATATTTCATAATTTTTTGGTGGATGGAATGATTATAGATGAATGATGATTACAATAAGTCTTAGATTTAGTTATAAAATGCTAATGAGTTTTAAGTGAATAATTATAAGGATATCATATGAGTATTTCAAAATGATTTTCTTTCTTTGTCCCACATGTCTAACGGTTTCCAAGAGACCTTGGTGACATCTGTCAAACAAATTTCGATCTATTTAGTTTTAGCTTTGGAGGATTAAAACATTAGCTTCAAAAGGAAATTTAGTAATTTTCTGTGTTAGCATCTAGCTTGTTTTCTTAATATGTAAGGTCCTGTTTTTTTTTTTTTATTATTATTTTTTATTTTATTTTTATTTTATTATTGAGCAATTCTTTTTATTGAACAACCACTGAAAAAATAATGTATCTTTAATGCTATTTCATTAAAAATTATGCCATGATTTTTGCTGTGTGTCCTTAAAATATGAAAGAGGTGAATAAATTACAAATATGAGCAGAATGTTTTTAGTAATAATCCATGTCATGTTTGAAATTAAATTAAGATGATTCTTCAGTTTAATTTTTAGTAGTCTCATGATAGTTGTTAAATTAGGATTTGACTGTGTATAATAAAATAATTGCTGTTTTATGTCCTTCATATACATGTGTGTGATATTTGTATAAATGTGACTGAAAGCAATTTTTGCTTAAAGAGTATGTCTCTGCAATTTTCCTTTGTAGGTGAATAAAGAATGTTTGCTAAATAAATCTGCAACTGAAGTCATTGATATTTTACGCAAAACCAGAGGTGTTACTAAAATGATTTTTTGCAGGTGAGTTATTAAATTCAGAAATTTCTCTTGTCCAAAGCTCATTGTTATGTATTTTTAATTTAATGTTTGAAAAAGAAAAATTTATGTAAAAATTTTGTGATAAGTTGTTTTAGCCTCTTTAATGCAGAGGTATTTTAGCCCAAAGGAGCAATTTGCCCAGAAAGGGCTATTAATTTCGTTTTGGCATTTTGCGCCAGTTTACTATAAGTATTGGTTTACTTTTCAAATTGTTGCGACCAAATCTTATCATTATTTTTAAAGAAATTAAATAGCGAAGAATCTGTATTAATGTATGTATGTTTCTGACACTGTGAAAACACAACAGTACCTAGAAACATAAAATTTTGAATAACGTAGTCCTCCATTCATTGAACTTAAATGTGCTGAGCTAGTCTGTGGATTACTATCAGTGAATTATGCATTTATGAAAGCTCATTTGTTCTGTGAAGGAAAGTCAGCATTTTTCTGCACTCTTGTCTCTTACTTCTCATGTTTACCCAGAAATATTGAACGGTATGTCATTTTTCTACATAATCTTCTTTTTTTATGATGCTGTTGGCTTCATAAGCTTGTGTATTATGCCCAAGAAAACTTCTGATTAGTCATAGCAACTATTTATGCATCGCTTCCCATGCTTCTTCTTCTTCTTTTTTTTTTTCTTTTTCATTCTTCTTTGTCTATAGTAAGTCAGTAATATTGTAAAGTATCTTCAAGCACTGCAAAGAAATGATAGTGAAGGAAAGGCAAATTTAGTGCTTTAATAAGATGTTCCAGCCTCTTAAGAAATAAATGGTTAATTGTTTTAACAGTTGTTTAAGTTTAATGCTTTGTGTTAAGCTCTTTTCGCACCCATTTTTTACAGAATTCAAGTGATGATTTGGTAAGCAATCTTATTGTATATGATGGAACATGACAGACCTTGTTTTCATTCTTTGTGCGTCATGCCTGTTTGGCAGAATTCAACTAACTAGAATTTTCAGTAAAGGGACAACTAAAGATTTTGCACTCCCTTCTGTTTGCCAAGAATGGAAAACATTTTATTCTACAATTTTGTAATATCAATTTGGCATCCCCTGTTTGATGCAGCCAGGGACAAATGGTCCATCTTGGCCACCCTAGCTATGCTGCTGCTGTTTGGTCACTTTTAAAGTGCTCTATCCACTGGTACACACTTCCACATGATAGAACAGTGTCTGATCCTGAAATGCCTTCTGACCAGAGAAACAGAATCTCTACTCCATGTTCCTCCATGGTGCATGCTGATAGGGAAGAGCCATGTTTGTATGGTTATAGCAGCAAGGGAAATTATCTGATCAAAATCATACTTTAATCACATAGTCGCAATTATGTCAACTTTTTATTATGTATGAATCAAAAGCATAACAGGCGTATGGTACTTTGTGATGCAAGTGTGGATCATCTTTAATTTACTCTTGTAAATTGTATTTAAATTATCTATTTGTCCATAGGGAAGTAAGAAAGCATATTTTCTGAACTGAATAAGTGGTTCTAGAAACGTGCTGTTTCCAAATTATGAAAATTGCTTTTCGTTTTTTTGCATGCATTCCAAAACCTCTCATGGACATTATTCACTGCCTTCTGATCATGCTAATAAAAATTCTTATGACTTTTTTTTTTCGATCCAATTTCTTAGTTCTAGAAGTGTGCATACCATGTAGATAAGGTGGGCGAGAGGCATGCCTGTATCTAAAGGTGAGGTGCCTTGACTGCAGTAGCCACACTTTTCCTTCTGACACTCCTATCTTATCAAAATAAGATATCTTTGTTTATGGAAAGCTTAGGAAGAAAGAAGTCTGAATTATTTTTATGTAATGCTCACTGTGCAAGCATTTCTTTGTTCGTCTTTGAGAGAAGAAAGAATCTAATAATTCCAAAGGATGCTGTTATATACTATGCTTTAATTTACAGGTTTCAAAGTAGCTTTTCCTTAAGTTACATGGGTTTTGTCATACCATCATCACAAGTTTTACCTTAGGGTGTAGAAATCCTGGTATATGTAGAATCTTGCAATGAATGATTTCAGTGCTGATTATTCAGAAGTTACTTATGTTTATAATTTCCATCAACTTTTTACTGAAAAGCAGTCGTCTTAATTGATCTTCTTTTTTGAATTCCTGGAAGAATTCAAGTTTGTAAAGATACATCTTGATTTAAAACATATCCAATGCTAATTAGAAAGAACCCAAGTGACTTAAAATGCTTTAGCACTGACCCTGTGGTCTTCATTCTGTAGATAACTTCATAATTGCAGTATTCTGTGATATGTATGTTTGAAATTCCCCCCCCCCATATCTTTCTTGCCTCTTCAAATGTTTTTATGTGTATTTCAGTCACATTCGCTGAAGACTTCTCAAATATTTTTTTTTACAAAATTCATATCAAGTACTGTAAAAATAATTTTATTTTTTAGAAAATGTTTTCATAATGGTATGCTCGGTTACTAGTCTGTAATTGCTACAGTTTCCCCCTTCCCTTAGTTCTTTAGGTTTTTTTTTTTCCTTTCTTCTTTCTTTCTTTCCACTTAAGCAGTATTGTAAGAAAACAATGTTGTAAATCAATATGATTCACTTGCTGGCTATTGAAATAACTGGAGAAAGGTTCATTTCTGCATAATTTGCATTAAGTTTTTTATTCATGTATATAAATAAATTATTTGCATTGGGCTTTGATTTTGATAAATTTTAAGCATGTTTTTTAATATTTCTAGTATTTAGTTTATAAGTTTTTCTCTGTTTTACATTTGTTTTTAATATTTCAGATTGGAAAAAAGGTCCTGAAGTATCTATATACCTGAATTTTCTAGTCATAAACTATTATTAGTCAGATCTGAGCCATAACTAAGTTTATGCCATATGTAATTCACCACGGCTGTACCAGATAAATGATATTCATTTAATAGAAATTTTAGAATCTCATTCATACTTGTATATTTTGAATCATGTTCACTTTTGTAAATTTTGACCTTTAAAAATCACCTTCATGCTTGTGAATTAAATCTTTTACAAAAATCTGCCTTAAATTATTTATACAAAGAGCAAATATATCTTTATAGTTACAGTTTTCTTATTACTGCACTTTTCAAACTCATGTTTGAATTAATTGCATATATTTTCACGAATAAAGCCTGGTATTCTTTTTGCACTATTTTACTCTGGCCATATAAGCATTTCTTATTTATATATTGCCTGAGGATTATAAGAATAAAAATGCATCGAGGATACTTAGTGCATATAACAATTTCATTTCTGTATTTAGATTCAGTTTTTATTGAAGTCAAATATTTACAATTGCATTTGCATCTACTATGCTCATTTTCTTTCTTTGAACATATCAGTTAGACATTAGTTTATAAATAATTGTTATGTATGACCAGACCAAAAAGTGCATTTTAAAGTAGAAAATATTTATATGTATCTGTCTTTGTGTTTGTAATGATATTTTTATGAAAGTTTCATAAGTTAAATGTGTATATAAAGGAGAGGAAATTTGTAAGTGTGAATTAATATACATATCTGACTGGAGTAATAATACATTTTTCACATTTGAAATAATTCTTGCAAAAATTTGTGTGAAGTCTTTTACATGTTTGTTGCTTTGTATCTTAAATTTTTTTATCATATTTTTAATGCACTTAGAAATTTTTACTAGCATAGTAGTTAACTTTTTCCCACAGTTTTATTCTATCCCAAACTGTATGTGTAGTATTTGCAAAGTCATTTCTTATTCCAACTTGTTTATTTGGCAAATAAAATTTATTAGTGTATCAGTTTAGAAATCAGATATGGATATTATAATGCATGAAAATGAGTTTTATCATAAAATTTATCAGTATTTTTCTGTAAATCTCGTAAATATATTTTAGACATCACTTTGTAAAATTTCCCCAAAACTTTATTTAAATATGGATTTATATTTTATTGAAATATAGATTTGTTTACATTCATAGAACACACATGAATTCTATTTTTGATGTGGTTGTGTTATTAACTGTGTAATTGTAGATGTATCTTTGTGTATTTTGATGTGTAAAGGATTTTAATGCATTATAATTAAGAAAATAAAATCACTTTTTTGTGAGATGTATTAATTTTCTTAAACTTTTATTACATTAGAGGTGTCATAGTTCTTGATCGTCACTTTCTTATGCACATATTACTTTTCAAATAATAGGATGTTGCCACAGATTGTTACCACCATGAATTACGTTTAAGGAAATAATATAGCAATTACAAAAGAAGTACAGCAGCACAAATAAAAGGATGTTATTGCCATATATTTTTAAGTAATAAAAAAGTATGACAATACTTTACACTCTGTCTGGAATTTTAAAGGTATGCTATACTTAAATATTTTGTGATTTTGCTGTTGAATTTTATGTGGCATAAGTGCGAAGAAAGTGATGTTTAATAAATAAAGTTAGAAAGATTTAAAAAAAAATAATGCAAATCATTTTACTAAGAAAACTGAACATTGATATAATGAACCAAGAAAAGACTGAAAAAATTAATAGCAACGCATAACAGTATTGAGAATTCTAATGCTATGCTGCTTTTAATTTTTTTTGATTTTATTACTGAAATTTATGTGGCATAAGTGCGAAGAAAATGATATTTAATGATAAAGTTAAAAAGACAAAAAACAACTGTGTTAGCAGGAGTGAGTCTAAGAAAAAAGTGGTAAATTGTAACCTCATTGAGAGCATGAAAAACCTTAACAAACCCTTGCGTGCAATGTTAACATCTGAATCCTTTCAGGTATTCTTTTCTTTCCTTTTTTATCTTCCCATCCTCCCAATGTTTTTATTTACATGAAGAAAAATCATCAGAATTTCATGCACATAATTTTTATTTTTCCAAAATATCAGAATTTTTAGAATATCTATATAAGCAGCTCTACTTATGGAGTTCTTCTGAGCTTCAACTACAAGAACCACATAAAAATAAATTTTTAAAATTATTAAAGGTCAAAATTAATGATGCCTTTTAAAAGTATACACAGATAAATAATCTATCTTAAATTCTAATGAAAAAAGGATTCTTAGAAAGTTTGTTTGATTTTGTTTGTATTTATTACTTAAATATGACTTTAATACTTAAACCTGAAATTAAGGCACTTTTTTTTGTGATTGTTGCCATGAATATTGTATAACATTGATTTTATAGAACATGAAATAATAATAAATCTTTATTTATTTGTAATTTGGGTAAATCTTGGGGAAATTGTGGCTTTGAAAAATCTTTCATATACTTGCTTTAGATCTTATATATTTGTTGATGAAAAGTCGGACCTAGGTCCATAATATCATACCAACTTCTCATATACATCCATACGTATATTGCTTGTCTTACCAACGAATTTAGAATACAGCAAAATATTTGTGATGTAATAGCAATTTAATGTTATAATAAGCAGTTAAAAATACAAGTAGCATTTTCAGCTTTCATTAAATTATTTGGTCACTTCTTTAAGTTGACTTTAATATGCTCATTTATGTACCTCTAATATTACTTAAATCTTGTTCTAATATGAATTTTCGTGGTAAAAAAGTTTCTGATTTTTAATATTTCAGATCTTTTAAATATTCTTGATAACAAATTATCTTTAAGTAATTATTATGTAGATATAAATATAATTTTGTTGATATTTGTTGAACTTTCCAAGATTTAATATTTATCTGTAAAGCTTAAATGAATAATTTCTTTATTTTTAAATCCAAATTATTTCAAGTGATCTCTTCAGTGGAGAAACACAAAATGCAGTGAGGTGGGATAATATAAAATTTCTTCAAATTTAGATTTTAAAGTGAACTTAAAATTTCATAAATTCTCAGTACAATTGTATTAAGTGACTGAAAAAAATAAATTCATTTAATAGTTAAAATTTTGGAAACAATGTAATTAGAACAACTAACTATAAAACTTTTGAAAACAATTATATTATTTTTTTCCGTTTTCTTTCTAGCTCTTTCCTGTTATATATTATGAATTTTTAAAATGGTGATAAGCATGTTTGAAGTATGACTAAATTCATCAATATGGTGTGCATTTTCTGTCAGAATGTATCTTTTGTCTGACACTTTTTGTTGCATATTTTTTGGCATCATGGTAGAGTATTGGTACTTCTGTTGCACAGCCACCTTGGTAAATATCGCCAAATTTGTAGAATATTTCTCCAGACAATTATATGATAACAAATCTTCAATATTAAAAAACAATATAGTCATTTTCATATACATTCTATTTGGTATAGTCAATGTTCCAATGATTTTTATAGATGAATTTTGGTATTTTTTTGTGTTAAACTCAATTTTGGCTTTTTTTTTTTTTTTTTTTTTTTTAAAATCCGTTTGGAATCTGTTTTTTGCCAGTGTCGCAGAATTTTTAGAACAAAAGAAACAAATATCCACTTGTGATGTTGCAAATCAATATTTTAATTTTGTCCTAAATAAAAATTTGCATCTTAATTATCAAATAATAAGTTTCATACTTTAGAATTCACCAACATCAGAAAAATGTAATTGCTGTCAAGTTATGTTTGAAATGGGTTCTGAAGTTTTACGAAATATGTATGTGAGACTAAGATTGTTTTCCTGAACATATATATTGTGAATAAATACAGTCTTTACATAAGTTGTGCTATTTTATTAATCCGGATCTAACATGTGAGTAGGTTTATTGATTGATTAATGAAATAATTACCTAATTAGAATGTGTATGCAATACATTTTCCAATTATAAGTTGTCATACTTTTTTTTTCTTTAAAAAATTGCCTATCTGCACAAGGCAGGTTGTGCTAATATATAAGTACCCATTTGGTTTTCGAAATATATTCTTGGGGGAGGGGAACAAAAGTTGTTTCCCACAAACCATGATTAATATATTTTTCTTTCATATTTTTGTCAAACGTTTCAAGTAAACTGTTATTCAGTACTGATTTTCTTGCCAGATACTTCGATGTGAAAGGAATTTAAAGATTTTCTAGTTGGATTTTCCAGATATCAGACCTTCCAATAGTCCATTGTATATAACTGTGATCTTGCAGTTTTTAATTCATATGCTGTTTTTGACAGTTTTGATTAGTAAAATTTTACTGAATCATTAATTTTTTATAGCACAATCTGATTTAATGCTTAAAACCCTTTTTTGAGTATTTTTTATTAAATCGGTTTTAAATCTAGTATGCATTATATTGTATAAAATAAGAACACATTTTTAGTGTGTCTTGTATTTTTGCAACATTCCATGATACTTTTGTAAAATACAAATAAAATCAGTGTTTTCCAGTTATTATAGTTTAATTTTAACCAAAATAAATTATATGAAATTGGAAAATAGTATTGTATTACATTTGTGAGGTATTTTACCTTTTTGTTTGAAAAATTTGTTGCTGATCTGAAACCTGTCCTTTCAGTTTGAGTATCTAGTATTTATTTTTGCATTAGCATTTCTGCACATTCCATTGTTAATTGTATTTTATGTTTTATGTGTTCATAAATGTCATATCCCAAATTATATAGAAATCATTGTTGTGATTTAAGAAATGATGAATGTTATTTCTGATATGACACTTGTGCCTTTTTAATAAAATTCCACATTGTTCATCATTGTGCTTAATTGGCTTGATAATTTTATCTAAATAATTTTTCTAAAACTGTCTTTTTTAAACTTTCTGCACAGCTTAAAATTGGAAGCAATTTTCCCGTTTGTTGAAAAATATAAAATAACTTGTTTTATAGTATGAATGAAGTATTTTTCCTTCTGACTAAGCTTATTAGCATTGGAAGCTTGGTGTGAATTAACCATTATTAAATAGTGTAATAATGGCCGGTTCACATCAAGTAAACTGATGTGAATAATCTGACGAACATTCTTGAGCTTTTAGTGACCATAATATGTAAGAATATTCTAAAAGATACTTTTGAATTCTGCTAGTGGACCTTTTCTATTGATATAGAATCTAAAAGGTTGGGTTGTAGTTTGTTTTGTAAAGAAGGAAGGAAATTTTGTTAATTTTGCAGAATAGAATAGAAATGTTTGGTTATGTTAACCTAGTTGTTAATTTGAGGATTTTTTAAACAAAATATGTTTTTTAAAAAACAAATACAAAAATGTTGACCATTAGAGGCATCTGTGTAACAATTCTTATATCTTTCTAGAATAGCAATATCTTTCAGAAATTAATGCAAATGCAGAGTTTTTAAATGTGTTCCATTTAAATAGTAGAACAAAATAAATCATATGAAAAGAGGACATGACTTCTGTCTAAATCAAAGGTTTATAAAGAGTTTGGTATTTTTGGTTCTTGTATTCCTTTATAATTAATATATATTTGAATGATAGTGATTTCTTGAAGGAAAAGTGCATAATCCTTAGAGTTAAATAATTTAAAACGATCCACCCTTTCCATGCAGAAGGGAACTTTTGATGAAAATCAACTGGATTTGCTTTAATGGTACTAAACTGAAATCAGCAATCTGAAAGATTCTCTGATCCTTTGGCAGTGCTCTGAATCTGAAGTATTTAAGACAAATGCTGATGGCTGTAGAAGTTGTGTTGTAAGATGAAATTTTCTGTTTTAATGTTTTTCGCATTTCTGTTAAGAGTTCTCTTTGATGAGCTATTCAGTTTTAGTTTTCTAGATATCTTTTAACTTACTTCAAAAGAGGGATTAAGCATTCTTAAAAATCTAATTGTCTCCTATTTTGCAAATTCTTAATGCAGTATTTATCAGCATCATGGTCTTTAGACATATGATCAGCCAAGGCTTCTTATTCTTTGAACAGTTTTCCTTTTTTCTTCGGTTAGAGATCTTCATTATTAGGTCATCGGCATGTCCCCAAACATTCCGCAACATAAGGTTGAATTTAATTTTAATAGTGCTACAGTTTCAATATCATTTGAAGTGATTTCCTCCATTTGCTCCTTATGAACCATGAAAATAATTACTTACAGCACAGTTAAGCAAAATTGTATATTACTCTAAATTTACCTACCTGCATTACTATATATTCAAATACCTGAATGTTATTTCATACTCATTACTAATACACACATTGTTAATAATGAGTGGTTTTTAACTGAAGTATCCTTTTTATTAGGTGTTGATCTATTAAGTTAAACTATTTTTAGGCAAAAGAAAAATTAATGTTATTTTTGATTTATTTTATATAAAATATAAACACTAAAATTTCCATCTTTAGCATTTTATTTTCTTTTATAAATGAAATAATATAATTATTCCCAATTTTTTTTTCAGCTGTGAAAATGCTAAAACCTGAATTCACAGTAGGTATTTGTTGCATGATTGTGGAACTTGCTATAATATATCTTGGCTTCACTCTCAGTATTAAACTTTCATAAATTCATAATATAATTTAGACTGTTCTTCAAAATTAAAACCCTGCTCATTGAAATACCTGCTGATTGATTTTTCAGTTTTCAATCAGTGTCCAGTGATGTAATTACTATGCAAATTAATTGCAAGTGAACGTAAAATTGGATTTCTATACATGGATTAATGCATGAAATATACAAATAAGAGATTTACAAAGTGCTCCACAATTGACTTATTGGAATTAGGTGTGTTGTTAATTAATGTGGTTTCAGAGAATGCTCATTGTTTATTAATTATCACATAAATGCATCATCTAAGTGAATGATAAAAGTGGCAATTAGTTGGTAGTCTCAAGGAGGGACAAATACAAATGGAGCCTCAATATCTAAATATCTTTCATTGTCATATCAGGAACTTTGAACTGCTTTTAAGCAGCAAATGAGGTAGTAGACAGCCTAATTAAGATGGTCAAGAGCAACAACTGCATCTGAAAAGTATTTTGTCATTGACAGCTTGTAGAAATTATGAAACAACTGGAGGAAAATTGGTTTTAGATGATGTTGCCACAGAATTCGAATCAGCCTTTCTGTTGTTGCATGGGATTGGATTCTGTGTGAGAAAAATTTATTTATATCCCACTCACTTCATCTTCCAAAGAGGCGTGTTTTCATCATGTCTAAAGAAACCAAATCAAATGAGTCATGTACTGTTTACTAATGAGTCCAGATATAGCCTGATTTGTGAATCTTAAGGAGAGAGGAACATGCACCTTGAGGTCAGTGCCAGATTTCTGCCTAGGCCTACAAGGCCCCGGTGGCAGAATCTTTACATAAGCTCAAAAGCCTGGCTTGCATTATCATGAAGCTTTATCGAAAATAATAATATAATAAATATTTTTACTACATTTTCCAAAACAGGATGCTCATAGTATAACCCTGTGCTCAACAAAGCTAGAATTAGGCCTCTTCGTTTCCCCACTGTCGTGTAAGCCCTGTTCTGTACCAACTGTCAAGCTTCAAACATTATGCAGAAAGCAAATTTCGTTCCGCTGCACAATGTACGCCTATGTGAGATCTGCTTACTTAGGACTGTAATTTTTTAGCCTCCCCCTCCACATGAGTTTACGCTCTAGTCTTCTTGTGTCGATGGTTGAGATAACGTCGTTCATTCATGTCATCATTCGTTTTTTTGCACAGAAAAAAGTTCGTCGTATGATTATATGAATTTTATAGAATAACGTAACTATAGTAACATAGACTGTATTATTCTGAATTCTGATGTTTATTAAAGTCAATTGAAATTATATTTTCTGTACTAGTGTATTTAATTTGCTAAATTTCTAAAATAGCTTTGAGATGGTGGGGGGCCCAAATGTCAAGTGCCTAGGGGCCCTGTGTCTCTAAGTCTGGGCCTGCTTGCAGTCTTTTGTTAATAAAATACTCCATTTGAACGGAAACACTTTCATGGTTTGGGGTGAAATGACTGCTTTGAGCTACGTAGCTTTGATGAACGTTCTAAATCTTGCCATAGATATGTGGGCATGGTCATAACACATCATTTGAGGCTCTTTAGGGGTATTGTTTGCCCATATGTTTTGCTAAAAGATGACAATGCTCTACAACATTGAACATCTTTGATGTTGGAGGTGCTTGGAAACATATATCACTTGAATGGATTGGCCATCTTACTGACCTACTTGAACCCGATTGAAAGTGTGTAGGATGTTTTAAGCTGCCAAATTCGGCTCTTGAAATGCTGCATTTATGTCAGAAGGTGGCTATTATGTTAAAGAAGGCTTTGTTGCAAAACAGGAAAGATATTTTTTCTGTTAGTTTTGAATTTTTTTTATTTGATTTTAAAGTCAATATTTTGAGTTAAATCAACTGAATAACATAGTACTAACTTATGTTAAATAATGCTTTTGTACAAATTTTTGAATCACTTTGTGATAAACATTTCAAGTTTTATTTCTCTCAATATCCTTCCATTTTGATGAGCAGTGTAGATGTTGCTTTTTCACTAATGGGCAACAAATGCTACTTGATACCATAAAATGAGCATGGGGAAAGTTATTGCCTGATTGTGTCCAAAGAAATGGTTTGTAAGGACTTGAAAGCGAAACTGACGTTGTAAATACTGTTGTTTCTTTGGGTAAAACCATATAGTTGCGTGCATACGGGTTCGTAATAGATTGAATGGACATAGAACCTCTTATAGGTTGATGAAATTTATTTTACCAAAAGAAACACTTTACAATTCTGAAACTTTCCACAAAAATACTTGTACATCTCTTCTCAGTATCGTGAAACACAATCGGTAGTTACCCTTCAAACTACTAAGAATGTTAAATCCAATGCAGTGCAAAGCGCATCTAATAAGCTAAGCTCTCACGGATATCTCAATACTCTTACTAACAACAACTACTGAGAACCTGATGCTCCTCCCGGTCTTATATAGTTTTCTGCCGGCCACCAAGAAATCTATAATATCTTCCACTTCTCGAAATTACTTAAAAGGCATATGAGGCCTGGATACGGTTGCAGTTACATATAGGATCAATTACTGTACCCAGTACAGTTATATAGGGATCGGACCAATATGTTCCCAAGTTTGGTGACTTTTGGCTATTTGGTGACAAAAATTAGTTGCCAAAACCGTCGCCACCTTAGCAATATCTCTCCAATTTAGCGAGATAGCCATTTACTCAATGTTAAATAAGGTTGCCCGTGTATTCTTGTTTTTCCGGCAGCGCATCTTCTCTTTCAAGCATTTTATGTTACATTACCCAAAAAATCCTACAATTTCACTAAAATTATTTACAAATGTATAAAATCCGTAAAAATACATTTGGAAGTTAGTAAAGCATATATAGTGTAGTTTGTGGAAAAACTTAAGGATGAGGTGAAGAGAAAAGAAAGGCAAATGTCTTTAATGTTTGTAACATACGGGAAAGCAAAGAGAATGAAGGAAACAATTAAAAAAGTGACAAATAAATCTGGCAGCACTGGAGCGAATCGAAAACTCGTGCGTCCAAAATCGAGCCATTGTTCCTAAAGCCATCAGTATCTTCATTGCCAATATCATTTATCATTTTAGAAAGATATTAAACATATAAATGATAGACTATCCACATTTATTTATTTTAACTTTAGAAAGGTTAAATCTCCTTTTCGAAAGAAACTGAAGCAGTCGTCGATAGCAAAATCAAAATATAAACTAGTTACTATAATTTTATATATTTTCTATTTTAGAGTTTTTTAATATGAAGGGTGCAGTATCAGAGATTTTATAGGAAAAAAACTAACGATTTCTCTATAAATGCTTACTGTTTTTATTTATTTATTCCTCTCTAAATTCTAAATCTGGGAACGAGTTAAGGTCGTAAGTCAAGATACCACTGTATTTACAACCGTGCTCTGGGAGGATGACGAGCATTTCAAACACGAAATTTAGCAGAAAAAATCGTAATATTTCCATAAATAAATTTTTATGCCAGAATCTCTTCAATAATATTGTCCACGTAACCAGTAAGGAATTTTCTCATAAAATGGTAAAAAAAAATCACTTTAATGTACTGCAAAATTAGTTGTAATTTTTAGATTTTCTGATGTTTTCGTTTCTGGTTTCTTAACTTTCAGATAATACTTTTAGTGCAATGCCAATTTTAATCGTTACGATCTATCAATGGAAACTTCCTAAAGACAGATTGTTTTTCGCAGTTCATTATTTTTCCATACAACCTACTCGGGTGACTTGTTTCCAGTACAAGTCACCCGAGTAGGATCTCATTGATCCCAGTAAGATCTCATTGTTTCTGAAAAATCGGAGTGGTAAACTGGAGATGACCTTGAAAACTGGCTTTTCGACTGATTCAACTCTTTTTTTTAATCTTAAATCCTTTATCGTTTTTAGTTAAACCAAATGTGGATAATCGGAGTTTGAATGCTATCGTTTTAAAAATGCCCAAACCAGAAAAGATATCTCAGTTTTTAAAGTCATGCAGACACGAAGGTAGTAAATAGAAAAATAAGGAATCCTGCGTAGATCTTGTTCTACCATTGAAAAAAAAAAGATTGCGGCAGTAATTAATCAGCCATTTAAAAGAGAGTTCATGTCAATATAACAGGAAAAGAAGCGAGAATGTTACGGTAAGCTCTTGACTTTTAGTCGTCGAGCGAAATCTCCGTGGCTCCTAAATTTTCCTACCCAATGTCGCCGAATTCTAAAAATTTTGCCGGCCGGTGCGGCTGCACTAATTGCACCAGCTTTGCTACCGACCTTGAGTGCATGCGTCCTTGGGAAGTCGACAGAGTGCAACACGAAAAGATTAGCAGCTGAGCTATATTTATGAGCAGTGTCTTAGCCATCTCTAAATGCGACAAGTTTTGCACTTTGCTTTGTAATGTTATCATGCGTATTTATTTTCAATTATTATTCAAATAATACTTATTAAAATCTGTATATTATTATGCTGTTAATGAATTATCTTTTTCTCGATTTTATTTTCAGAGAGTTCATGTAAATCTCGATTTGATGGCGAAAAATGAACAGTGATTGTTCTAGCAGATACTTTTCCTCGGTATATGTCACTAGTAGTTTAATAAATGCAAGCTTTCCGAATGACAAAATTTTCTAATTCGGCAGAATATTTGTGGTTTGGTTTTCGCATTCACTTAATAAATTTAAAATGTAAGTAGCGCCATCTACTGCTGATTGGATTAGCTATTACAAGTTTTAAATTTATGGGAGAAAATATTTATGGTGCCATTTATTTTTCATTGCAATTTGAATTTGTTTATTAATGAAAGATATAATGCTTATTTCATAGTGTCTTAGCGACAGAATTGGAAAATGTCGCAAATTTGTCTTTTTAAGCCTTTATCTTCATTTTTTTCCCTCTCAAAAATTATTTTTTAAGGAAAACTGGTAATTTAATTCATAGAAAAAGCAATGTGGTTTAAAACTGAAAAGCAAACGTGATTTTTTTTTATCTCAGTTTGTTCCAAATACTTTTAACTCTTGATGTAAATCATGTATTTTTATTACCCAATAATTTACTCCTACTGGAAAACTCCAAAAATATTTTATTAAGATATATTTCCTTTTGCTGCCAAGAATTATAGAAAGGCTATTTGCATGGTGAACGATTGTGTAAACAAGTTTTTCAGAAAGGCTGTATTTGAAAGGAAGTAGTCATATGATTTTGCACTTAAATTGGGTGATATTCTTCCGTCTGCCCCTACAGTATTATTATGCAGAACGATATAGACTTCTTTATCTGTTTTTAGTGATATTTAGATCAAATTTGATGCAAAAATTTAGACACCAAAATTTTTTTTATCAAATTTCGATTCTTGTTTTTTGTATTAAGTACTTTTTTCTTTCTTTTTATTAGAAGTTTCATTTGTCGTTATGCAAAATAATCAAAACATTTTTAAGATTTAAAAACCGATTAATTTCTTGCTATTACTAGAGGTACTCCTTCTGTTAATGATAAAACTTTGCAAAAATTTTCTTCTTTCGATTGAAAAAAAAAAATCTCCCATTAAAAGCAATAGCTCTGCGTTTTGGCATTTTGCGTCGATTCGCTGTAAATGTCCGTATCACTTTTCAAACTGTTGCCACCAAATATTATCGCCCTGTGTTACATTTAAAGAAATAAAATAATGAAGAATCTGCCTAAATGTATGTATATTTTTCGCATTGTGATAAAACAACGGTACCTAGAGCCATCAAATTTTGAATAACGTAATAATTTTCCTCCGAATATGGGGATCTGGGGGGCCCAGATATGGAATTTGGAATTTGTTTTATGATCTATTTTATATTATGTAACACTTTAACGAATTCTTGATTAAGAAACTGAACGATTTCAAAGCAAGCAACGGCAACACTGCATGAAAAAAAAAGACATTTTAAAATTATTTTGCGATATTGCTGTTGAATTGAATTTTATGCTTTAAGTACGAAGAACATGATATTTAATAAATAAAGGTAACCCAGAAAACGTTAGATTTAACAAACACAAAAAATGCCCCTTCGGGCGTAATGTAAATCTGAAAGCTTTCAGGGTTTTTTTTAAAAAAAATTTTTGGTCCAAAGGGGCCTTGTCCCGAAGGACTATTGTTTTCGTTTTGGCATTTTGCGTTGATTCACTATAAATATCCGATTCACTTTTCAAATTGTGTCTACCAAACATTATCGCCCTGTATTATATTTAAAGAAATTAAATAATAAGAATCTGCATAAATGTACGTGTGTTGTACCTAGAGCTATCCAATTTTGAAAAACGTATGTTTCCACCCGAATAGGGCATCTGGAAGCCCAAATTTGGAATTTGTTTTATTATCTATTTCATATTTAGTAAAACTTTAACGAATTTTTGATTAACAAACTCAACGATTTAAAAGCGAGCAATGACAACACTCTACGGGGAAGGAAAAAATAAAAAACCTGTTTATGTCCAGCGCGCGGAATTATGTATCGAAAATTCTAAAGATATGCTCATTTTAAAATTATTTTGTGATATTACTGTTGAACTGAATTTTATGGTTCAAGTACGAAGAACATTTTTAATAAATAAAGGCAACACACAAAACGTTAAAAAAAACGCCTCTTTAGGGGTAATTTAAAATCTGAAACATTTCAGAATTTTTTTTTTAAAATTATTATTATGAAAATGCATAAAACATTGTGCAAAAACTAAATCTTTTCAGTCAAGAAAATTAAAATTCAATTCAAAAAGAATTTCAGTTTCTGCATTGCTTTTTTGAACGTAAAATGGTGTAAGTAGAAACATGCTAGAGGCTTGCAGTTTATATTTTACTAAAGAATTTCTTCATAAGCATTATATTTTATTCTGGATGCAAACGACTGCGATTAGAAGAAACTTAAAAATAACACTTGTTGCAAAATGTTAGAAAATCCAGATGAAAAGATTTTTTTTAAGTGATTAAATATTACTCTACTGAGAAAACACTTTTAACAATGCGGAAGATCTCATGCATTGTAGATTGGCAACAATACCTATTTATGGTAGATATTGTTGCGTTATCTCAAACTAATAGCAGTAAATAAATACCTGGAAGTGTGTTTTTCTTCATGATGTTTCATAAATCATCCATGATTAGTAATTACTGGCTCTTTAGCTCCCATTTTTTTTTCCTTAATAAAATTATCAAAAGGTTTCTTATGAATCAGATTTCTTGCACCCTTTTGCATTCATCAAAATATAACTTATTTCATGATTTTAATTTCAATCCAGTTTGAATATTTAAAAAAGAAAATTCCACAGTTCCCCCGCCATCTTTATTTTGTACAATACTCGGCACTATTTTTTCTTCATTATTGTTGTTCATTTATTTTGTTTCGTTTGTTTAATTAACACATTTTTGGCCATATGCCATAGGGTATTTTTGCTTGTTGAAGGACTGGAAGCAAATTTAGTTCGAAATACATTGAATTTTTTACAAGGTAAGTATCTGTTTAAAGGCCAAGCCGCTGAACACTGGTAGTTTGGTCCGGGGCTCGAGTTCCCGCTAACGGGCTGGCTGCAGGGGCGTTTTTGCGGTTTTCCGCGTGTGTAACGCGAGCACCAGCCAGTACCTCTTAAAACGTCCTCCGCGGTGCATTACTCCCTTTCCGTGTAGTGCCTAATGGCAGAGCACGTAATAAATTTAATATATATATATATATATATATATATATATGTAATAAAATAAAGAATATTTAAAAGATTGAATTAGCAACGTAAATTTCCCTTTTGAATTCTAAAAATAGTAATCTCACTATGCACTGCGTCATTTCTAGATTAATCCATGTCATATGACTCTTACATAATTCTGGGGATGTAAATGGAACTAAAACTCAAACAGCCAATAATAATTTTACACAAGTATTTAATTATCCAATCAAAATGCATTGAGAACCAAAACTAACTCAGTTTGAATTAAGATTTCACCCTGAACGTAATGCACTTCCTCGCTACTCTTCGGCCTAGTTGGGCTGCTGTCTGCTGCTTTCGTCTTGCTGCAAAGTTATCAAAAATGTAAACCTCTTGAACTAGGCACAAATAATGTGCCAAGTTATTTGTGGCCGCAATATGTTTACTGAAAGTAAAATGAAGATTTAATCTTTCTCGACTGCCAAATTTCTTATTCAGTGCGGATCTGCATCTCAGCATTCTACGACATCAAAATGTCTGCTGGTCATTACTGCTGAGTTTGTTTTTATTATCATATATATATGGTCGATTTTTACTTAATTAATGAATTTCCCAACTATTATTAGACATGAAAATCTCATCCGTAGTTTGTTGTAGGTATAAAGGAATCAGTATTTTTTTTTTCAATTGTATAGATCTAGTCGAGTTAGAGAATTAGTTCGTGAAGACTGGTTCTTTTTCGAGTTGAATTGATAGCCGGTAGCTTTGTGTACTTATTTGACTGAAAATGCAACGATATGAACTTTTGCAAAATAATGATAATAATAATAATTCAGATTTTAATGATCTCTCAAAAGGATTTGTTAAGATTGCACTCACTCCTAATAACCCGTTTCTTTTTGTCTCTTTATTATTAACCATCATTTTAATATTAGGCATCATCGCACTTACACCATGTGCAATTAATTCAGCAACAAATTACAAGAATTTTAAAAGCAGCATAGCAACATATGTTTAGAATATCCGATGCAGTGTTAAGTGCTGGCATACTTTTTTCTGTTTTTTTTTTTTTTTTTCAGTCTTTTCTTAGTTCATCATATCAATGTTCAGTCTTCTTAGTAAGATGGCTTATAAAACTTTTTTTGTCTTTATATTATTAACGTTTTGTGTGTTATAAATATCATGTTCTTCGCAATTAACCCCCATAAAATTCAATACAACTTCAAAATCACAAAATAGTTTAAAATAGTATAGCTTTAGGATTTCCAATATGCAGCCTTGCGCAGTGGAGAAAGATGTTTTACTCCATACAGTGTTGCCACTGCTTGCTTTCAAATCGTTGAGTTTATTAATCAAAAACTCATTAAAATTATGCAAAATAGGAAACATAAAATTCGAAATTCAAAACTCGGGCTTTCAGGTGCACATTTTCGGGTGGAGGTCTACATTATTCAAAATCTGATGGCTCTAGGTACCGTTGTTTTTTCAACATACATACATGCATACATGCAGATTCCTCGTTATTTAATTTCTTTAAATATACTGCAGGGCGATAATATTTGGTGGCAACAATGTGAAAAGTAATACGCCGTTTATAGTGAACCACGCAAAATCCGTTTCGAAATAAATAGCACGTTCCGGCTAACACCGTTTGGGGGAAAACAAGGGGGGGGAGGAAAAGGGAAAATATGTAAATATGGAATAAAATAAGCAAACCTATAGAAAAAATTCTTTGCTCTGAATGATCCATCATACGGACATTCCACCTACAATTTACTGACCAGATTAATATATCGTTAGGTGAAGACGAAATAATTTTATGTAAGGGTTCCATACGACTTGAAAATTGTTTTTAGAACAAAAATTTTAAGCAAAACATATCTACAGAAAGAAACCAGATTTCATAGACTGAATGCGTTAGGACAGTAGAGTTCACTTATTATATACCTGTAGCAGTCCTTTGAACTTCGTACATATTGTTTTGATTGTGCTTTATTTTCATTCCACTTGATCTTTGACAGGAAAACTTGTTCCATTTCCTACCCACACGTCACTGGTCCTTATCCCTACCCCCTCTTCTGATTGTGAATGCAATTACAAAATGGGAGGGGACAAGCGAAACGTAATAATAATACGTAGGGGTAATAAAGAAAGGCGCAGTTTGGTGTACCATTCCACGAACTTCATCCAGAGCATCTCGCTAGTATTCACGTGATCGAAAGGTCATTGGCTCTACCCTTCTCAACTGCATAGTTTTCTTAATTGCCAATAGATGGCAGGACGCTCCTGTGAGAAATTATATGTTTGAGCTAGTCGTTAAATCAGTAATTTGTGTTACTATGTTGTTATTATACTCGGTCGAAATTAATTTTAAAAATTATTTTTGTTTGAAATGAAATTCTCAATATCGCATTGCATTTAGTTGCAATTTACGAAATTACAATAACAGATGCAGAAGAAGAAAATAGCCAGCCTCGAATTTCCGAAATCACTTTTTTTATATGCATTTTTTTTGTTCCATGAGCGATACATGTTATTTGCAACGCATTATCATCCAAATTCATAAAACATGCATCAATAAAATTAGATTTTCAATTCTATTTCTGACTGCATTATTAATGTTGAAATAAAAATGAACGTATTTTTACCTACCTATAAATCAATCAAACGCGGTTACTTTTTATCTATTTATTGTGAACGTATTTCTTACGTTCAAAAATTCGAAACTGATTCTCTTTATGACATTATAGAGTCTTTCTAAATTTCATACTCTAGATATTGAAGAAATTTATGAAATTATTTTAAAGAAACCAAAAATTAAAGCATTTTCTTTAATTTTGTAAAATAAATAGACAGTGAAAAGCTCAAATTTTAGAAGCGATATTTTAATTTTATGAAATGTCATATAGTAATAGCTTTCGTTAGACATAAAAGTTTAGCTAAAATATCCTGATTTACGCTCATTGTTTTCTGCTTACATTTCTTTTAATGAGAAATATGAACTACCGAGAATCCATGTACAAGTAAAGACGACGACTTTATAAAGAGGTGAATCCAGTAATGAAATTCATCAAGTTCGTAATTTCAGTAGAATTCTTTTCGAAAATATTTTTATAGTGGCTGACATTTGTTTTCGAACATTTGTATTGTTGAAATTTATTTGCTTGGGTTTTGTATTAAATATTGAGACATATACTTCAAATTTTTGTTCTAACATATATTTTTCCTGTATTTTAGCCTTGCTTGTTGTAAATACATCAAAATAGTCTCTGTAATCAAAAATAATTTATTCGAAAAGTGTTAATCAGTGACTCACATAGTAATTCGGACACTCAAAAGTTTTGTTGAAATGCATTGGCAAGCTATGTTTCTTGTTGTAATTTTTTGTTTTAAAGGAAAATATATAACAAGAATTATCGTTTGTATTTGGAAATTATTATTTGTTTAGCGAAATATATTAATAATTCCATATATGAAGAGATCATGAAGACACAAATTAACGAGAAGTTCTGCTAGAAAATTTAATAATTCGTCATTTTAAAGGTAGTAAATGTACTATTTGAAATACCCAAATCGCACTTGACATAAAGCATTCAATTATCTTTGATGTTATAAAACGAACGAAATTGCTTAGAATTTTTGAAAATGCATTGAGCTCTGGACCACATTCCAAGGTAATAACCAAGGAATCGGAAATTTATGAAAATCAAACAAGATCCAAAATTTAATGCAGTAAAACTTCTAATGGATTTAAAAGAATGATTTGCAATAAAAGATAACACTGGAACTGTTAGAAAAATCATTAGGAAATATGGATGCAGTGGGCTATCAGCAAAAGGAAATTCTTTGTCAACAAAGAAGATATACCTTGCGTTCGCAAAATCCGTGGTAAGGTAAGCAAAGATTTATCACATTTGTCACACTTATGACATTTATGATAGATTTCTTATATTTGCAGACGATTTACTATATTTGGGTCTGACGAACGAATTATTGTGTGGTGAAAGCTGGATGAAGAATTGAATTTGAAAAACCTATTGCCTGCTATTAAACCCGGAAAAAAAAAAAAAAAAAAATCGCAACTAGAAAACTTTAGATTGTAATCCAACACCTCTAAGGGTTTTTCCATCAAAGTTTTAAAAGTTAAGAAATATATTAAAAAAAATAAGAAATATAAAAATCATACAATTGTTAAAGAAATTGCAATCTGATCTTAGCACGTAGATTTCACTGTAATATATGAAACAATTTTAAACTGGTAGGTTTAAGAAGCTATAGAACATAAAAGCTTATAATTGAAATGAGCTATTCGAAACAGCTAGACAATTGGCAGTTTTAAATTTGTCCTGACATCATTTCATCGTACGTAAGATCATATAGAGACTTGTTCGCTTATTCAATAAGGAAAAGACATAACTGCGCATTCATTTGATTTGATCCTTGCTCAAGAAGCTTGCAGAAAATATTTGCCTAGGTTTCTTCATTTCATTCTTTGTCAGGATGGGAAATAAACATAATATGTAACTTGAAATTGTTTCCTTTAGAGGGTTTTAAAAATATTTTAAAATGTAGAGTTTTTTTAACATCTGTTTATAGTAAGATAATTGTCTTGTATTTTAGAAATTCATCACCCAAAAAAGACATTGTAAATAAATACTATATACAACGTTTTTTTGCAGGTTAATGACCTAATGATGACAATGTATTATAGAAGTCTCATGTGGACATCGTATGATATCCTTGTACGGTTTATTACATTATACGCATTTTTTGTTGCACTCCATTTAAGCTTATTTCCTCAAATTATTCTAACTTAATTAATCAATCCATCAAGTTAACAATGAAATAAAACATTCCAAATTTTGAAATTAAATACCGCGGTCAATTTTTGTCGTACGAGAGTCAAACTTCTAGTACTTCCCCCCTCCCTTAACGACTATATTACTTTCCCAAGTAGCTATAGAACCCGGGAGACGGCATTAAAAGTTAAATTGCGTTATTTATGCAAAATTACTATTATTATTTAATTTGACATTGCCCAAACATGAATATTTTCGTCATTTAAGACGCTTCTTTAATCGGAAGCATGACTATGATAAACGATTGGGAAAAAAAGGACTGGGTAAGGACTTTTAAGCCGGATAAGGGGATGGGTGTGTTACATATTTATATATATAGATACTTTTGGTACTGCCAAAAATTGCATAAAATAGGAGATGCATAGCTAGATGTTATAGCAGTCCCATAAACTCTCGATGGCTAATCGTTTTTGCGTTATGCGAAATACATCCGTACATACGCATAGACGTCTCGATAAAAACCAAATTTTACATGTTTTGGAATAAAAAGTTCTTTATTCTGCTCGCACGTACAGACGCCACGCAAAGAAATGGTCAAAATGGATCTTTCCATTAAAGTCTGAGAACTGAAAATTTTCCATTTTCCTTATACTTCCTTTACTTTGTACAAGGAAGTAAAAAAACTGACAAAAATTTAATTTACTCTTTCTCCATCTGTTTTAAAGTTACAACATAGTATAAGTGTAAATTCTTTCAGGAACTTTTATTTTAATAAAAAGAAGTTAAAATCACAATTTACGGCAAACTTTTTTCATAAAATCCACTTTAAGTGAAGGATTTTCGGAAGATGTTGTTCGAAATCTATTCCACTAATTAAAGGGAAATATTAAATCCATTTATATTTAAAGATAAATATTCACATATATTTATATTTGAATATTATTCAAAACTTAAAAATTAGCTTCACACGCATGGGTATCCGCAAAGAAGGCAACAAATGGGGCATTTTCCCTTTGAAATCGAATAAGAAGTGTCTTTTTTACTGTCGCATGTAAAGTATATGTATTTTTGTATTGACGCAATTCTGTATTCTATAGCTTTCTTGCGAATCCCTTAAATTAAATACTTGAATAAAAATTCATTGATTTAATTGATTGCTTCCAGTATTTACTCATCCAAGAAAGACGGCTTTATTCGTGGCTTGTGCCCAAAATCGAGGAATAACAAACTGAAATAATTATTTCATTCTGAAGACTCTCCTAGCGTTGATAACAGTTCAGGAGATTTTTCTTTCATAAGATCTTTGTAATGGGTTTTGGAACGGCGTCAAAATGATGTCATCACAATCAATCTCTTTTCTTCTTATTCCCAAGAGCTTCTATCACGCAGCTTAATGCATATCATGTAAACAATACCATTAATATTATTTGTATTGTCCTTGTTTTTTGTACAATGGCATTATTTATATTATTTATTGTTTAATGCAATTAATACCGTTGTTTCGAATTTAATTTTCGATTATTATAAAAGCATATATTTAATACCAGATACATTATTCCT